>ML675611.1:19128008-19143924 GCA_007922155.1 Mesoclemmys tuberculata | reverse complement strand
TATGTCTTACATGAATCATTATGATTTTGACATATTAAGGTCAAATAACACAAATGCCCCCCCCTCCTAATGCAGCCCGCGTGACAGGCAGAAAGAAGGGACTGAGGAGAGGAGGGGCCGGCAGCACCCTATATGCCGCCGCATGAGGGCAGTACTCCAGGGGGCGCCGAGGCCGGCCCCTGCAGGGGCTGCTAGGGAAAAAGTTCTCCGAGGGCCGTGCACGAGGGCGCGCACACACCTAAGTGGAATGGATATGAGCAACACATCTCGAAGAACAACAGTTACTGGTAAGTAACCATGTTTTACTTACTGTTTAGTAACTGGATTCTTCACAATTTGCATGGTCCCATTTGTGTGTTCACAACCCATCCTCCTTCCCCTCCAGCAGGGTCGTATTGTGATTCATGGTAGTCTGAACTGGAGAGGCGGTTTGTCTGCACTGCCCTTCATGCCTCATTTGGGAGCATGACAAGGCACAGGGCAGACGTGCAGGCCAACAGACGCTGCTACTGAAGAATTTTGGATTCCTAGCGCATAGACTGCATGTGCATCCACAGTGAATCCTAGGGTTGTCAATTGCAGTTAACACATGCCATTAACTAAAAACATGTTGGGTTTTTTTAAACGAGTGTTAATTGCACACCAGGGTGCTGTGCTCAGGGGGGTGCTGCTATGTGCGTCTGGAGCAAGGGTGCCCCTCCTCCCTGTTGCTCTGCCCTGCCACCGTCTGCAGCCATCACTGCTCCTGTCCTTCCCTGGCCTTGGAGCCTCTTGGGACCAGGAGCCTCCTGTGCAGAGTGGGGTTGTGGGGGGACTGACGTCTGGGTATCCCCATCACCCCACTCATGTACCTGGTCTCCACTGAGCTGGGGTAGAGGGACAGGGAGCATGTCTTTACTGCAACCTCTGGGTCAGGAGTGGGAGCTGCTGATGACTGCTGCTGTCGGAAGAAGTGCTCAAGCTATTGAGTGCTCTACTTAGAGACAGCACGTGCTCACTCCCCCTAACACACACTGTTTCACATGCTCCCCCACCCCACACACACGTGCACTTCCCCCGCAACATCCAAAACTATTTAAATAAATGGTATTCTATTTCTATTCTGTTTAACAGTGCAATTAAAACTGCAATTAATCGTGACTTCTTTAATCTCATGATTAATTGTGATTAATTTTGTAATCATTTGACAGTCCTAGTGAATACCCACAGGGACCACACATCTCAAAGAAGTCCAGTTACTTCCTATATTGCTTTAAAATAGTTGCTGTGCCAACCATATTTTACAAAACCAGGTTTGTAGGAGAGAGAAAAAAGATTGGCCAACATTTCCCAAAGGTCCATGTCTGGAATTAGTTTTATCCACAAAACAGCTTTGTCCACACCCGACAGTCTTCCAGTGTTCTCAAAACGCCCCCCTTATTGTGCCTCACCCCTGAGCTTGAGGGCCTAAAATTAGGGATGATCATTTAGTGCTTAGTCATTTAGCTGATATTTCCAACAAGGTGCCAGTTAGTACCAACTGTGGTGGTTTGGCAAGGTGGGATTTTCCTCTATATACTGGTTTAAATAACTTTTTTGATGCTACTATCTTTTGCTGTTCTTAGAAGGTCCTATATTTTACCAGGATGCTCATAGGATCCTGTGATAGCTGGGGAGGGAGGGGCTATAGAAGACCCAGACCATAGTTAATTGGGGAGATTCTTCCCTAGTAACTATTTTCCTTTCTTGGCACTATAGTGCTGTGGTCTCAGCACACGTGCAATCTATGTGTCTGTCATGCTGGCTGGATTGCGGGGGCATTTATTATATTATTTAACATCAATATGTCAAAATCATAATTCATAAGAGATATGCCATGTCAGGTACTGTTAGGCTATAATGTGCTAGGGAAGATGATAATGTTTATGTCCATGTGGTATATGTGCAATGGAACTTATGGATATGGGTGATATATCTGTATTTCAAATTGGGCTGTGTCTGGGTGACACCCCAACAGGATGGCTGCAGAATAAGTGCCTGCTTAATGGCCCATTAGGAAACTCACAAGTACAATGGGCCAGGGGGAGAAGCCAGGGATATACCTGATGAGTCACTAGGACTTACTCTTGTGACTCTGGACTCCATCTTATTCCTGTAAAATTCCACAAGCAGCATGGCAAAGACCAAAGGACATAAAAGGCAGCTGCCCGAGATCCATTTTGTCTTTGTCTTTGTCTTCAGTCTCCAGCCTGCCTCTGGATCAACTCATCTACAACTGAACTGAACTTAAGCTGTGAAACAAAGAACTGAGACCCATCCAGGAACTGGATGTATACAGGAGGGACAATGCAAGCCTGCAATCTCCAAAATTCTACCAGAAACCTGATATCTACGGACTTTCAAATCAATTGTATGTGTCTGATTGCTTTAATTATTTAACACTTCTCTTATAGTTTTTTTCTTTATAATAAACCTTTAGTTTTAGTTACTAAAGGATTGGCTGGCAATGTGGTATTTTGGGTAAGATCCAAACTTATATTGATCTGGTACTGTGGCTGACCCTTTGGGGTCAGGAGAAACCTTTTTGGTAAAGAGCATAGTTTTAAATGACTGGTCTCTTTACTGGACCTAGTGGCTGATTGGGAGCCAGAGACTGAAATGCAGTAAAGGGGGCTGTGAATATTTTTATTTGGGCTTCTTGATAACCAGTGTGGGGAATCAGGAGCACTGTTTGTGGCTGGTTGGGAAGTCTGACTTCAGTGTCACCCACCAGTGCTGGGAGAATCAGCCTGCCCTGACCTTGGCATTTTCAGGTGGCTACCCTGGGCACGGATGGGTCACAGTGTCAAGTTTTTTTGTAGGCAGCATGGAGGAGAATCTGTAGGATCAGAATGAGTTAGCATTACAGATGTTTACAGGGAGCTCCTCTAGAGAATGAGGGGCAGCATGGTAAAAAGAATAAAGATGCTTGTTTGAAAGTTTAACAAGTGGGTGATGGGGGAAGTCATCATGAGCTAATCAAAGCTGGGGGGGGTTGACCTTCTGACAGAAAGAGAGATGATAGGGAGGCTGGGGATAGGTCATAAAAGGCCTTGAAAGAGAAGACATGCTTAATGTGATGAAGGAGGGAGCCAGTGGAGGAGTGCAAAGGGAGGGGTTTCTTGGTCAAAGCAAGGGGCTTTAATAATTGTAGTAGCAATCTGAATGGATATAATGAGGCATAGTTGCTTTTGTCAAGGCCAAAGAAAAGGACCCAGTAATCGAAACATGAGATGATGAATGCCTGAATGAGAGTTTTAGCTGTGTAGAGGGGTAGGAAAGGCCATGTTGTAGAGATGTTATGGAGAAAACACCTGGAAGATTGAGACATAGTTGAAATGTGAGAGGTTTAAATTGAGGATGACACCCAGGTTACAGGCCTTGTGACAAGCAGTGTTATTAAGAAAGGAGAGGTAGCTGGGAGCATTTTCTGGGGGGAGGAGATTAGAACTCTAGTTTAGCCATGTTAATCTTGAACTGATAGTTAGACATCCATAAGGAGATGTCAGAGAAACAGTCTGAGATTTTAGTTATGAGAGAAGGAGACAGGTCGAGAGTTGTAAGTATAACGGTGGTGGTTGAATTTGTGTTTATGGCTGAGATTAACCGGAGGTAAGGTGTAGACGATCAATGACAGAGCTTGTGGCACCCTCCTTCCTGTCCTGAAAATTGGAGGGGAGATGAAGAGGATCCTCTGACATGCTGAGGAGCAATTCATAGTAGGAGGAGAACAGAGTGGAGGGGGTCTAGGATGAAAATGGAGGAGAGGAGCTCCAGACAATGATTGTAAATGACACATTCATAAGCTTAGAGCTACAAATCCTGTATAGCTGAACATTGCTTTTTTGGGTCAGATTGTTTCCTGGTTTTCAAGTGGTTCCCGGGAGGTGGTGGCATACTAGGATCCTATCCCTATCACATGGGCCAATGAGAATTGCTGGCTCTACTAAGAGGAGCAGAGGGACTGATCCCTCCATGTACCATTTGGGGGGTTGCATTTCCTGACAGGATTCATTGAGAAATTGGAGCATACTCTTACCTACTGCTCATCCCTCAACACACACAGATGTGCATATTGCTGGGAACAAGATGTCTTTGAGGCACAACCTCTCTGTGAACTCCCTCAGGGGGCCATATCCCAACAGAGGAGAGTGCTTTATAATTATCCTATCCTTATACTAGACTCTAATACTGTGAATATGCTGCCACCTGGTGGGAATTTGGATGTACGTTTTATTTCCCTTTCAGCTTTTAATTACAGGGCCGTCTGCCTTCAGTGTTGGAAGAGCTAAGGTCTTGATGTAGCCCATGTTCTTGTGAGAGTGACATGCTTATACTACTGTGTAGGTGGAGGGAAAATAATCCCAGTGCATTTTTTGCTGCATGGTGGGTTTATGGTGGTCACGGGGAGATACTGATACGGAGTCATAAAACACTTAATCAGCCCTGAATGTCTACAGCCCACAACAGCCCAGTGCCAAGCACTGTCTTCCCAGAGTTGAGTATGTTCACTCCTTGAAGAACTGGACACCATAAAGCAGTCTTGACCCTAGATCTGTGAATCCAATTGTGATGCTTTGCGGTTCAACCCAGACCAGTAAGGGGTTGTCACTGCCTGTCCTGTAACCCTAGGGGTGTCTGCTGTGCACTCTTGGTTCAGAGCTCTGACACCAGCAGCATGCTCACAGCACAATAAACTCACCTGGCTCCCACCAGCCTTGGTGACTCCTCGCAGGGTGACCCCCAAACTCTCCCAACCCAAAATTCCCCCCAACCATCTGCCCTATAGTGTCCAGCTCTTTCACTGAACACATACAGAAGATATGTTTGCTGCTTTCTTAAAGAGACAGGAAAATTGGAGACCCATATTTAGATCTAAGACCACCAAACAAATATGTGAAGGCACCAAAATTCAAGATGGTCCCACTACCAGTGATTATCCCATTTCTAGAGCATAGAGATTGGTTCTCAGCCCTTGACCTCCAGAACGTGTACTTCCATATATCAATCCAGCTGTCTCATGGATGATTCCTTCAGTTTACCTTCGGTCAGGACCATTACCTGTACAGAGTGCTTTCCTTTGGCCTCTCATCCCACACCGCGTATTCTCCAAGGTCCTCTCTGTAGCAACAGCTCATCTACAAATGTTGGTAATCATGATTTGCCTTTACTTGGACAACTGTTGTCTCAGAGCCCACTCATTTGAAGACGCCTCACATGCCACCTAAAGGACTAGGGAGGTATTCACTCAATTAGGTTTGCAAATCAATGCCCCAAAATCAACCTTGACTCCTGTACAGCACTTGGAGTTTATAGGCGTTCACCTGGACTCAACACAAGTGAGAGCACACCTCCTGTGACACAGATTTCACTCCCTGATAACTCTGACAGAGCCAATTGAAGCCAACTCACAAATGCCAGCCAGACATTGCCTCCAACTTCTTGGGCATGTGATGGCATGCACATTTGTAATACCTCATGCCAAACTACACGTGCGGTTCCTATAGGCATGGCTCAGGTCTGTCTACATACCAAACAGAGACAGACTAGACAAACCTCTGTTGATGCCCTCCAGCATCAAACACTCCTTGGAATGGTGGAAAGACCCTGTGAACATCTCTAAGGGGGTCCCATTCATACAACTGCTCCTAGCAACACTGCTCGTAACAACAGATGCATCCCTAATAGGCTAGGGAGTCCATCTGAACAACCACAAGGTTCAGGGCAAAAGATCCCCCACTGAGTCGAGTCTCCACATCTATCTCCTAGCACTAACAGTAGTCAGAAATGCTTGAGTTCACTTTCTTCCACTGATCGGGGCACTGACACAAAAATTGTAAGAGACAACATACTGTTCATGTTGTATATAAATTGAAAAAGGGCCCACCAAATCATCCTCTGTGCATGGAAGCACAAAACCTATGGAATTGGTGCATTTGCCACAATGTTCTCATATCATAGAATTGAAGGATTGGAAGGGACCTCATGAGGTCATCTAGTACAGTACCCTGCACTTATGGCAGGACCGAGCATTGTCAGCTGCTTACCTGCTGGGACTACAGAATATAACAGCAGACAGTCTCAGCCACAAGTTCTGACATGACTGTGAATGGGAAATGAATCCAACAGTATTCCATACTGAATTCTATCACTGGGCAACCCCAACGATAGACTTGTTCGTTGCTTACCTGAACAGGAAATGCCCACTCTATTGGTCATGAGCTGGCCTTGGGAAAAATTTGTTAGGAGATGCTCCCATGGAACAAGGGCCTTCTATATGTCTTTCCCCTCTTACTGCTCATGCTGAAGGTCCTGATAAAAATAGAGAGAAAAAGCAAAAGTTATACTGATTGCTCCCAACTGGTAGGTGTGCTACCCATATCTGGACATGTTCACCAATACTTCTTCAGCCCAACTCTCAACTCTCCCAGAATTGTGGACAAACCCTCCGTCCCGACATACGGATCTTCTGGCTTCTTCGTGGTTCCAACACACAGAGAGCTGCTGTTCAGAGGCGGTGCAGGAAGTGTTATTACACAGTAGAAAATTGGCTACCTGCCATACTTACCTGCAAAAATGGAAAAGATTCCAGGTTTGGTGTAACTCCAAAGAAATTACCCCGATATCTTCCTCCTTCCCCTTCATGCTGGACTAGATACTAGGCCTCAAGGGGGCAGGGCTATTTCTCAGCTCACTCAAAGTGCATCTTGCAGCCATCACGGCTTTCCACCAGCATATAGAGGTATACTAGGTTTTGCCCATCCAACGGCAGAGTTTCCTCAAAGGCATAGGAAACCTCTTTCCCCAAACCAGACACCTCACTCCAACGTGGGACCTAAATCTAGTTCTAAAGACTCTAACTAGACAACCCTTTGAACCTATGGCCACTAGTTTGTTCTCTTATCCATCTATCAATGGAAGACAGCATTCCTAGTAGCCATCACCTTGGCACAGAAAATAGAGGAAATAGCTGCATAATGTCACACATCCCTTCATAATTTTCTTTAAAGAGAGAATCACTTTTAGGGTGCACCCAAAGTTCATCCTTGAGGTGGCCATATCTTTTCACATGAACCAGCTCATTCATCTTCCCACCTTTTACCCAAAGCCTCACCGTGATACTAGGTAGGCTATCCTACATACCCTGGATGTTATGAGAGCCTTGGTTTTTTATTTGGACAAGACAAAGGCCTTTAGGAAATCTCCTAAGCTCTTCCTCTCAACTGCAAACAGGTCAAAAGGCACAGCGATATCAGCTCAGAGATTCTCCAAATGCAGTGGTTCCCAACCTTTTTGACACAAGGCCACAAATATTTTTACAACCCTGAAGGGCCACGAGTCTATCAACTCATAAAAAATATATTGATATATACACCATTACAGACTACAAATCACTAAATATTTAAAGTAAACATTTTGGTGCTAATGGGCTCATTTTTACATTCACTATTTTACACCTACAACTTACTCACAGTATGTCACACATGCACAGACAAAGCACTAGTGTAGATGGGTGACTGTCACTACTGGAAGGCACTGGTTTTTAGAGTTCTGCCCTTTCTCAAGCATGGTGGGTCCTGGCTGCTCTGCCAACAGTCCCCATCCTCCCCCAACCCACTACAGCCAAATGGAAGCAGCAGGCCACTTTGAAAGACCTCGCAGTCCACTTTTGATCCCTGGGCTACAGGTTGGGAGCCACTGTCCAAATGGGTCTTAAACTGAATTAACTACTACTATCATGCTCATAATTTGCTACTTCCATCCAGAATCTGTACACATTCCATGAGATTGGTTTCCACCTCTGTTGCCTTCATTAAAAATGTTCCCATTCCAGAAACCTGCAGTGACTTGAGCATCTGCTCATATTTTCTGAGAATGCTATGCATTACTAAAGACTGTTTCTGATGCCATCTTCGGCTTCAAGTGTTGTCGTCCATAACAGATTGACTCCGAAGCTCCAAACCTCCATTTGGGATACAGCTCAGAAGTCACCTACAGTGGAGCACCCACCGGGACACTACTCAGAGGAAGTTGCTCACCTTGTGCAATAATAATGCTTCTTCAAGATTTGTGTCCCTATGGGTGCTCCCCAACACCCCCCCCCCACATCGGAGTTCTCAATAGGAGCTCTGTGGCAGAGAAGGAGCTGAGAGTCGGTCACCTGCACAGCATTAGATAGCCTGGAGGGAGAGCACATGTGCAGGTCAAATGGATGCTTCCACCAAAAATCTCCAATCAGAGGCACAGGGATGCAGGCACACCTACAATGGAGCACCCATACAGGGATACATCTCGAAGAGCCATCGTTACTGCACAAGGTGAGTAACTTCCTCTTCTGTTCCAGATCACATACAGGTCAGGAGAACAGACAAAAGAAATGCAGCAAACTTCTCTGCCCTTTCTGACTCATTTAAACAAATTACAGATTGATTTAGAGGATGATGAGTTATTAAGAGACTCGTGTAACTACACTCTTCCCCTTCTAATCAGGTTAAAACTAAATAATTGCAATGTTACTTTAAATCTTTCTAACTATCTTTTTAATTGAGTGTTCTTTACGCAGTAGCTATTTTGGGATTTAATCTGTGCTGGAAAATGTATTGAATTTTAATGATGTGAGAGAGGAAAGCAAAAGAAAATCTGTAAAAGGGAAATCATATTTAGTGACTTTTATTCTTATTTCTAATTTCTAGGGCTTGCTCTGGAGGCTAATAAATTAATAAAGGTCTTAGAAAAAATGCCAGTGCTTCATGATGATGAATATGCACAGGAAAATAAATTCTATGATTCCTGTGAGTCTCCAACACCTTGTTGCTTCCGTAAGTAAATGGAAAAATTTTGATTTTCCCAGGTTTGCTAAATGAGTGGTTTGGAATGAAAGCATATGAGTGATAATGAAAAGTTCCCAGATATGAAGAATTTGTAGTGCCAGGTTGTAAAACAATATTTATATAATAGTAACATGATAGAAAAGGCTTCCTGGGTTTATCTAGTGCAATTCTCTATGCTATGCAAGGTTTTGATCTACACCACATTCATACTTTTTAAAATCTATCTTACTTTTCAATACCTATAGTGATGATGCCTCATTTCAAAACAGTAAAGTCAGACAGTTTTCTTGTAATGTCTAATTTTTCCTCTTTCAAATTTCAAGCTGCTAATTCTAATTACATTATCCTTGTTGGATTTTTTTAAAATTCCTCAGAATCTTAGTTCTTTTGATCTTCTCATAAAATTTGTGCCCTTTTGCACTTCTGTTTTTAGCTCACCTTCTTTGGATTTTCTCCACTTTATCAACAACTTTTAAAAACCTTACAATGACGAGCTCAAAATTGTATATACTATTGAATTCCGTTTCTCTTCTCTCACCAGTATTCTTCCATCATATATTTTTGTCTGGTATGAATGTT
Source organism: Mesoclemmys tuberculata (assembly GCA_007922155.1). Taxonomy (NCBI): domain Eukaryota; kingdom Metazoa; phylum Chordata; order Testudines; family Chelidae; genus Mesoclemmys; species Mesoclemmys tuberculata. The sequence continues at coordinate 19,134,496 of ML675611.1, read as the reverse complement.
TCCCAAATACGTAACCTTGCATTTATATAATCTTTAGTATGTGGGCAATTTCTGCCAACTGGTTACTTATAAAATAGGAAGTATGGCAAGTGACCATCCTGGCTTAACCAGGAGATCTTCAATGACTTGTTACTCAAAAAAAGTGTCATATGAAAAGTAGAACCTAGGTCAAATTATGAAGGATTAATATTAAAAAAACCCCACAAGCTTGTAAGGACAACATTAGAAAGGCAAAGGCAAAAAATGAGATTAAACTAGCTCAGGACATAAAGGATAACAAGAAAAGATTTTACCAAGAACATGAGAATCAAGAGGAAGACCAAGGACAAGGTAGGCCCATTACTCAATGAAGGGGGAAGGACAATAAGAGCAAATACAGCCAAAGTGTTAAATGCCTTTTTTGTTTCAGTTTTCACCAAAAGAGACAGCAGTGATTGGACAACTAACATCGTGAACATCAATGTAAATGCAGTAGGAGCTGAGGCTAAAATAGAAAAAGAACAAATTAAGCATTATTTTAGGCAATTTCAATGTCTTCAAGTTGGCAGAGCTTGACGAAATACATCCTAGAATATTTAAGGAACTGGCTGAAGAGATCTTTGAGCCATTAGTGATTATCTTTGAGAACTCATGGAGGATAAGAAAGATACCCGAGGACCGGAAGCAGGAAAATAGTATCTGTGTATAAAAGGGGGATAAGGGCAACTCAGACTTTTATAAGCTAGTCAGCTTCACTTTGGTACCCGGAAAGATAATAAAGCAAATAATCAATCAATCAACCGTTCTGTAAGCGCCTAAAAGAAAATAAGGTAATAAGTAACAATCAGCATGGATTTGTCAAGAACAAATCATGTCAGACCAACCTAATATCTTCCTTGATAGGGTAAGAAGCCCTGTGGATGGGGAAAGCAGAAGATGTGATATATCTTGACTTTAATCAAACTTTTGATACTGTCTTTTATATGACCGTCTCAGGAACAAACTAGCCTGAACAAACCTACTATATGGTGGATGCACAACTGGTTAGGAAAAAATACTCAGAGAGTAGTTATTGATTGTTCGCAGTCAAGCTGGAAGGCCATATTGAGTGGGGTCCTGCAGGGATCTGTCCTGGGTCTAGTTCGTACCATTATCCAAATCATTTATGAAGATACTGAATAGGAGAGTACATTTATTAAGTTTCAGGACAATACCAAGCTGGGGAGGGTTGCAAGTGCTTCGGAGGAAAAGATTAGAATTCAAAATGATTTTGATAAATTGCAGAAATTGTCTGAAATAAATAGGATGAAATTCAGTAAGGACAAATGCACACTTGGGAAGGAATAATCAATTGCACAGATATAAAATGAGAAATGATTGCCTAGGAAGGACTATTGTAAAAAAGGATCTGGGGCTTGTAGTGGATCACAAACTAAATATAAGTTAATGTAATATTGTTGCAAAAAAAAGCAAACATCATTCTAGGATGTATTAGCAAGAGTGCTCTAAACAGGACATGAGAAGTAATTCTTCCACATTACTCAGCACTGATAATGCCTCAGCTGGAGTATTGTATCCAGTTCTGGGCACTACAGTTTGGGAAAGATGTCGACAAATTGGAGAAAGTTCAGAGGAGAGCAACAAAAATGATTAAAGGTCTGGAAAACATGACCAACAAGGAAAGATTGAAAAAACTGGGTGTGTTTAGCCTGGAGAAGAGAAGACTGAGGGGGCACAGAACAGTCTTCAAGTATGTAAAAGGTTGTTATAAAGAGGAGGGTGATACATTTTCAAGTCAGCTATCTGGCAAAGTGGGTTGCAGCCCATGAAAACTTATGCTTGCAGAAATTTGTTAGTCTTTTAAGTGCTACAGGACTCTCGTTTTTACTGAGGACAGGGTAAGAAGTAACAGGCTTAAATTGCAGTAAGGTAGATTTAAGTTAGAGATTCAGAAAAACTTCCCACTGTAAAGGGTAATTAAGCACTGGAACAAATTGTCTAGAGAGGTAATGGAATCTCTGTCATTGGAGGTTTTTAAGGACAGGTTAGACAAACATCTGCCAGGGATGGTCCAGATAATACTTGGTTTTGCCACAGTGTAGGGGTCTGGACTAGATGATCTATTGAGGTCCCTTCTAGACCTACATTTTTATGATTTATGGTAAGTGTGTCTAAATTGAAAATTCATTCCATTGTACTGTTTTATAAGATGTAACATCTTTCTTCTGTAGTCTAACACAGTTACTACTTCTGTCCTGATACCTGTAGAGATCATGACTTGTGACCAAAGTGCCAAATGTAAGATTGAAAATTGGTAAAATGTCAATAATTTATACCTTGAAAACTTCTTTCATGGTCTTACCCTATATCGTCTCTCTAAATGGAGATAAATGAGATAAAATACAATAAAAATAAAATTTTTGAAAAGTATGAGACTAATTTTCTTTTTGATTTGCAAAAATGGTGGAACAGTTTTAGAAAATATTTGTGTGGGGAGATGAAGAAACTTCATGTAAATTATATTAAGCTGCTTTTTGTGTTTCTCCCAGACTCCCCAATAGTGATTCTTAGTTATGGCAAGAGTAGTTGAAGAACAGAATGTATTTTGGTCCTGGATAACTACACCTTTGCAATAGTGTTCAGATTTAATATACTATAGTGTCCCTTTGTCTTGTTTGTTTGTTTGTGTTTTTCATAATTAGAAGAACCTGATTTATCTGGAGAGGCCCCTCATTCTCATCTCCCCACTGGAACAAGTTCTCAGTCCCTGACTTCATTGAAGGGTATGAAAAGACAATAAAAACAAATGGATCAGTTAAATTGAAAACCTGGGCAAAGCTAAGAAGAAACATATAAAAAGTCCCTCTTTTTAGTGATAGCTGCTATACCTTTCAGCAGTAGAAATAAAGCAATATGCATCTGAAACACTGGGAATGACATTCTTTTATTTCTGCTTAAAAGTGAAAAATTGCTTTCTGTCTCCAGAAACGCTATGAAGAGTACAATGGTTTTTCATCCTTCATAGCACAGATACAGTGGCCAATACAGATGCAGCTTTATTCTTCATGTATGAGAATGTGGGAAAAACTATCATTCTGACAGGATCTCAGGTAATACACGTTGTTGGAGGTTGAAGTGGGTGTCATTTGTATTTTTGCATCTTGTCAGCTATGTTGACTAATATACACATCTGTTTTTATTGCTGTAATCTGTTTTGCTAGCAACTTTGCTGGCACTTGAGAATGAACTAATGTTTGACTCTTCATCGTTATGCTAATGTTGAGAGTACTTTTATTTTCCTCTTCTGTAACCTTTCTGGGCTACCAGAGCAAGACTTATGGCTCTTTTAAGGTTACTTGATGCTACTTCTCCGAATGCCTAAAATGAGGTGATTGGAATGGTTTATGTCTAGCATGGGGTAAGAGTGGAATGATTTCTGCCTGTTTGCCTGCAGAGATTAAATTTCTCATTTGGTGGCTCATTTTGGGGAATTGGGCCTTACCAGACTATGTCTGAGGCTGGATTTTTTTGGAGCACCGCATGTATTGTGCAGCTGCTCTTTCACCTGAATAGCCTTTTGCGCTCACTTTCAAATTAATGTAAATTAATCTGAGGAGTTACATACAGTGCTGTGTAGAATAGCATAGTTCATGTGGAAATCCCAACAGGGAGCAGTTGAAGCAGCATACAATGGAGTACTTTTTTTTAAAATTGTCCAGTTTCAGTTGAGGCCTCTACATGCTACTATAATATAAATAATTAAGAAGAAACAAACACTGAAGTACAGCAAATACACATCAGACATGCTGTCAAATTTGATACCACATGAATAATAAGTCTCATGGTATTTTTCACAGTCAGTGCATTTTCTTTCTTTAATAGTTGATTGGGGGACAGCGTGGAGAGCCATCACCACAAATGCCACTCACCCGCATCAAAGGGTTAGGGAACTTGATGAAAAAGGGACATTCCCAGTAACAAGGGAGAGACATTTGCCAAGGGACAATAGGTAGTTTCTGCTGCTGGCAGTCTCTGGAATCCATTGGCCAGCTGGGGGACAAGGGTGCTGATTGGCCAGCATTACCCAGCTCCCAGGATTTAGTCCAGCACAGGAGCCTTGTGGAGACTCTTTTGGCTCTGTTCCAGCAGCCCACACACCCTAGGAATGGGAATCGGAACCCAGCCTGACAGATGCAGGTCTAGCTGATCACCTGTTTAGAAGCTCAGGAAGGAATTTTTCTCCCATGGACCAATTGGCAGAGGACTGGGGAGTTTTTTGTCTTCCTCACAGCACCTTCAAGCCACAGTGGGCTAAGTAGGAATGTGCTTAATAACTAACTGAGGTACTAGGGTGGAGCTGTTCTTCACAACTTGCAGCTGGTTTCCAGTGCTGACTTGTGTTTAACGTGTGTGTCTTCTGCCACTGGAGCAAGGGAAAAACCTCTGCTCTAGAGGTGAAGCAGAGAAAATCACCCTTATGTTCTCTCCAAACTATCGACACCCACCAGAAGACACAAACTTCAGGTATTCCTGCTATAACCATTACACCTAGATACAACAGACATTAATAGCTTTGCTTATTTTTGTCCTATTTATCTATTTTAATCTATTCCTATAACAAAGTATTTTCTTCAAATGCATGCTATGCATGAGTTATCAAGGAGATTTGACTGGAAAGTTTGAAGGGCTAATGAGTAAAAGCTATTTTTGTGCTCGGGGGGAGGGGGACACACATTAAACACAAGTCAACATTTCAAATCAGGGTAATTCATAATAGCCTTTCAATCAAAATATTTTAACCAATTTTCTCAATTGTGGGGAAAGTGTGTGTGTCTATATATCTATATCTATATCTATCTTTAGCCTTCTGAGTACACCTGACAAAAATAAGGCCTATAATGTTATAACATACCATATAACATAACATAACTCCATAAGATAGGCTTCAGTGAGGAATGTGTACTGTGTCAAGATTGAAACAGTTGTATTTTGTTCTCATTTAGGACATGTTCAGTAGATCTTTTCCTTGCTTGTACGCACTTTGAAATAAACACAGCTGTTGATTAATTGAGCATTCCTATCAAGTCTATTTTTCACTTCTGCTCAGTATTTCTAGGTGCTCTAGTGTGATGAGGCATCTGGGGCAATGGATCTGCCACATTTTCTCCCTGGGGCTAGGAGGTGTGTTGCCCAGGGTCCTCGACCCAGTGACATTTAGTCTCTGTGAGTCAGTATCAGGAAATAAACCAAAAATACAATAGCTTCCCTTGAAAGGTAAATGCAAATTTGTAATAACTTTCCCAGTGTAAAGGGATAGCAAAGAAAGTAATGGCCAAATTTCAAACTAAAAACCACTGAGCCCCTCCTACAATGGAAGCCATGATCTCCTGATACTTAGCCACATCAGAGCCCTCAGTGGGGTCACCAATTAAGGGGGCAAAAATCCACCAAAAGCCTCCAAGTCCTGCTGTCCTTTTTAAGGACTGGCCACAGAGCAGCATTACAGGAGCTTGTCTGCTCCGAAAAAACTTCCTGGCTGAAAAGCCCATAAATTGTTTACTTTAGGATAGCTTCCGCCTCTTTCGGATACCTATGCTGCTTCTTGGAATAGGGGATTAAGACCTGTAACTAGGATTTCTGCATTTGTTTTACTGCAGTATATTTAACACAATACACAACAATGTAAACAACAAGACAAACAGCACAAAAACCAAAAAACCACAATCTTTGTCGCAGCAGTAGATCGATGGTATTTTGAGTTGCTCTTTAGCTGGCTCCAGATTTTCCTAAAGTTCTAAAAGACAAAAAATATTTTTCTACCCCCTTTGGGAGGCAGCAGATCACTGCTTAAAATAACCCTCCTTTTACAAATCTCCTGGATGACTGCAGGCAAAACAGAGGAATTGCCCTCATGCAATATACACCGTATATTTCATCTGGAAATACACATTTTTTATAGTTTCTTTTAGTGACTTTAACTAAATTGTTCGTATTCAAATGATTTAAATCATATTGTCTTTCTGCCTGCAACAGTTATTTACAATTAATTATTATTTATAGACCATTCCTTTTCGGAAAAGGGCCCGTTTTCTTTCAGAATAGCTGCAGAGAAATCAAGAATTCTCTTTCCATAGCAATTCCCTGCCAACTTTGTATGTTAACTGCTCGCTTTCTTTTCTTAAATCATTTACTTATTTTTCAGCATGACACCTACATCATTTCAGATAATAGCATTCTAAGTACTATTCCAGGCATCTGAATCGCCGGTGCCTGAACGTAGTCCTTCCACTACAATCCTCTGGGTTCCCAGCATGTATTTTCAATATTTCTATCTATTGCCATGACTGCCACCCACCTGGGCCCAATCCTCCTTTTCCTTGCAGAACCGTTCCTTTGCATGGGGAAGGGCCTTTTCCCACTATCCATTTAGCAAAGGAAGTTGGGCTCCTTAACAAGCACTCACCTTTCCAGGTTCCTTTTCTTTGTTTCCTTTCCTGGGGGCCAAAGCA
>ML675611.1:18585114-19103008 GCA_007922155.1 Mesoclemmys tuberculata | reverse complement strand
TCACAATCACCTTCACTTTATGAACCATTGGCCAATTTTGCTTTCATACCACGGTATTTCTAAACAGCTGTTATTAGCAGCCATTGCTGTGGCTTCAGCAGGACCCAGGCTTATTTGGCCCTACAGTTGAAGAATGGGGGCAGGCAGGCCACCCAGAACATGCATACTAGTGATCTGAGGGGAGTAGATGTACTAGGCAGTACTCCCCACATTCAGTTGGAGTGAGTAGACAAGAAGCCACTCCTAAAAGGTTAACACTTCCAAAACCTTTCTCCCCCGCCTTCCAAATTATACCATTCACAATTTAGCCAAGCAGCACAACATTTTCTGGACATATTAAAACTGCCCAAATTAATTAAAGAGGGAAAAAAAAGTCCAGCCTAGCAAATAACCTAGAAATGAACACTAAAAACCCCAAGCATCTGAGGTTTTATAGTTAGTCAACCAAACATTAAGACTTTCTGGAATTAATTATTTGCCATATTAGCACACACATTTAGTGGGGTATTAAAATCTGGAAAATTAACACCAAAATAAAAAGCTACCATTATTTCCCTTAAAATCCTGTCTTTTTTTTTGCTCTCCTGACTTTTGACTACATCTAAAACAATAAGAAACTCAATTTGCACTATCAGGGCATCAGAAGCTTCATTGCATAAATAATAATTCACTCCTCCCAAGGGACGGTTGACATTTCATTTTGTCTTTCTGTTTATACTTAGGAGGGATAGTGCAGCTTCCTCCCATGGATTTGCTCTTCACTACAGGAGAAATTCACCCCTGTGCGTAGGGTCAGTTCAGTCCTTTTTAAGCAGTAGTTTCAACACTTATATGGTGCATAGGACTTTTGCTGGCTGTCTGCACGGGTATATTTCAGTTAGAGCTTGGCAAATTTTATTGGACAAAGTTTATGTAAATTTTCTTTTCTCAGAAGAGCTCCCTCTATAACTTAACACAATCAAGTTGGAGAGTGCTAATTCAAAAAGTATGGCTGAAGGCCCTTTTAACTTTTATTAGGAAAAGTTCTTATCCAAAATCATACCAGAAATCCTATTATTATCATTTCTAGGAAAAGGTTTATAAGTAAGAACTGTGTTTACTGGGGTATAATTACTTGATGACTGATTTATTTGCTTTTCTTATGTTACTGCACACCTTCACCATCTCCTTTACATTGTGCCAAGTTACAAAATGATTATAAAATGTTAACATGCTTTTAGCGGTGGGACCTACCTTCTTGGAAATAAAATGTCATATAATTTCTTTTTGTTCTTTAAATTTAATCCAAAATGGGCTTTTACTCCCTGTTACAGAGTGAACTGGATCTTAAAGGCATTTGAGATTAGTCTCACCTTTGCCTGGTTTAGTTAGAGTTAGTATAAGAAAGATGTAAACACATTCATTCTTGCTCTATTAAAGACTTCTTAATTTGTAATCTAAACTAACAAGAAATATGCATCTTGTTTTAAAGCATTTTTGACTGTTCACATTGTGCAAACTTACTTTATGTTCTGTGCTGCACACTTTCTGATAAGCATTACTTTCAATTTAGATTATAATTTATGTCATAGGATGTCCCCGTCAAGAGATTTCCTCCATATCAGGTCCTTAGTCTTTACTAATCTCGCAGAGATGATATTTTAATCATGACACAATTAAAAAAAACCAAACAAACCAAGAAATGATGGTCCAAAAACCTTCACATACACTAAAGGAAACAAGTATGTGGGTTATCTGTTCTTTTTCTCTTTACAAAGCAGTAAGATGGCTGAAACATTTATTTACTAAAACATTTATTTCACCACAAAATCATGTCCTCTCTTCTGTGTACTGTAGTAAATATCCAGGAGTTGATTTATTTTTTAACATACCTTGTAAAACAATGTGTGTTGGAATGTGAATACTGTTCTAAGCAACACTTCAATTTCCCCATTTCTGAAAAGTTTTGGATTGTAAGTTTTTCCACCCCCTAGCCAGGAGGCAGGGGTGGGGAAGAAATGTGTGTCCTCTGATGGTAGAGTATAAAGTCTAAAGAACATCTAGAAATCCTTTGGAGTTTTTCTGAATCAGAGGATGCACTTTGTATCTTTTGTGTCTTTTGTCTTGAGCCTCAATGTAACTATTCAGGTTTCTAAGCAGGATATCAAAAGGCAGGAATTTGAGACATGTCCTGAGGATGCAGTGGTCATTTATTTCCTGTACGTTCTAACTCCTTAGCCTGAACATTTCATATAATTAAACAAGGACATAAAAATGACCATACTGACTCAGACCAATGGTCCATCTAGCTCAGTGTCCTGTCTTCCAACAGTTGCCAATGCCAGATGCTTCAGAGGGAATGAACAGAATAGGGCAATTGTTGAGTGATCCATCCTTTGTCATCCAGTCCCAGCATCTGGCAGTCAGAGGCTTAGCCATCTTGACTAATACCCATTGATGGACCTGTACTCCATGAACTTATCTAATTCTGTTTTGATCTCAATTGTACTTTGGGCCTTCACAACATCCCATGGTAACAAGTTCCACAGATTGACTGAGTGTTGAGTAGTGCTTGCTTTTGTTTGTTTTAAACCTGATGCTTATTAATTTCATTGAGTGACCCCAGTTCTTGTGGTATGTGAAGGTATAAATAACACTACCTTATTCACTTTCTCCACACTACTCATGATTTTATAGACTTCCATCATATCCTGTCTTTACTCATCTCTTTTCCACACTGAAAAGTCAGTCTTTTTAATCTCTGCTCATATGGAAGCTGTTCTATTCCCCTAATCATTTATGTTGTCCCTCTTGGTACCTCTTCCAATTCAATATATTTTTTTGAGATGGGGTGGTCAGATCTGCATGCTATATTTGAGGTGTGGACATACCATGAATTTATATAATGGCATTATGATATTTACTGTTTTATTATATATTTCTTTCCTAAGGATTCCTAGCTTTGTTAGCTTTTTCCACTGCCACTGAGCAAATATTTTCAGAGAACTATTCACAATGCCCCCAAGATCTCTTTCTTGAGTGGTAACAACTAATTTAGACCCTATTATTTTATATGTATCATTGGATTATGTTTTCCAATGTACATTATTTTGCATTTGTTAATGCTGAATTTCATCTGTCATTTTCTTGACCAGTCACCCAGTTTTGTGAGCTCCCTTTGTAACTCTTTGCAGTCAGCTCTGGATTCAACTATCATGAGTAATTTTGTATCATGTGCAAACTTTGCCACCTCACTGTTTACCCCTTTTTCCAGATCATTTATGGATATGTTGAACAGCACTGGTTCCGGTATAGATCCTTGGAGGACGTCGCTATTTACCGCTCTCCTTTCTGAAAACTGACCAGTTATTCCTAATCTTTGTTTCCTGTTTTTTAACCAATTACTTATCCATGAGAAAGCCTTCCCTCTTATCCCATGACAGTTTACTTTGCTTAAGAGTCTTTGGTATGGGACCTTGTCAAAGGCTTTCTGAAAGTTCAAGTGCACTATATGCACTGAATCACCCTTGTTCACACATTTGTTGACCCACCTCAAAGAATTGTGATAGATTGGTTAGAGATGAATTCCCTTTACAAAAGCTGTGTTGACTCTTCCCCAACAAGTCATATTAATCTGTCTGATAACTCAGTTCTTTACCATAGTTTCATCCAATTCACCTGGTACTGAATTTAGGCTTACTAGGCTGTAATTGCCAGGATCATCTCTGGAACCTTTTTTAAAAAATCTGCATCAAATTAGCTATCCTCTAGTCATCTGGTGCAGAGGTCGATTTAAGCAATAAGTTAAATACCACAGTTAGTAGTTCTGCAATTTCATATTTAAGTTCCTTCAGAACTCTTGGATAAATACCATCTGATCCTGGTGACTTATTATCATCTCTCAGCTTGTTCCGAAGCCACCTCTCTTGACAGCTCAATCTGGGACAGTTCCTCACATTTGTCACCTAAAGAAAATGACTCGTGTATGGGAATCTCCCTCACATCCTCTGCAGTGAAGACTGATGCAAAGAATTAATTTAGCTAGCATGGCCTTATCTTCCTTGAGTGCTCCTTTAGCACCTGTATTGACCATGCATATTTGCTTTCCTTTTCCTCTCAATAAGGAATTGGCTATGATTTCCTGCAAATGACAAACTTCTTTCTGGATTGACTTAGTCACACTTCCCTACATGCTTTAGAGCTTTTGGAAGTAGCCTTTTCCACACTCTAATCTTAATTTTTCAGTAAATGCTACAACAGCTCACATCCCTACCCCATTTCCATTATCTAAATTTTTCTTGAATATTGACGTGGCTTTTACTACTTCTTAATGACAAAATATCTTTTGGATCATCTGAAATGACATATCTATGTCATTAGATCATTCTGAAGATTCTGTGATGAAGCCTATGACTGTCAATAAGATACCTTCTTAACATGTCTGATCCCATTATTAAAACAGAGTTTAGTAGTAGTCTTTATTACTGGGCATGTTGCATGAAAAAGTGAGAACCTAGCTTAATTTTCAGATCCTGTGGTGATTTTTTCAGAGCTGGCAGTTAAGAATTTTTTTTTTACTAGTAAACCTAGCAAATCTCATCTGGAAATCCTTGGGACAATATTAAGATGCAATGCCAGTGTTTCAGTTACTTTACATATTAGATCCCTGCTGTAAATTCATACTGTTCTCTAGTGTCTACAAATGGAATAGCAAGGAAATTTCTATAATATGAAATGTATTATGAAAAATGTAGAAAACCGCATAGAGTTTGCTATTGTTTTAAATGCAGTCTACGTTTAGGAGAGCAATAAGCACAGGATTTTAAGGGCAATAATGGAAGCTTCTTTCACACTGGTGTTAATTTTCCAGATTTTAATACTCCATTACGTGTTTGCTAAAATGGCTGATAATTAATTGTAGAAGGTCTAAAAAGGAGTTGGTTGATTAACTATAAAATCCAAGATACTACTTGTTATCAGTTAGTTTTCAGTGTAGGCTGCATGCGTGTGTCCCCAGTGTATGTGCTGTCCCAGCTCTGTACAGGTAAGTGAGATGGCACTCACGATTGAATGAATTGATACGACAGATTCGCTGAGCAACGAAGGCACCCAGGCCAGCTTTATTGCAGTTGAAGCATAATGAGATGCGACCTGTAGGTGACCGGTACACTTCAGATATGAGTGCTCCCTTACAATGAATTTGGCACAATTTAACGGTGGGACTTTCCATTATCCCGTAGGCCAGACAACGTTGTTCCCTCTGACCATCTATTTTACATTGTTACAGACCAGTTTAGTTCTGCCCCTTTGACACAGGTAGTTGCCACCCTTTTGACATAGTCTAATACCACCCCTCACCTTGCACTGGATGGTTCAGGCAAAACAACTCTATTTTTCATAAGACATTTCTATCCATCAAAGTGTCCTTTCAGGGGGTCAGGTGGCCCTTGTTATCTCTTTAGTGTTAGGATGTCCTGGTACCTTCTGCATCAGTTACATATTTTTGGTAATGTTTTGATATTAGTAATGTTTTGGAAATATATGTGTTTGCAGTATCAGCTCTTCGTTCCAGTTTCTGTGGGGTCTTAAGTTCACAGCCTTATTTCTGTTAACATGGCTTTTTCCATTTAGGCCTTATGCCTTAGTCTGTCCTGCTAGGTTTCAGGTCTCAGGCTCTCACTTTCTACTACATTTCTGAACTTTCTCTGTTAATTTGGGTTATTTGCTGAGCTAGACTTTCTAGTTCATCTTCAATTAATTTGGCAGATTTAATTTATCCAAATAATGTTGTGCTACTGAGGTAAATTGTAAGCAGTATAATTTGGAAGAAGAAAGATTTTTAAATTACTTTTTGGAAGTTTTAACTTCTCTAGAGTCTTTTATTTGGCATTTTATCTTTTTATGTATCTCATCTCTTGAAGTAAAATTCTAATCAGTATTCAGTGTTTCCATTGTGCATGTTTGCAATAGCCTGTTGTAGCCTAATTCTGAGCATGTTCAAATGTCACAATATTCACCATATCCAACTTCTCAGTCTTGTAGAGGTAGTCAGGAGGACTAAACCAAATACTCAGGATTGGCCAATTTGTGCTTGATACAGATGTGTTTTTATAGAAGTGTGTGGAGAGTGCAAGTGCAGTTTGGTCCCCTGAAGACTAGTCTAACATGCAACTGCCAGTGACCCCAGAGGTCATTTTGGCAACTGGGAATGACCATGTCCCCTTTCCTCCAGCCACCCCCTCTAGGTGTTGAACCAAGAGACTGGGGCTTGTAGAAGTTTTTATGTCAGCTTTGTGTGTGGTGACTAAAGTTTCTTAGAAGGCTGAAATTAGACTCTTGCCCCCAGTTCCTTATTCAAAGGCCATTTAAAAAAAAAAACCACTTTCCTTCTGCACAGAATACTGCCACGTTACAATCTCACTTTCCGTTTTGCAACTGTTCCTGGAATAAGTGACTGGCTTTGACTTCTTGAAGATGACAAGCTATTTTGTGACAGAGCTTTACATAGAAATGAAGCTTTGGGTCAAGGAGTGTCAGGTTCCCATTATTTCAGAAAGGTCCAACACTAAGGATGATCAGAGCACTAATTTGCCATTTTACACATCCTTAAATGTAACTTATTCAAATTCTGATGCAATTACAGTGGGTGCGTTTGGGTCCTTTATGTGTCAAAAGTATATTTTAAAAAACGCTTTCCTTAAAATGCACACATTTGTTTTTACGAACCTTGTAACTATTTACATTTATACTGAGTCCCCCCCCGCCCGGCTTGGCTTTGCAGTAGGGCCCAGGGAACCAGGAATAAGGGACCGTTTGCTCTTGCGAGAGATCTCCAGCCTGAGGAAATCCTGCTGGCTCCTTTTACATTTTCCAAACCCAGTTGCAAGTTGAGCGGGCGGCCCCCCCCAACCTGCTGGCTATCCCCGAGGAGCCTGGTAACTAGGTGTCTGGCAAGGGGCGCGTGTTCGCTGGAGGGGTGGCAGGAGCAGCGCTAACACGCCCCCGGCAGGAGAAATCCCCCCCCCGGCCGCTTTTCCCCGCTCCCAGGCCGGGTCTGCTCCCGGGAGGGCCGCGTTGGGCCGGGTGTCGAAGGCCGGGCGGGGGCGGTTGGCGGTTGGCGGGTAACGTTCCCGGGGGCAGAGCCCCCTGTGGGGGAGCAGCGGCCCGTGGAGGGGCGGTAACTGCCAGCGCCTTGTAACTGGCCGCGGTCGGGGGGCTCCGCGCGCCCCCGCTCCGTGTCTCCCGGGCAGCCGCGTGAGTCAGTCAGCGCCTTCCCGCCTCAGCGCAGGACCCGCCCCCGCGGCCCGGCCCGGTTGGCCCGTCTCCCGCGGAGGGCAGGCCCCGGCCCCGGCCCCGCCTGCGGGGCGGGCTGGCGGGCGGGGCTGTCCCCGCATAACACCGACTGGCGGCGGCTAGCGGTCTCCGTGCGGCGCGATGGCGGCAGCTGGCCGGTGCCCCCTGGGCCGAGCCCTGTCCTGCGCTCTGCTCCCGGCCGGCTCCCTGCAGCTCGGCGGCGGCTGCCGGGCGGCGGCGGAGGTGCGGGTGCTGGTGATCAACACGGGCGGCACCATCGGGATGGTGAAGGAGGAGAAAGGTGAGGGCGGCTGTGAGGGCGCAGGGCCGGGGCGGGCTGCCGCAGCCCAGGGTGGCACCTAGCAAAGCAGGGCGGGGGCGAGGTGGCCATGCGCCCGCCAGGCCAGGAGAGTGGCCCGTGCGGCGCCAGGACACTGTCTGCAGCGGTGCTGAAAGCCACTGAACAAACCTGCATGGGATGGGAGCCAGGCGCGCTGTTGCCGTCCTTACCTCAAGCTGCGGGTGCTGAGGCTCCCCTAGTCCCAGCCCCCTGGAGGCACCCCCCTATCAAGGTAATTGAGAGGTGCGCCTGAACCCGTGCCTTTGTCAGAAAGAATCTGCGTCTTTTTACACCCGCCTGGCACCATTCCTGTTGCTGGGATTATTAGAATCAGAGGGTCAGAAGGGACCACATGGGTCATCTAGTCCCTGGCAAGATGCAGGTTTCATAAAACCGTCTTTTTCACATCACCTGAATTGTGGGTCTGATCTGACGTGTTTGTCTGTCCAAATGCTGAACTCGTTCTGTGCCCACGGGTACCTGTATGTGGATCCAGAGAGTTGTGCATACTCTTTCATCGTGGAGTCAGTCCACCTACACCTGAAGACAGAGACTGCTTGTTCCTGAAATGCCAGGTGGTTTTTAAATGCCTCTAATTATGTGTCCTTGGAACGATCTTGATGTTGCTTTGTTATGGCCAGGACTAGAATGATTAATAGGATGGGAATTTTCCTCCACTGTTTGCTAGCCAGTTCAGTTATTTAAATAATTTTAATGAGGTGAACCAGCATCCCTGCTTGCCACCTCTACCAAAGCTAGGAGTATTCCCAGAGCAGGCACTAAGCATACTTTTGGGGCCTGTCTATGGCTTGAGTTCTCTCCCTTCCTTTCGTAAGACATCCGACATAAGAATGGCCATACGAGGCCAGACTAGTGGTCCATCTAGCCCCGTATCCTGTCTTCCAAAAGTGGCCAATGCCAGATGCTTGCAGGCGAATGAATGGAACAGGGCAATGATCAAGTGATCCATCCCTGCCATCCAGTCCCAGCATCTGGCAGTCAGAGGCTTAGCCATCTTGGCTAATAGCTATTGATGGACCCAGTCCCTTTGGCTTATCTAATTCTTTTTTGAACCCAGTTATACTTTTGGCCTTTACAGCATCCCCTGGCAACGAGTTCAAACAATGAAAACTAGGCAACTGCCTAGTCTCCAACCAGTGTTCCTGAAAGGTATGAGTTATGGAAGTCTGCCTTAGGCCTTTTTGCATTAGCAGGTTGGGCAAGTCTAGATATGGACAGAATGCAGACCTACTGTCCACACCTGTTAGGAGTAGCATTTAATTTAATTAGGAAATTATTTTGTTTGGGGTTTTTTACTAGATTACAGCCACTATGTCAATGGACATGGTAATCTTCTCAGAGCCAGGGGCAGTTTGAAACCATACTTATTAGGTGTTAGGCCCTAAATGGCTGTTTAATTCAGATATCACTAAAATGATGCTGGTAGGCTGGGGAAAATAATTTAAACAAGCCAGGATTATATCTGTTCCTTTCAGTGAGGGTGCTTGTCCACAATGGGTTACATCAATAATCAGTAATGGGTTACATCAGGACTAAAACTCGTTAGGAATTTTCTACGTTGTTGGAAAGTGCCAATATGATCAAAACCTCTGTGTTGCTATAAACAATTGGTTTTAACTAACTTCCTCTGAAATGCTGGCAGGGTTCTGGTTTCCAGGCAGCTCACATGGGCTTCCAGGGTCCCCAGCAGTGGGACAGCCGCACCATGTGGATGCCACGAACCCCAGGATTTCCATGGTCAGCAGCCTTTCCATGCTGAGTGCCCTGGAGGCAGGGCTTCTTGTGATGGAACTACAGGGCGAGGTGCCCTGGGAGCTCCAGCTCTAGAGGGGCACTCAGCATACATCTACAATGCAGTTAAAAACTGATGTGGGTGTGCAGGGCTTGGGCTAGGGCATTATTTAATTGCAGTGTAGATGTTCTGGCTTGGGCCCAGGCTCTAGGACCCTGTGAGGTGGAAGAGTCCCAGTGCTCAGACTACAGCACAAACCTGAACATCTACATTGCAACTGAACAGCCCCTTAGCCTGAGCCAGCTGGCATGGGTCAGTTGCAGGTTTTTCATTGCAGTGTAGACCCTCAAAGTCTAGGACTAGGCTTCCTGGTCCATAGCGGGGAATCTTTGAGCCTTGGCTCAAAATGGGGCTTCTAGGCTTCTCACTCTGACTTTCTGGGCATGTTAGAAAACTGGTCTGTCAAGTTTGCAACTTTTCTCTTGTATAAATAAAGAAATTTAAGGTAACATCTTTCCATTTAACTTTTGTGTGCTTTTCTTTCTCTTGCTTTAATTGCATCCCTCTAACTCTGTATGAAGGGGGTCTTCCTAAGTCTAGTATTTTTACAGCTTCCCTGACATCAGTTGATACAATCTTATTATTCAGTGTTAGAGGTAAGCAGTTAAGAGAGAATTGGTTAGTCTGTTTTTGTGTTTTGTTCTGGCTGATATGAATCACAGTTTGCTTGATTCAACTTTCACTTTCCTTTTACACTGTGTATAGTGATACTGTCTTCATCCTGACTAGACTAAATTCTCAGCCTGTTTCAACCTGTAGCAGAAGATTTTCTGGTTCAGTTCTTTCACGGTGTTCAGCTGTCTTTATAAGTAAAGTCTCCACAGCAGGCTTTAATACAAGCCTTCCTTCATATGTTCACTCAGCCTCCTGGGTCATTGCTTTTTCTCCTCGAGCGTAAGTCAGTGACTAGAAACTGCCCTGAGTGTACTGTCTATTTACAGCCCTGCATAAAAAGGCGTAACAACTTTTATTCAAAGGTAAAGTAAACAACTTTATGCATGTATCTGAGGCAGGTGAATCATCACAGGGTAAGACTAGGTCCTTCCACAGTAGCAGCTGATTACATGTAAGGGAACACTTAGTCAGGTCTTTGCTCATGTAGCGTTGGACTCTTTCCCTGCCCAGTTTTCAACTTCTGCAGTCAAATAATCCACCACAATTGGTGCTTCTGAATTATTTCCTTTCTGAGGTCTGATTTATTAACATAACGGTTTATCTTAAAACTAGCACCATTGGATGCTTGGTCACCTGACACAACCATTGGCCCAAGCCCAAACCTATTACCTTGGGGGGTGGATAACTAGGCACAGGTGGGCTAAACTAGAGCTGGTTGGGAAATTTCTGTTGAAACAAAATTTCCTTGGAAAATGCTGGTTCATCAGTCTTGAAATTTCTCACAAAATTAAATTGGGTTTGACACACTTATGCCAAATCACAGGTAGGGTTCCATTGATTCCCTGCCAACACACCTAATGAGCTACTGGGAAGCCCTGCCAGGTGGACAACTCCAGGGTGTGGTATTCCAGGTTCCAAGGCGATGGGACAGCCCTGTTGTGTGGACTGCCTTGGGTCTGTAGACATCGGCCTCTGCAGCAGGTGGCCTGGAAACCATCAGGGCTTCTGGGCTCAACTGGCTCCCCATGCTGTTAGTCTCCTGAGCCAGCAGCCTTGGGGACTGTAAACCCTGGGGCCCCTGGCAGTCTGCGTGACAGGGGTACCCCAGCGGCTGCTGACTGAATTTGACATTAATAGTGGTAAAACTGAGAAGAATGTCAATTTAAATCAGTCAGTCACTGGTCAATGGAGCATATATTGTTTCAGAAATATCATGTGTCAAGCTTTCCAATATAAACTTTTTTTGGGGGGATTTTCAGTTCACAAGAAATTTTGAAAAAGGAATAGGGAACATAACACGACAGTATTCTCAACCCAACAGGGCAGGGGGAAAACAGAGCTGCCAGGGCTTGCAGCTGCTCCAGCTCTCTGCTCCAGCGGGCTGGCCGCCAACCAGCTTTTGAGCACTTGGGGCTGATGGCCATGGCTGACGGCTGCTCCAGCCCCACCCCAGAAGTAATGGAGGTCCTGGAAAGTCCTGGAATCCGTGACCTCTGTGACCAAATCATATTCTTAAACATTATAAACCAGTGGTTTCCCACTTTTTTCAGATTGAGGGCCGAACACAGTATTTCTGAAAGATCAAGGTGGTAGTTGCCACAGTCAATACTTTGGAGCAGATTCTCTGTCCTTTTCCTCTTCCTTTATGCCACTCAGGTGGCACAGTGGAAGGTGAAACCATACACAAGTCCCTTGTTGGGGGTTTTCTCAACATAGTTGTTCCCAGTGGACATACGGTTGGTATAGCCAAGGTCAGTGCCTTCCTCCTGACAACTCCCTGCATAGAGGACATGTTAAGGATGGAGACAGTATGGGATGTCTGTAAAGTATGGCTGGGGTGCACTATGCACTAGCTTCCACAGACAGTATGTGGTCCCTAGGCATACTGTTGCCAACTGATGCAAATTAGAGCAGTCCCTGGACTCCTGTAATTGGAGCTGGAACAGAATGAGGGAGCTATGACAGGCTCATTCTCAGTTTCTCCTCACTTCCCTTTCTCCTGGGTTGCCTGGGAGGTGTGTGTGTGTGCGTCCGTCCGTCCATCCGTCCCCCTCTTATGCTAGGTGCTGTGCTAAGCTCAGGCAGGGCCATTTGAGTTCCTGTCCTTCTGGGGTTTGCATAATTCAGCAGGTGAGCAGCCAGAGCTAATTTTCTTCCCTTCCTTGTGATGCAGCAGGGGAGCAGCTGCTGTAGTGAAAGGGCAACTGTTGTGTTCAGAGTGTTCAAAGCTGATGGTCAGAGCTGTTGCACTAGAAGTGGTGGGAGGCAGCAACTTCTGTCTCTTCCCTTTAGTGATGGGCTGATTCAAACACTTCAGTTTAAAAAACAAAGTTTAGATCAGGGAACCCTGTTTTGATTCAGAATCAAATATAAATTTTCTTAACCTGGATGTGCTCAAAGGCCCCTCTTCAAAACGTCAAGGGCCACAGGGTACAAACCACTATAATAAACAACTGTGTGTGGGGGAAGTGGGGACTTTCAGTGCTTAGTGGCTTAGTCCTGATGCTTCTGTAAAATTAAGCCTAGCAAAAAGACAGTTACTTAAATTTGGTGCAAGCTCTTGCTGTGTAATTTGGGACATACCACAAAAATGAGTCAACCGGAGGAGGCCCATTTAAAAGCAAGAAAGATGAGTAAAGGACCTGAAAATATGAATGTGTCTCTGCTGTCCTGGTCCCACTGCAAATATGTGGGGTAAATTGATCATAGATCAGTTTATACCCAGATTGAGCTGGGTATCTGTCAGATTAAAATCAGCAAATGTTAGCCCAAGATGCTTGAAACTGTCCACTGTGCTTCATTGGTGGAATGATTCTATGTAGCAGCACAGCAGACGTGGCCATTTGTGTTGAAGGTTGGGAACAGACTCTCCTGCACAGGAAAAAGAGAGCTTCTAATTGAAGTGAAATAACTTGCTTTCAAGCTTCAGATAAGTTTATTTTTTAATCCAAAGTGCTCTGGCAATAGTCCAAACAAGTTAAATGCTTTTGCTGTCTTGTGAGAAAGTTGGCCATGAAAAGGCTTGCTATTTAATTTAAGGCAAGCCAGGAAAGAGATTAGCAAGTGCCTAAAAACAGTCTTTCCAGCAGTTTGGAAAGTGGACAGATCCCCACGCTGAATGGGTATAGTTTGGCATTTCCTAGTATGCACAGTTTTTCTGTTAGTTTGGACGTTTAAAAAGCAATAAAAGAGACTTCGGTATTGAATCTGAAAAACACAGAAATTGTAGAACCTGGCTCAAATATGATGATTAGGCCAGACAAACTGAATGAGCTAGGAAGTAAAGAATCAAAGAAACTGAGTGAGACCCTAATTAACACTAACTGCAACCAGCAATAGTACAAACTCTGTGTTTGGTAATTTAATTTCTGCAGTCTGAGCATGAGTTCTGGGAAGCTGAAATAGTTATTCATGTAAAGTTTGAATTTAATTGAGTAATGATGCAAATAAAGAGAGTTAAATTTAATAAAAAATGTGTTTCAAATGAAATGTTTCGTAAGCAATAAGACCTACATTTTTCTATAGTTTTGGGCAGACTTTGGACTTCAAGTTTGTGACTCTAGGATTATAATTTCCATCTTGCCTAAAATTGAACTTCCATATCCAAGTCCATGGCTCACATTGGGAAAAATCTACATGCACACAATACATGGGTCGCAGAATGCTGATAACTCCTGAAATTCATATGTGGCAGTCATCAGTGAAAGATACAGGACTTCCTAAATACTTGGACAGTGCGATAAACATAGTTTTATCACACTGTAGTTATATAAATTAATCCCTCCTTGTTTTTCTCATCTACACTCTTTGGCTACAATTTAAAGATCTTATCAGTTCAAAGCAGATCAATGAATCTGTGTCTAATAGCATTGTTGAAGACTGTTCTTTCTTATACATAAAAATAATGTATTGCTATAATAAACCATAGGCTTCTGGGAATTTGAAGTTTCTATATACTCATACCTCCTCAAGGAAAGTACTGTATAATTGCTGTCTTTTCTGCTTTGCTAATATTTGGGACTAAAATGTTTATATTTAATTTCATTTTTTCTTCTTATAAATTCTAATGCTCTTAAAAGTGAGGGACTGTATTGTAAAGATGCAGTCATTAAACAAGGTCACTGGCACGGTAATGCCAATGAGTCTCTAGACCAAAATGGTGCTTGTAATCTGCTGTGCTGAAAGGTGTCAACCAGTGGAAGAGGCATGAAGTAAATGAAAGATGGGCAGAACTTTTAAGTGTTATGTTGTTTCCACTGGGGAGTGGTGTAACAGCTGCTTTCCTGTTCTTCTGCCACTGGGTGCAATATGTGAAGGAGAGGGGCATGTATTAAACATCCTTAAAAGCAGATGATTTTGTAGTAGAGCTGTAGATGTTGGCTTGAGTAATTGACTGTATTGTTGCTTCTTGGAGTGAATTACCAGATTGTCCCCTAACCTTTTGAACAGCCTCAGAGACCTGGCACTCCTGTTGCCCATCAATACTTGTACATTTCCAGACAGTCATGCTCAGTATTTGCACCTAACCATACAGTGGTTTCTCCTTCGGTCCCATGCCCTCTCAGTTACTAGTTATAGTAGCTGATTTAGCAGCTCAAGCTAGCCCCATAATCCCATATTTTGATCCTTTGCCATTTCCTCAATCCGAGGTCAGGTTTCCTTCCTTCCTGCTGTTTTCAACAAGTTCCTGATTAGAGTAATTCTTCCTCAACGCCTATAGTGCCTGTCACTGTTCTCAGCTTCTCCCCACAACTCATCGGATATGCATGGAACTTTGTCTGTGTAATCTCAGGGCTTTGTTCCCATTTGTTCTTCTGAATGCTTGTATGTTGAGACCATGGTCTCTTCACCCATTCCGGGTTCTGTTCCTCTGGACCTTGCCTTGCCCACGGATCCTGAACCAGAAGAGCATTTTACTCTACTATTACAAGGGAAGGTATAGCAACCTGAAATTCCCTGTGGGTATTGATGAGGAGAAGGTTACTGAGCAGATGGTAACTGCAGTCCTGAGATTAGTCTGTCTGGCTTCATACAATGAAGAAGTATTTTTACTGTTTCTAAGAATCAGTTAAGGTCAGTATTGCTTACTTTTTGTCTTCCTTTCTGTCCATTTTGTTTGTATATACTGTGTTTTCTCTGTGGCTTTTCTAACTTTCCACCATTAATGTATTTATTCTCCATTCATCAAGATCTGCAATTAAAGAAAAATTGGGGACAATTCTCTCTCTTTCAACCCAGAATCTTTTTATAGATGGTCTGTTCAGAATGGACCTTGGATAACTGTAACCTCTTGAATGCAAGGTATAAAGCTCCAAAATATAACAATCATAGATATAGAGGAAATTCTTCTTGGTTTATTTTCTTCAGTAATTCCTATGTTTTCATTTTCCAGCCTTTATCTTGATGCCTCCTATTGTGTGGATGAGGTACTACAGTCTTTTTCTCGCCCTAGGCATGTCTTCAGTGGCTTGGCACTCCGGCCAGGTCACAATGTCCAAATGAACCTCCTCGAGGGGATTAAAGATTCCAAACTAACAGTCTATTTGCCCTCGCTAGGCTCTTCAGCCCCAGCTCTCGGGCCTTTACATATGGCTCTTTGTTCGGGCACCAGAATGAGGCCTGTCACTTCTTGGGGTTTATGCCATTTTACTTGTGGCCAGCAGGGGAACCTGGGCCCACCCAGTACTCTGGGTTGCAGCCCAAGGACACTATACATAGCAGTCACTTAGTGCTTATTCCAGTCTGTCACTGCTATTTCCCTGGGCCTCTTCCTACCTGGCCCTTTAAGCTTTTTCTTCTCTCAGAGTTGAAGTTCTTAGGACCTCTTTCTCTGCAAACGCAGCTAAGCAAAACACATCCAGAAACAAACTTTAGCTATCCATCAAGCACCTGTGGCCAGAGAGGAACTCTCTTTCTTGTTCCTCTTGTTCCAGCCAGGAGTTAACCTGCTAAGGCCCTGAAGCTTCTTTTATCTAAGCCTGCTGAGATCTGATAGGTCTCTCAGAAGCAGCCATTCTAGGCAGGCCTGGAGTACCCATCCTTGCTAATATTTTTTTGTCACTTTTCTGCTTCTTGGGACAGGGTGTAGGAGGACTACAGACCTCTTGAAGGGAGCCACAAAGGCCAGGTGCACCCCATCACACTGAAACTCATCTGTTATTGCTTGTTACATGGATGGATGCTTTCCAGATTTTATCTGGAAGAAAAAAATTTATCCACATATCTGTGTCAAGCCAGCAAGACATTGTTGCAGATCAATGAAGCTAATAGTACAGAGCACATGTTGTGTGTGTTCTAGTGGAACACTCTCTCATTCATGCTTTGTATAATGTTTTGTACTACTACATTTTAAATAGACTGTCGTTTGAAACATATACCAATATATTTAAAACAATATCTGCATGTGGGTTTTGTTAGATGCAGGCAAAAGGAATCCAGGCCTGATAATCAGTGTCAGCTATAACTCCAACCCTAGATCTGTGCTGTCCATGTTAGTACAGTATCCTCAGTTTGTCTGCCTAGCTCAGAAGGAGCCTAACTGTTTAAAAATGTGATCGAGACTACGCTATAGATTGGGGGAAAAATTTTCAGAAGTGTCTAAGTGACTTTCAAGTCCCATTTTCATAAGTGATTTAGGCACTTTGGAGGCTAAGTATCATTGAAAGTCAATGGGATTTAAGCTCCTACACCCTTTAGATGTTTTAGAAAGTATAACTAGGAAAATCTGCATTGTTCTGGGCCCTCGACGTTTGTGAACCAAGGGAGGATTGAAGTGGATTTTGAGTGGTAAGGGGAGTGTTGTGCTAGACCTCATAGCTTCAGAGATGCACAGTTGTTTGCTGGAGGCCTTGACATTAACAACTGAAAGTCTGGTCCCTTTTAGGTAGAACGGGAAGGTATTTTCCTCTGCCTCTGGCAGTGTCAAGGCTCTGAGTGGTGAAACATGACTGCTGCCTGACCTCATCCCCTTCAGACCAGGAAATGAGGCAGGAGTTGGAGGTTTCTTTTAAAAAAAAAAATCAATTTTAAACTAAAACACAAACTGGGTTTGAACTTCGAAAGCTCCATCCACATTAAAAAACTGAGTTTACATGTTTTCAGAGCCTGAGTATTTCAGAGGTGTATGTCTCTAAGAATAAAGACAAGGACTGTCTATAACGTAGTTACCCACTTGCCTACTGAGATGTATGGTGTAGTGTCCCTTAAAGGTACAGAAATCTGGACTACTCAGTTCATCCTCCTCTGAACAAGAGAGGAAGAAAACTTAAAATGAAAAGTTCCTAAGGTGCATGGAGATTTTCAAAACCCAACTCCTCCTTGTTACTACAGTAGTGTGTGAAGAAAGTTGCCTTTGGAGAACACGTGGCAAAGAGTCAGTGGTGGGGATGGGAGAAATCACAGACAGGGTTCTAAATTATTTTAAAAATGGCTTAGGCACCATCTGAGTTCTTCGTTGTCTGTCATGTTAGTTAATAGTATTTACTGTAAATTCCCAATTGCATAAAAAGCTAATGCATGAATGTTATTGGTGGTTGAGGGTCTCATAAAGTTAAATGTATAAAAAGGAGGTAACATAATTATTTTTTTGATAAATAGAGGGTTCTCTTGTTTTCCTGATCCTGGTATGTTTCAGGGAAATTATTATAGAGAATTTGTTGCTCAGATTTGTTGACAATCCCTAGCCTGCTGGTAACTGATTTAAAACTGATCTGGAAGATTATGAATTATAAGCAGAGTATTTCCTCCTTTCTGATCATATTAAGGTTTCAACAATGATAACAGTTACTTTTTAATCTTTCTAATCATGTCTATTTAATATTGTGTTCTTTCTGGAGTAGATTTGCTTGGGTTAAATCTGTGCTGGAAAATATATGGAACTTCAACGCAGGGGAGCAGAAGAAGCCAAAGAAAAATCAGTCAAAGGAAAACCAGAAAAATGAATGTTTCATCAGTAGTTTTTCTCCCCTTTATTTTCTAGGACTTGCTCCTGAAGCTAATAAGTTAGTAAAAGCTTTGAAAAAAATGCCGATGCTGCATGATGATGTGTATGCAAAGGAAACGAAACTCTATGACTTCCACGAGTTTCCTGATGACACTTTGGTGCTCCCGTAAGTAGCTGAAAACACAGGTCTCCCCATTCATTTTGAGAAATGTTTGTAAAGTACTCTGAAGTCTTAACATGAAGAATCATCCAATGGTCTTATTGTGAAATTAATTTTTAAATATGGTGGATAACTTAGTTTATGAGTGCTAAATTGTTGTGCCTTGCGGAACCATCTAATCATGAACTTTTTAACTGGTAGAAGGCAAAATAATGCCCTTCTTGATGAAATTGTTGAGACAGCCTAAAAATAAGTAATTATCTGGTATCTTAATCAGATAAGACTCCAATTCAGAAGTTTAAATTATAATATTTTACTAAAGGCATCTGAAATTAGTCACAATATATTCTTAACTTCTGCTTCTGTTTCTTCTCCTCCTATGGTGGAAGTAAATTCTGGGATTTCAAGAAGATAATCCATTGGATATGAATGGTTTTTAATAGCCAAGTAGTTCTTGGGCTATTTCTTGGCCAGAGGGGGTGTCGAGAGAGAGTGTGGAAAATAAAATCTGTTCAGGTTCCTATCCTAGCCAGTGGAGTTATCTTTCATCTGTGTTCTAACAGCTGATGTGTTAAGACCTCATGATTAGGGTTAGCAAAAATATTTATATTACATTACTTTAAAATCGGAATGCCTAATACATTAGTTAACCACACTGTTACTTATTTTGATTTTCATAGTGCCTAATACAGTCTCTAGTAGCTGCCAAACGTAATTACCTTGCAAAATAATTATCAAATCTAAGAAACAGTCTTCAACCATCAGTCAATGTATGTCAGGTAGCTTAAACCTTTCCCCCCAGATATACACTTAGTCCATTCCTGAGTGCTTATTTGCCATGGTACTAGCATATAAAGAAACAGCACTATATAAATTATCTCCAGTATATGACTGAAGAAATAACTGCCGCAACT
This sequence comes from Mesoclemmys tuberculata, assembly GCA_007922155.1. Taxonomy (NCBI): domain Eukaryota; kingdom Metazoa; phylum Chordata; order Testudines; family Chelidae; genus Mesoclemmys; species Mesoclemmys tuberculata. The sequence goes on along the minus strand of ML675611.1, from coordinate 19,083,952 downwards.
AATGCAGCCTTGAACTGGTGCTTGAGCTTCATGCTTTAATTCTACAGACCCTGCTGCTGTTTAGAACTCTAAAAAGCCAATTGTCTCTTTCTTCCCCAAACTTATGCAACATTGTGGTAATTAAATATGGGCTTTATAATTTGCATGGCTTTTTAACTGTTGGGCAATGATTAATAGGTTTATAGGTTTTATTTACATGGCAGTCTGCTAATTTTATATCTTCCTCAACTGTAACGAATGACTGAATCCCTGTAAACATGTTACATTGCACATAAATTGCAGGAGTATATTTTACAAAATATTTGAAAAGCTAAATACAATTATGACTCTTTTGCTACAAGGAGCGGAGATTGAGGTTGGTCATTGAAAATCATCTTTCTGAGGGGAAAATTCAGAGACATATAAGCCAAGAAGTGAAGTAAAGTAAATTTTGTAGTTCAGATCTTGCACTATACCTTTCGTAAATTGAAGCACTTAAAGAAAGAAATTAGGACAAAGGAAAAGTCCAAAGGGGATAGTGCTAATACGAGTTTATGATGTATACTTGATCTTGTTAAATATTTTGGTTATTTTAACAAAAATATGTTTTCTTACTGGTAGATGACTTTTTATTTAAATTAGCCAATTGATGGATTTATGGAAGCTGGGGATAATTGACTCTTGCTTTGGCATATTTCTATTTGTTTATAAATAATATATATAAGAATTGTATGTCTGATTTTTTTTTTCTCTCTCCCACCATTGTACGTTTCTTGTAATCTGCTCAAAGCAGGGTCTTATTATATTTTTATATAGAACCTAGCACATGGGAATCCAGATCCTTATTGGAGCTTGGAAGTGCTACTGCAGTATAAATGTTAATAATATATGGTTTTTAAAAATTAAATATGGTAACTTCCTTCTGTTCCATAATAAGCATTAGACCGTAACAGTTCTTTGTAAGGATGCACTTAATCCTCAAATTCATAGGTTCATAGATTTTTAGGGCCAGAAGGGACCATTCATCTGCCTTCCTTCATGGCACAGGCCAAAGAACCTCACCTGGTAATTTCTGCATAGTGCAAATGGCCATCCCCTTTAATCACATCTGAATTCCAAGGAAATCCTGGGCATATCTTCAAAAGCTGATTTGACCTTCAGATATTTTTTATTTCAGCTAGCTTCTTGTGTGTCAGTAGTTTGCCACTTAGGAAGCTAGTTGAAATGGAAAATATTAACAGTGAACTTCCATGTTTTCAAATGTTTGGATTTCTTGCCACTTTAACCTGTAACTGAATTTCCTTTGAGTTTTTACTAGCATGTACACTCCCTCCCTCCCTCCTTCCTAATGTAGGGCAGGGGAGAGAAAGGAATCTTACATGGTGTGTATTGCATCTTATTCCCTGAAGTCTGCAGGAGCAATATCCATCTCTTTTTCACTAATTAAGATCTGAAGGAGAAGAGATTTGTTTCTGAAGCCTTATGATGTCTACAGAGAGATGTGGGAGTTGTGAGGGGAGCACATCAGGATTTCATTGTGCTCTCCTTTCCCATGGACCTTATAAGGACCATGAGAGTCCCATTCAGGGGAGACTGAAAGGGTGAAATTCTTCATGTAGTGTAAGTGCTTCAATCCCGTGGCAAGCATTAGAAGGCTCTTCAAAGCTGACCCAATTGCTCTGTTTACTCCACAGGCAATGAGAGGCTTGTGGATCTGCTTGCCCATCTTGAGAGTTCCTTTAAAATGTTAGTAACTTTCTGGAATAGAGTTTAATAAACTAACCTTTAGTCTTGGGCACTAGATCTTGGTAAGGTGAGTCCAGTGAACTAGGTTCTATTTTTTCCTTGCCTTCCTACTGTGGTACGGTGGTAGCTACCAGTGTTTATCAGTATAGGCTGCGTGTGTGTGTCCCCATATAGGTGTTGTCTTAGCTCTGCAGATAGCCGCGACAGCTCTCACAATCGAATGAATCAACACAACCACGGATCAGCTGAGCAACAAAGGCACCCGAGCCAGCTTTACTGTATGCGGCACAATGAGAAGTGACCTACAGAGTATCTCTGGATCAGCTTCCTATATGCGGCATTACACTGGACATGGCCCAACGGCGGGACTTTCCGTTATCCCCTAGACCAGATGACGTTGTTCCTTCTGACACCCTCTTTTATACATTGTTACATGCAGTTTTGTTCTGCCCCCTTCAATGAAGATAATTGCCACCCCCTTGATGTAGTCTAATACCACCCATTTCTGTTAATTGGCTCAACTTATCGCCTTTTAGACATTTCTGTTCATCAGAGTATCATTTTAGGGAGTTAGTTCTCTTTAGTATCTTGGTGCCTTCTGCACCTGCTACATAATTTGCATATTAGTAATATTTTGGCGATGTGTATACTTGCAGTAGCAGCACTTTCCTGTGCCAGTTAACTTGGTTTTTTCCATTTATACTCCTGTTCACTTGGCTTTTTCCACTTATGCCTTAGCCTGTTTTACAGACCTTATGCTCATTTCTTACTCCACCTACATTTTGGCACTTTACAGTAAAAAGCAAAAGTTAGGATTTTTTAAACCCCTTACTTTTAGGGTGTTGTAATTCAGGAGCTCATTGTTCATGCCCCACTACCTTGGTAGAAGAATTCTACCGTGGCCCCAGACCTAACCTACCAAACCTGATGTCAATATTCCATTGCATATTTTACACGTGTGAACCAAGAGCAGGCTTTCCATGGATCACTCATTCAGTAAAAGGTTAAAAAATGATGAGCACACAATAGTTCATAAGCTAAAACTTCTTCTTGTTCTTATCCTTTTCAGTCTCTCTAAACAAAATAAAAGAATTGTCTACACTATTCTGGAACTTGTGCCACTGCTTGATTCTTCTAACATGACGACAGATGACTGGGCTAAAATTGCCAGGAATCTTGAGGTACTGTAAATCTGTGTAGCCTTGCTCAATTTTCAGGTGATATACTGCTGTTTAATTATTTTTACTTTCTGATAAAATAATTCAGTTTTATTCTGCTTTTATAATTTACATACTTATTTAAAGTACAATACTATGCAGTATTTTACACAGCACATGAGTTTTCTGATGACTTGTTCACTTTCTTATGGTTATAAGAAACTGATGGAAAGATATATAATAAATAAGAGTCAGAGAATGATTATACTCTTTGAAAATGTCACAGATTTATTAGAAAATCTTGGTGTTTAGCCATCACTGAAGGAATTTTATATAGCTGATAACTTATGAGATTTATTTTTACAAAATTGTGCAAATTGTAATTGAAAGAAAATAATGTATTTAAGACTCTGTAGTTCTAGTAGCATGGATAATTAAAACTGGGAAGAATCGATTAGTTTTTTGTCTGTCTCTTATCTTGGATACTGAAACTTTGAGACTTTTTAGCTTCATTAGTCATTAGAACAATATCATTGTGGATGGATTTCCTACTGTAGCTCATAAGACTAGCTTGTTACATTCACTGCTTTGCATTATACAGAAAATACTGAAAGCTTCATTCACCCCTCTTTGCCCCTCAGGTCCTAGAGAAGATAGCCCATATTCTGTACTCTGCCAGGCTAACAGTCTCTGTGCCTTTAATTTGTAATTTCTAAACCAATACTACCGGGGTGGGGGGTTGGGAGGGAATGTCTATGTGCACAAAAATAACTGACATTTATGAAAACAAACTTATGAAATCCTTGAATTTTGTGTAGTTTAACAAAAATTTTTCTCAGCCTCCACATCTAAATGAGTTGTGTGCTTTTGGGAGGCAGAATTGCTGTGACAAAATATGAACATGCAGTTGTTAATGTGAAATCAGATGTGGCTTCTTGCAAAAATAATCATTGTGAATTTGGTTCTGGAAAAGACTATGCTCTTCTGGCCCTGTTCACACTGCATGCTGGTGATGACATTTTAGTTGGGCTTGTGTACAGTGAATCTTTTTTCCTCCCACTGCAGTAACATCAGTGCAGCTCCACCAGCATTAGTAACTCTCGTGGCTGGTCTTCAGCAGTGTTAGTGTTGTTCCTGCCACATCCTCTAAACCTATTTGAAGCAGGTCAAAGTGACATCACTTGCAGCTGGCCACTGCCACTCTTGCTGTCACCATTGATGCTGTAGCCATGAGGGGACTTTCAAGCACTCATGAGTGTATATTCAGCCAAGATGAACACATACAACTTTCAGCTTGCACTGGAATGAAGTCAGTGGCTTACTTTTGACTTTTTAAAAAATATATTAATCTTTTAAATTTTCTAATTGTTTATGAAGGCAGGTGCTCACATAACCCACATACTGGGTATGTAACCTATAATTTAAATCAGCTTCTGTACCAGATGACTGGAGGATAGCTAATGTGACACCAGTTTTAAAGAAGGCTCCAGAGATGATCCTGGCAATTACAGGCTGGTAATTCTAACTTCAGTACCAGCCAAATTGGTTGAAACTATAGTAAAGAACAGAATTATCAGACAGATAGATGAACATGATCTGTTGGGGAAGAGTCAACAGGGTTTTTGTAAAGGGAAATCATACCCTACCAATCTCCTAGAATTCTCTGAGGTGGTCAACAAGTTTGTGGATAAAGATGATCCAGTGGATATAGTGTACTTAGATTTTCAGAAAGCCTTTGACAAAATTCCTCACCAAAGGCGCTTAAGGAAAGTAAGCTGTCATGGGATCAGAGGGAAAGTTCTCTCATGGATCAGTAGTAACTGGTTAAAAGATAGGAAACAAAGGGTAGGAATAAATTGTCGTTTTTCAAAATGGAGAGAGGTAAATAGTGATGTTGCCCAGCAGTCTGTACTGAGACCAGTGCTGTTCAACATATTCATAAATGATCTGGAAAAAGTGACAAACTGTGAGGTGGCAAAATTTGCAGATGATACAAAACTACTCAAGATAGTTAAGTCAAAAGCAGACTGAGAAGAGTTACAAAGAGATCTCATAAAACTGGGTGACTGGGCAACAGAATGGCAGATGAAATTCAATGTTGATAAAGACAAAGTAATGCACATTGGAAAACATAATCCCAATGGTACATATAAAATGATGGGGTCTAAATTAGCTGTTGCCTCTCAAGAAAGAGATCTTGGAGTCATTATGGATAGTTCTCTGAAAACATCCACTCAATTTACATTGGCAGTCCAAAAGGCTAATACAGTGCTGGGAATCATTAAGAAAGGGATAGATAATAAGACAGAAAATATCATATTGCCTCTTTATAAATCCATGGTATGCCCACATCTTGAATATAACATGAAGATCTGGCTGCCCCATCTCAAAAAAGATTTATTGGGATTAAAATAGCTACAGAAAAGGACAATAAAAATGATCAGGGGTACACAACAGCTTCCATGTGAGGAGCGATTAATAAGACTGGTACTTTTCAGCTTGGAAAAGAGACAGGTAAGGGGGGACGTGAGGTCTATAAAATCATGACTGATGTAGAGAAAGTAAAGGAGGAAGTATTGTTTATTCATTCTCATAACTCAAGAACCTAAATGAAATTAGTAGGCAGCAGTTTTAAAATGAACAAAAGAAAGTATTTCATCACACAATGCACAGTCAATCTGTGGAACACTTTGCCAGAGGATGTGGTGAGGGCCAAGACTATAACTAGGTTCAAAAAAGAACTAGATAAGTTTATGGAGGATAGGTCCATCAATGCCTATTAGCCAGGATTGACAAACTATGTTCTGAAGTATTACTAGTCTCTGTGTGCCAGAAGCTTGGAATGGGAGACGGGATTGATCACCTGTTCTTTTCATTCCCTCTGAAGCACCTGGCATTGGTCACTGTTAGAAGACAGGCTACTGGGCTAGATGGACCATTGGTGTGACTGAGTATGACTGTTCTTATGAATATATCTTGTAGGTCTCCCTCTATGCCTAAGCCACAGAGGGCAGGAGTCTGTTACAGCCCCAACTAGGGATCTTTGGCTTTTTTAGCTGAAGATGTATGCCTCTCATGCTTTTAGTTCTGGAGGTTCCATCCAATACATCACACTACAAAACAAACTAACAACAAAAAAAACCCAACAAAAACCAGAATTATAGCCAGCAGATATGAACGAGACATTTTTCTGCAAATGTGTGACTGTTTGTAAAAGATATTTGCACTTCGATTTTCAATTCTGCATTTGTTGGAGTCTCCCAACAGCAGTTCCAGTATGGAAGACTGCTCAACATGGCTATTTTTTAAAATTGCAGATTAGCTTTATTTTTGCTTCAGCTCACAACAAAATCTCCTTTTTCACATGAACTGTCCTGCTTGCTTATTCTGGCAAATAGCTCTTCCCTCTCTATTAATCTGTAGCTCTTATTTCACTTTTCCTGCTTAAGTACATGCTACCACAAGATGGAGACACATAATTTACCTTGCACATTGGCAGGGCATAATGGTGGCATGCTGAGAACTTGTCAGAGATATGTTTTGGCTAAGAAACCTGCATTTTGATTGTTTTCTATTGTTTTGGAGCATGAGAAAGAAATCAAGATAATATCTTTTTGATCAGTGTGCTATTCTTAGCTTCTCTATTTTTATGTTGGAAAACTGCCTAGAAAGAGATGGCTCGTGGTGGTGGATTTGATCTCAGTCTGTGTGGTACATCCTCAACTGATGTAAATCTGCATAGCTCCATTGAAGTCAGTGGAACACGACCAGTTCATACCAGATAATATGTTCTTTAATGTAAAGCTAAATTAAATCTCCACCTACGTGTTAGTGACATCTAGCAATAAAGTAAAAATAAAATTGGATCCTTATAGTTTGGTTCCACGCTGAAAAACTAAACTAATGATTGCTTATTCTGGCACGTAACATCATTAAAAGAAATATGATTCCATTCCATGAAACAAATAAACATGCTTGAACTGACTTCCATGCTGCTGCTGGCACATGCTCAACTGAAAATCAAATGTAAAATAGTAGTTAAAAAATGAAGACAGCAGAATTACAGCATGAAATGTCTTGTATGCACAGCTTGTTAAATAGTGAGGGGTTCTAGCCCTCCTCTTCCCTCTTTCGAAATCTATCAGATACTTCATTCCAACAAGATCTGCTGTGGACTGCGTGCCTTTGTAGTATTACAGCCCAGAGTGCTTTATGAGAGGCCTTCACATTCCTTATTTTTAAATGGATATATATCTTGATAGTTCACATTAACAATAGCAGAGGTCCTTTTCTGTGAGAGTTCTTTGGTTTTTTTATTAACCATGAACCTACAGTAGCGACAGTTGCTTGCTTTTTTATCTGTTTTTGCTAGAGAATACATATTCATAGTAACATGACCAATGAAAAGTTAAAACACTATACAATACTGTAGTTACTTCAGTGTTGACTTTTGAACAGAAGAGGGCACTCTTACACTGGCATTTGTCTTTCTTCCAGTTGTATTAAATGGGCTGTTTGCTGTAAAGTATGATAGCACTGGTTTGCCTAATCTGTTCTTGCAAATGATGTAATCTCTAGAGTAAAAGCATCAACAAGAAATCAGACTGTGTGACAGATTTGCATGTGTTAACATTCCTTTTTAAAGCCATTGCTAAACTTTTCTTAATTAACAGTCTTCTGGTTTAAAAATGCTGTATTAATATGCATATGTAGGCAAATCTGTCTTTGACTCTTCCATAATTAGTTAGAAGAACTAGATTTTATGTTTATTGCCTTATTAACCTTTAATTATGTTAAATTGAAAACCTGGACATCTCTAAGATGAAATATATATTATAAATAAAATATAGTACTTTTTATGTATAGCAGTTAAAATTATCACCCTGCCGTAGTAGAAGGAAAGGAATATATGTCTGATTTGTGTCAACACCAGCATAGCATTGTTCTAATTCTGCTTAATGTGAAAAATGTCTTTTCATCTCCAGGCAAACTATGAACGATATGATGGTTTTGTGATTCTTCATGGCACAGACACAATGGCCTATACAGCTTCCGCTTTATCCTTCATGTGTGAGAACCTGGGTAAAACCATTGTTCTGACAGGATCTCAGGTAAACCTTAATTTTAGGTTTTGGTATGTCTGTATGTAAATTGCATAGTATATTGATTAACACTATATGCTTTAGATGTGATGGGAAAGATATTCAGTTAATATGAATTGTCAGTTGAAGTCATTGACTTCAGTGGAGCTATGACAATTCACACCAGCTGAGGATCTGTCCCACAGGTTTTTTTTTATTGTTAGCAACGCTAGAAACATAAGAATTGCCATATTAAATCAGACCAGTGGTGGTTATAGTCCAGTAGCCAACAGTGGCCAGTACTAGATGCTTCCGAGGAAGGTGCAACAAATCCTGTAGTGGGCTATTGTGTAATAACCTCTGTATATAGGAAACATCTTTCTAACCCCAGGCTTTATTGGTTTGTGTGTGGATTATTTTAGTGTCTGAGTGTGGCTATTGACCATCTCTGTGTGGCGGGGGGCAATGAACTTAATTTCTTCAATACTGTACTCTTTGTCCCCATTTTGAACCCTGTTATGACTGCTAGGGCAAGATGTATGGATAGCTTCAGTTTATACATCTCCATTGTCCTGGGCCTTACCACATTGTGTCTGAGACTGTTTTTGTTTTGCAGCAGTGTGCATTTTGCACTTGCTGTGTTACCAGAATGGCCTCTGATGTTTGTTTAAACATAAAAGTGCAACTCTAGTCTTAAAAGTGACTTGAAAATGGCATTATGAGCTTTCATCTTTTATCTCCCAGTAATGTCCATAGCATATATGGTCTGCCTGCAAATAAATATATTTATTTATTGTGCGGTCTGAAAACTTAACTTGAGATCTGAGAAACATTCATTTTGCCAAGTAATAAAGGTCCAGGCCACATTATGCTTTTATTGACACAATGGGTTGGCAGGCAGCAAGTTATGATTACCATTCTTGATTGGCTAACAATTATGCATGTCCTATTATTTTTGTTACTTTGTCTTTTCAACCTGCTTGTTTGTTTCATCCACCTGTTACGTTTTTTCTTTTTAGACTGTAAACTCTTTGGGTCACAGGCTGCCCTCTTCTATATGCTTGTACAGTACCTAGCACAATTGGTCTCCAGCCTGATTGGCCTCTAGGCACTATCACAATTTAATTAAATAACAATAATTGTGTATTCCTATTGTAGTCTCTGGGTTTGTGCAGGGGAGAGAGTGTGATTTAGTGTCTAAAGCAGTGTCTGGGACTCTAAAGACCTGGGTTTTATTTCCAGCAGTGCTACTAATCTGCTAGATGACCTTGCGAAAATCATGCCATCTTTGTGCCTCAGTTTCTCCATCTGTAAAAAGAGGATAATAATACTTACCTCTTTTGCACTTTGAGAGCTGATGAAATGTGCTAGATAAGAGTTGAGTATTATTATTATTTATTCCATGAATGACTTTGTACTTGGAACTTAGTGAAGAATTTGGATGATGTCAAAAAAGGGATAGAATTCAGTTCTATTTAGATTGTGTGGGATCTATAGGACTAGCTGTGGTGTATATTTTTTAAAAAAATGCTAAGGTTTTTACTTTTTTTTTCTTGTTTAGAGATCTGCCTGGCACATGAACTAGCAGCAGAATATGCAGTCTTAACTTTTGCATTGTTTTAAAGAGCTCAGACTTTGGGGATGATTTTGCTAATAAAGATTAATTCTGAAAAGACATGGATGTCATCATCCTTTAAGTAACCGCACTGGGTCTCTATATTTAGCCTTGTCCTATTCTGTCAATAGCAAGCTTCCTGTTCACCTTTAATATTCAGCCAGGAAGGGTAGGGCAAATGGTATCCTCAGATGATGCTATGGGTGACTAGGTCATGTGATGCTGTTGCTCATCTTACTCTCTGTACTTTTTCTCCCTCCTGCTTGTAACCTTGAAGAATTGAGTACACACACATCTTCTGTTCTTGATATTGTTGCTATCTTGGGTTTCACTTCTACAAGAAAATATGCAGTTGCTTAGTCAGACCAGAGCAATTTCTTTAATGAGATGTTTCTTTAAATATAATTATTACAATAAGAGGAAAAATATGAAAAAGCCAGTGATATATTTTATGAAAAAGTTCTGTTTTACATTCAGAGGGAAATTCCACCATCTGCTTCTATCTAAAATAGTTAGTTTGGATGAAGAAGTCAATCTTATTTGCCATAAATGATATAATAGGAGATTGCTTTGATTGTTACATAAATTATGAATGTATTTATACTGGATTTGTATTGTATAAATTGGAGTGTCTTCTGCTGTTTCTATATAAGAGCTGGGATGTAATTTCAGTTTTTTCTTTTTAGGTGCCCATATATGAATTGCGGAATGATGGTCGAGCCAACCTGCTAGGGGCGCTGCTGATTGCTGGACAGTTTGTAATTCCTGAGGTCTGTTTCCCTTGCATTAGAATTTGCTTTCCTGAATCTAGTAAAACCAAATGTTTACATTCTTAAAATATATCTTTTAGCCAATAAGGAATGTGCATTGATCTTTAAAGTGACCCTGTCAAGGTTAACAGACCCCCATCTGACATAGTACACACACCATTGTCAGTTTAACTTAATAATATGTTCCTAATGTTTCAAATACACTTGTTAGGTCTCTGAAATACTGGTTGCATTGGACTTGAAATCAAAGATTTTTATTTGCACACTGTGCTTGGGACTCAAAACAATATGTGGAGGTTTGGTGCTGGTGGGAATAGTTAAATTTGAAGAGACGTTCAGTACCGGTGAAAAGTAGAGATTTTTATATCTGTGGAGACTGAAGTGCCTGATATGTTAATAAGGGACATCGCATTCAGCAGCTGTGGAAGCTTCCTCACGCTGCCTCACTAATATGCCTGAAATCTGACCTGCAGAGCCCACTCATAAAGCTGAGAGAGAGTAGTTCAAATTTCACCTCATTCTGTCTGTTCTGACATGGCCAGTCTGATGTAGTTAAGGCCAACAGCTTATTGACCAAGATTTTCCAAAATGACTAGTAATTTTCAGTGCCTTAATTTTTATGGAGTTCAGCTTGAGACATCTTTGAAGGAGACTGACTTTTCAGAAGTATGGAGTGCCTGATGACTTTTAGGCATCTCAAGTTGGGCACCCAAAAATGAATTTATCAAAATCGCTAGTCTCGCTGGAAAATCTTGAACAATTTCTGTAGGCCAACAAAAAGCCATTGGACTTTGATTTTTAGATGCTTATGACAGCCCTTTAAAAGTCCCCCCCTTTTCCTCTCACCTACCGCCAATTAAAGTTGAGCAAAATCCCCAAACAAACAACCTTCACTGTCTCTCCTAGACTTTGCCTCTGAGGGTGTTATGTAATTAGTTAGCTTTTAACATTTTTGAGAGTTCAAGAACAAACCATAAAGTGACAGACAAGCCACTTAAAAAAAAAAAAAAAAAAGTATAACCGTTGCAAATCTACCAACCTCTAAGTAATTCTCATTACTTTAAAGATTTAGAAACATTTTTGAAGGAGCAGACAACAGTATCCGTTTCTATCTTTAATTACTGGTTTCTACTCATACATGTTTATTTTTCTTGCAGGTATGCCTGTACTTTTATCATAAACTGTACAGAGGAAATAGGGTGACGAAGGTAGATGCTGGGAGTTTCAATGCCTTTTCCTCACCTAACCTGCCTCCACTTGCAAATGCTGAGGTTGATATTACAAGTAAGCAATTTAAGCCCTGTAATTTATGACACATGCAAGAGCACACTACTTTCCTCAGGAGCAGCTCTAGTACTTGAACAGTACCTACACAATTGAGACACTTTTTCTTAAGTATGGATGTGATTTAAAAGCACTGTGTTATGTCATTTGTGTCTTGACTTCACTTCCAGAAGCTGTTAAAAAGTTATTTGTATAAGATGTAAGAATTAAACTGCAGGAAGATTTTGTACAGTTCTCTATTAGACATAGTCGTGGGCTGGATTGATTCTTACCAAATATCCAGGCTCCTTGGAGGGAAGCATTTTGGGAATGTGCCATGAAAATGCTTGGTCTGTGGATAAAATAAAGTGGGGAAAAATGAAAGAACAAAGTTGTTTAATCTCTGTAATGATTATGCTGGATCCTGAAATAAGGCACAGCAGGTGGGGCAGTGTCTGTACAGTTTCTGATAGATCATCCATGTCTGCCCTTTAATTCGTAGTCGTTTGAGAAGGTGCTTCATAGGGTGCTTTTGAAACTAAGATCATTTTAAATCAGAGGGACAATGTTAATGTTGGTAGACCTAAAATTTGATTTTTCTTCTTAATTTATTTAGACGTTATGAAATCTGGATGTGTGTTCCTGTTGTTTTCTTTTAAATTGTTAAACTACACAAGCATTTCAGTACCACTATACAAAGTTACTGTAACAAATCATTGTGTATGTGTGATAGATGAAGTTCCTTTTTGCTGCAGAAATCTATGTCAAATGTCAAGGTGTTAAGGGGTAGCTGTAAATCTTGACTGAGGCTGGGTCTACATTGATGGCGGCAAATTCGCCACCGTCACATGGATTGCTCTGGATCAACTGAGTGGTCTGTATAGACGTGCTCAGTCGATCCAGGAAGCGACGCAGGAAAACCACCTCGGTAAGTGGAGTAGCGCTGCGTTGAAGGGAGCGCTGGTCCCTTCAACGCAGCACAGTATGGACGCCGCGCAGAGGAGACGCTGCAAAGTCGACGGGAGATACGCAAGTGATGTGAATTGCCGCCGAATCGCAAAGGTAAGTGTAGACCAGGCCTAAGAAATCATAGAATATTAGAGTTGGAAGGGACCTCAGGAGATCATCTAGTCCAACCCCCTGCTCAAAGCAGGACTAACCTCAGCTATATTATCCCAGTGAGGGTTTTGTCAAGCCGCAACTTGAAAACCTCTAAAAATGGAGATGCTACCACCTCCCTAGATAACCCGTTCCAATGCTTCATCACCCTCCTAGTGAAAAACTTTTTCCTAATATCGAACCTAGACCTCCCCCACTGCAACTTGAGACCGTTGCTCCTTGTTCTGTCATCTGCCACCACTGAAAACAGCCTAGCTCCATCCTCTCTGGAACCCCCTTTCAGGTAGTTAAAGGCTGCTATCAAATCCCCTCTCATTCTTCTCTTCTGCAGACTAAACAGGCCTAGTTCCTTCAGCCTCTCCTCATAAGTCTTGTGCTCCAGCCCCCTTATCATTTTTGTTGCCCTCCGCTGGACTCTCTCCAACTTGTCCACATCCTTTTTGTAGTGGGGGGCCCAAAACTGGACACAGTACTCCAAATGCGGCCTCACCAATGCCGAATACAGGGGACTAAATACTTCCTGCGATCTGCTGGCAATGCTCTTACTAATGCAGCCCAATATGCCATTAACCTTCTTGGCAACCAGGGCACACTGCTGACTCATATCCAGCTTCTTATCCACTGTAACCCCCAGGTCCTTTTCTGCAGAACTGCTGCCTAGCTCGTCGGTCCCCAGTCTGTAGCTGTGTATGGGATTCTTCTGTCTTAAGTGCAGAACTCTGCACTTGTCCTTGTTGAACCTCATCAGATTTCTTTTGGCCCAATCCTCCCAATTTGTTTAGGTCCTTCTGTATCCTATCCCTCCCTTCCAGGGTATCTGCCACTCCCCCTAGCTTAGTGTCATCTGCAAGCTTGCTAAGGGTGCAATCTACCCCATCCTCCAGATCATTAATGAAGATGTTGAACAAAACCAGCCCCAGGACCAACCCCCAGGGCACTCCACTTGTGACCAGCTGCCAGCTAGACATGGAGCCATTGATCACTATTCTTTGAGCCCTATGCTTTAGCCAGCTCTCAGTCCATTTTACAGTCCATTCATCCAACCCATACTTCTTTAACTTGCTGATAAGAATACTGTGGGAGACTGTATCAAAAGCTTTGCTAATGTCAAGGTATATCACGTCCACCACTTTCCCCACATCCACAGAGCCAATCACCTCTTCATAGAAGGCTATCAGATTGGTCAGGCATGACTTTCCCTTCGTGAATCCATGTTGACTGCTCCTGATCACCTTCCTCTCTTCTAAGTGCCTTAAAATGGATTCCTTGAGGACCTGCTCCATGATTTTTCCAGGGATTGAGATGAGGCTGACCGGCCTGAAGTTCCCTGGATCCTCTTTCTTCCCTTTCTTGAAGATGGGCACTATATTTGCCTTTTTCCAGTCATCTAGGACCTCCCCCTTTTGCCATGAGCTTTCAAAGATAATAGCCAATGGCTCTGAAATCACATCAGCTAACTCCCTCAGCACCCTTGGGTGCGTTGCATCTGGCCTCATGGACTTGTGTATGTCCAGTCTTTCTAAATAGTCTTGGACCTGTTCCTTCAGCACTGCGGGATGTTCGCCTCCTCCCCATTCTGTGCTGCCCAGTGCAGTAGTCTGGGAGCTGACCTTGTAAGTGAAGACAGAGGCAAAAAAGGCATTGAGTACCTCAGCTTTCTCCACATCCTCTGTCACTAGATTGCCTCCCCCATTCTGTAAGGGCCCACACTTTCCATAATCTTCCTCTTGTTGCTAACATATCTGTAGAAACCCTTCTTGTTCCCCTTCACATCCTTTGCTAGCTGCAACTCCAATTGATACTTCTAAAAATTATCTTTTAGTGACAGTGTCCAATTAATTTAAAATATATATCTGGGAATAGAAGTGTGCAGGGGATGGATGCACTAACCTTTTACTTCCTTCCTTCATGTCTGAGTTAAGTTTCAGGCGTGTCCCTAGTGGATGTCCACCTAATTTAAAAAAACCCTCCTCTTACTGTTGTCGAAAAGACTGGTACTGTGTCTAAGATATTAGACTGGGATTTGGAAGATTTGGGTTCTATTCCTGGCTATGCCACAGGCTTCCCATCTAACCTTGATAGGTCACTTAACTTTGCTGTCCCTCAGTTTTCTCCAGTTGAAAATTTAAGCTAGTAATACTTCTCTACCTCAGAACTCTCTTGTAAGGATAAATCCATTAATGTTTATACAGATACTATGATGATGAACATGGTTTTAAATAAATCCCTAATGATGATTTTTTTTTTTAAATTGACAGTCAATTTGACCACATTCCAAGATTGGAGTAGTAGCTTTGTACCTCTCAGAACTGAGGTGCATCTTGTGAGATTCCCCACAATA
Source organism: Mesoclemmys tuberculata (assembly GCA_007922155.1). Lineage (NCBI taxonomy): Eukaryota > Metazoa > Chordata > Testudines > Chelidae > Mesoclemmys > Mesoclemmys tuberculata. The sequence goes on along the minus strand of ML675611.1, from coordinate 19,068,881 downwards.
ACTGCCTTCAGAACATTTGGGAGATAAATGGAATCTCTCTTTTACTGTTTGCTATCACTATTTAGTTCAAATTCACTAAGGCAAATAAATGACTTCTGCAGTTAAGGAAAAAATACAGCTATTGAATGTGTTAGGTTAACCAGGACGCTTTCCTTTGTACTATATCTGCATGCTGGGATAAGTCGTCTTTGATTTTTCTCTGAATTTTTATAAACTAGGATAAATGACAGTTTAAATATTCAGTTTTCTGAATTAAGAATAATGGAATCAAACTTTATGTAAATTTTTTCTTGGGTTCAAAGGATCTCTTTTGTGAGTACCTGTTTTTGTAGCAGAAAAAAGATAACGGTATCTGTTATTTTCCCTGGCCATAATGTTCCATTAATTTTTTGGTAGAACTCACCATTGAAATCAGTGGAGAATTTTGCCTAAAAACTGCTGGCATGAATTGCTCCATTATTACTATTTGTTTCAATTGATTGCACTGTTAGTGTAGCATCACTTGTCCGAATTGGAAGTGCCAGTACTGAATGATTGTTTTATTTTGGAAAAACATAGTTCACAGAATACAAATAGCATTTAGAACTAGTGCAGCTTTACTCTGTCTAAAATAAAGTTTGAAACATGGTTATTTTCCCTGAGTGCACTCTTAGAATCCTCATGAGAAGCGCTTATGGAGAAAAGGAACCATCTGGGGTTTTTAAAAACAAAACAAACCAACCCAGCTATTTTTAACCTTTTTAAATTGCTTGTGTATATTGTCTTCCTTCACTTTTTTTTAGACAAATCCATCTCTTTGCTGCTTCAGTCTGCTGCCAATCTGCTGTCATTTCCAGAAGGAAATATAGGCAGTCTACAAAAACTTTCCTCTGAGAATCCAGCTCCACAAGTCTACAAACTGGGAGACAGGCTGGGCTGGGAAGGTGCCAAAGAGACACATTAGGAGAAGTTGATTATCTGCTTCCAGCAATAGAATGGAAGGTGGGGGAGTGGGGGAGTATAATGGGGCCAGAGCCCCGTAAGACTGATTAATTGGTGCAGAAGGGTGAGGTGGAGAGAGTGTGCTGGAGGTTAGAGAGCTGTGCTATGCTGTATCTCTCTCAGCACCAAAGAGTGAGGCAGAATATGGGAGGTTAGTCTGCACTCTGCATCTGCAGCAGCCTCTCCAGCTCCAGTTACTTTTAACTTTTCCCCCATTGGATCATGCTCCCAGGGATCAATCCTTGTGGCTGGTTTCTGACCCCCTCTTTTCCTTTTATGTCCCTGGTCATATTTAGAAGTTTTCTGTGTCTGTCAGCACCTTCCATCAGTTCCATTGTCCATCTCTGGACCCATTGACCGTGTCAACTTCCCCAAAGTCTTGGATCTAGTGAGTTTGATTCTTGTAAGAGGCAGTGGCAGTGGGGAAAAGTTCCCAGAGTTCTGTTGTGTGAACAAGCAGCAGGAAGCTGAAATACTTACAGTAAGCTCCTGATGCAGCATAGCATGAAAAGCATTGGAACACATTTAAAAATATGTTTGTAATATTTTCAGCGATCAAGAATAGATCTTCACTCCTGTGATGCCTTGCAGATTTAAAATGGGAGACCAAAAAGATGTCCACACTAATTACTAACTGCAGTGTATAAGGACACAGTTTCAGTGCATTTCATAACTTATTTCTCACTTCAGTTACTCTTCATTGCCTGGAAGTATCAAACTAAAATCTGTTTCCGTATTCTGTCTAGTTTTAACTCCATCACACGTGCATGTGGCTTGTTAGCATACTGAGGTGGATATCATTTTTGTTTTTTAAAAAAACAAAGATTTTTGCAGGAAAAATAAAGCATTTAAAAAAAATTGCCTGTTGTTTGCAAATAGATACAACAGGAAAAGTTGAGAGGATGCACACTATCAACCTTGATAGCGTCACTAATGTAAAAGAGAGAGGCTAGTTATCATTGGCTAAGTTACTGTGTTTTGCTTGTCCATACTAGGCAGTTCTGCTTGTACATAGTAAAAAGCCCAAATCATTTATATTTTCAAGGTAAATGCCAGCTCTATACATTGAGGGTTTTTTCTTACAAATACAGGCATGTTTATTGTTGCAATGAATATTTAGGTGAGATAGACTCATTTCAAAAGACATGCACCAATTATCATATAACAAATTATTGCCAGAAAAAGACAGCTGTGTTTTTTGTCTTGCTTTCCAACACTGAGAACCATCTGTAGGTTGGTTTATGCTCTTCAGCCCTTGGCTATCACCCTGAATCCTAGTGAACACTGGTGTAGCTTATATAATGGTACAGCTTGCCTATCACCTTGCAGAAAAGGTTGAGAAAAAAGTGCTGCTGTTTGTCTGGAGCTCTGCGATCATTAAAAGCTGTATTTCTTGTTTGATTTCATAACTTTGAGTTCAGTCACCACTCCTTAGGGAGGTGTCACTTTTAGAGTACTGTACTCCTATAATGAATGAGTTTAAACCTGTATTGTGGTGTTTGCATATGTGTTGCCTAACAAAAGTTTGCTGATTTCTAGAATGTGTTGTATTAGTTTGATTTCGTTTCCTCTATCCTGATGTATGGTTTTGTCTTTATTAGATTTAGAGAGAAAGAGACAAGACTTTCACCATCTGATACTTCTTTAAAGGGAAAAGAGGTTTTCACTTACCTTCCAGGACCTATGACCCTGGAACCTGACACATTCTTGCTCCTCTCTGTTCAGTAATTCTTAACCTTTCAAGTGAATGATATCCTCAGTACAGACATTCTGATACCCCATCATGAATATCTGAGATATTACACCTTGTGGGATGTATAACCCAAATTTAAAATGTTACAAAGTCTGCACAATATACTAAACTTGCCTCTTCACATTCCGGCTGGATTTTATGATAACTGTGGTATCAAAGTCTGGTTCATGCTGAGGCTTAATAGTGGAAAAGAGACTAGACAAGCTTCTGGACACCACCTCCTTTCCCCCCTAAAAAACAATAGTTTAGGATATAGTTATCTATAAAGGCCAAAGCTTTCAAACTTGGCTGCTTAAAATTAGACTCCTCAAAAAGTGGCCCGTTCATTTCAGAAGGGTCTGAAGTCAAAGGGCGTTATAAATGCTTGGCACATTTGAAAATAAGACCACATTCGTAGGTGTTTGGTTTAGGCGCTCAATTTTGAAAACCTTTAAGGTTTTAAATTTTTGTTTGTATATTTCATATGTTTTGGCTTGTTTGCCTTCCTACGCCAGGCCATTTTGGACATTTAATACACAATAGTATAATTACCTAACTTTTAAAATAGCATACATCCCTTTAAAGGCTTGCCTGTTTCTGAGAAAGATGAGTAATGTGCTTATCTTTGTTCCTAAAATAATCAGCTTTGTACCCAAATTTACATAATGCAGAGGAGTATGATGCTACATCAGTTAAAAGCTTTTTTACAAGCATAGCCCAAGTCAGAACAGGTTGCTTATTATTTGCCGCAATATGCCAAAAGCTCAATGAATAACTTCACTACTTAGCCAGTTCATCATATAGGATTCCATAAAGCATTATTCTGAACACAGAAAGGTAGAATTTCTCATACCTCATCTGCTTATACATAAGCTTCCTTACTTCATATTGGCGATTTAGGATTATCTTCATCAAATGATCCACACAACCTGATGTAGCTGCAGTGGCTGTAGGATAGCTTATTCATCCAACAGAATGAGAGTGCATAAATCGAGCTATGCCATAGAAACTCTTCCTCCATTCTGTGGATGTGGTATTTGTTAACACAAAAGGTGCAAAAGAATTACTGATTAAGCTTGTCCACCTCTGTCTGGCTCTCTGCCTGATTTGAAATGACTCAAAACAAGCTTTAGATGGACATGGAAGGATTTACATTTTTGTTTGTTTGAGAACGAATCCAGCTCAGTTGGATTAATTAGGTTGGAAGCCAGAGCAGAGTGTACGAGTGATGTTAATTGCAGGATGGAAAAATGGCATTTGTTAGTATAACTGTGGTACTCTTATCTTATGCAGTTATGATCTGCATTAAGCAGTTTGGCAAAACTCTTGATGTGGGGAATGGTGCTAACTAGAGGAAAGTGTCCTGGGTATATTAATTTTGTTTAAAATAGATATCTCTTCTGGGCTAAGTTACTTTCCTTCATTAATGCTGTAACATTTTGAACACAGAACATTATTCAGTAGAGCGCATTTTCAGACATAGGTTCAGAAAATATAAGGTAAACATTATACCTAGCCTGGTTGTCTCAGCTTTACTCTTCTTATTTTAGCATGAATCTCTAATGAGAGAGAGTTTTATCTTATTTTAACAAAGTTAGGTCTAATTCACTCTTCAGATTTCTTTAAAAACATTAAGTAAGCTGATGGTTTCCAAAGTAGGTAACATACATTCTGAAGGATGGCTTGGCAAAGTCTCATCTTTGACTGAGGATGGAGGAAAGAAAGCTTTAATTTCCTTTAGGTGATAGCTTTGAGTGTAGATGAGGCTGCTTTTAAAAAACTCTCTTGTTGTAAGAGAAAAAGAGAACTGGGGATTCTTGGGCATCTTACTAAATATCACTGCTGCTTTCTTTCCTTCCACCTCTGATTATGTTGAACAGGGCTCATAAAATTTCTTAACACCCACTTGCTTAATGACAGCCTACTGGCCAGGGTGAGAGATCTCTACTGCTTTAGCCCTTAAGGCTCTACTCCAAGCCAGACCTATTTTAGCTATCCACATCTTCACTCCCCGATCAGTAAGTTTTTCCCAATAAATTTCCTCCTTTCCAAATAGAATCAGTGGCTTGGAATCAAACTATGGGAGATTGAGTGAGAGGGATTTTCAAGTCTAGTTAATGATGTTTCGGTACAGTTCATCACAGGCACATATGAGAGTGCTTCCCTAGACATAATTCCAGAGAGAAGTTTTTGTTTGGGAGATGTTATAACAGTTTCCAGATAGCTTCCTTTGTTGCAGCCTCTTATTGTAAATCTTGTAGACCACTTGTTCCCGGTTTTATTTAAACCCAAGTGGACTTCATATGTTCTGTGCGGGAGGAGGAAACCATGCTGGATGCAGAAAGGGGAGGTGGTGAAACATGGTGGGAGACAGAAGCTTAAACCAGTGTAAAATGGTGTAAAAGTAAGGAGAATAAGTGAACTTTGGTATTCTCATCAAATGCTGATTTACTGCAGTAGAGTTGATCCATCTTCAATGGCTAGGTATCCTGGTCTGTGCGGCTATTGTGAAATGCTTAGTACTGCTAATTTAGGATCTTGCTTTTCAGTTGAAGTTTTATCAAACACACAGTGGTACATGGTAGAATTGCTTTTCAGATTATATTACATGACCGAGCATATAGATATTATTCATTTGAGCCTTTAGGACTTGATTAACGTTGAGCATCTGAGCAAACATCCAGTGCCTTCTGTCTTTCTGCTATTAATTTTACTTTAGTTCATGGAACCTTCCTCACTTCCCTTGTCCTGTTGCAGGAATTAAAGTTCCTGTGCTAGGAATGGCATGGCATTGTAAGACAGGGTGTAGAAGCTGTCAGTTTCTTCAGGGAAGGCAGCAAGTGTGGGGATGAAGGAGCAGAGCTTGGAACCATGAGCCATCTCATGCATAGTCAGTGCTTTTGTTGTTGTTTCAAATACTCCTACCTGTGAGAGTGTTCAGGTAAAATAACAAAAGTTTCCTCTAGCTCTAGAGTAAGACACGGGCTTTCTGCTTTTCCAGTACTTGCTCATCTTCACTGTAACTCTTCAGAAATCATTAATCATTTGGTCCAGCAGTAAATCCAGCTATGTGAGCTCCTGAATTGTGCTGATCAACTTTCCAGAAATGTTATAGCTATACATGCTCACATCAAATCACACATACATCCCTTTGCTCACTCTGTTCCTCAACACAGTGGGGATCCATTTGCTGTTCAATGGCTGATTCTTTTACCATCATGTTTATCCTACATATCGCTTTCAATCTGTTTCACAATGTATGAGTACAAACGTTTATCCATATAATCCTCTGGTTTGTTTTTTCCATAAGCACTCTACTGAGACCCTTTTGTACATTTCTGCTGTAGTGCTTGCCTGGGAAAGACAGTGTTGAGAAGTTCATAATATCTTAGGCTTATAGGTGATATAAGTATGTATGGCCTGGCTGTCTTGACTGTTAGAAATTGTCTTGTCCTAGCATTAATGAGGGGAAAATTGTTTTACTGGGGTTTGAAGGGAGGCTTTTAAATATATATTGGATATTCTTGAACGCACCTGTGACTATTGATTGTAAGAAATCAGGATAGTAGCTGAATATTTTCAGGACTGAGTAATTCCATACAAGATGGAGGGCAAGTCCATAATAATATGTATCCTAATTTCTTATCTGTCCTGCAGCACAGGGGTTTCTCCAGAAGTGTAAAGAAACAGCTTGTTTCCCATTGTGAACTAAATGTTATATCATGGTCTGTGCTTTTAGTGAAATATGGGCTGCTGTATGCCAAAGGCCCTTGGATACAGCCTTCTGTAAGTTGTCCGTTATTGATATTTCTGCCTTGCATTGGAATGGTAAACTCTTTGAAATCCATAATGTATGATTTGGCTTTTAATAATGGAACACAGACGGACTATTAAACAGTTGGCATCTGGCTTTAAATATATAATCACAGTTAACTGAATCTTTGCTATTTTATTTAGTCACTAGTAACTACATGATAAGCTCTGGAGATGATTAGTGGCAACAGTAAGAATGTCTGTCTTTAATATGGCATTCAAAATTTGTGTCACATCTTTCGTGTTTGAGAAGATGTCTTTTTTTTGACTTGGAGTACTTGTTGATATAATTCCAGTTACAAAGTAAGGAAGTCCTGATTAGAATGTGTGAACAGTGAATGTTTCATTTACATTAAACCTTCTTCATACCGTTGTGTTGCCCCAGACCTTCCGAGCATTCTAAACACATGAAGGTAGTTTATAACAGGGGTTAGTAATGACAGCATATGTGTAAGTGGATTATCAGTCCAGCACCTTGCACAACAACTGAATTAATTTTACATTTGTGAAAGATTATATTAGACTTGTCAACTTTTTATTTCAACAACAGATCATGTCATTTATTAGTAAGGACTAAACAGATCCACTTGCATTTAATATTTCTTGTCTTAAATTAGTATTGTATAACTGAGCTTCTGTATTAAAAATAATTTCTCCTCAGGAAGTAATAATGTGGAGACTCTTCTGCTGAATAATATTGATTTTTTTTGTGGAGATTTAAATTATTTGGAATTTTTAAGATTTAAAATATAGCATAATGAGGCCTCATCTAACTATCCCTTTATATGCTATTGAAATATATGATGATAAACAGAATGAGTAAGATCAGCTATTGTGGTTGCCACTCTTGATTGTCTCCTCTCTTCCCCTTTCTAGTTTTTTTTGTATGAAGGCCATATTAATGAAATATAGCACAGCCTTTAAAATAAGGAAGTGTGAAGTACTGTAGATATATGTGATATAATGTTGTGAAGTTTAATATTAAATAAGCAGTGAAACTTCTCTCTGTGGTTTTCTATTTCTCTTTAACAGTTAACTGGGAGACTGTGTGGAGAGCCAACACCAGAGAGAAGTTTAAGGTCCACACCAAAATGAACGGGAACGTTGGGCTGCTGCGAATCTTTCCGGGAATTAATGCTGCTACTGTAAGCATCCTGTTTTTAATTCTGGAAATTGTAGAGAGAGTATCCAAACATATAGCTGGTTGGCCTAAGTATCAGAGCTGAATGATGCAATACCTGTTGTTATAGACTGAAAAATTTATAAGATTTTAAATTTTTTTGGTTAACAGCCTTGAGCAGTATACTCCAATTGTGTGGGTAAACATTCCTTGTAGTAATATGATTGAACAGTCCTAGCATGGAAAACTATATATGAAGATTTTAAAAGTACGTTCAGCTGAATCACACGTGCTCTGGAATTGGTAATATATCACTTCTACCTGTCTGGAAGATGTATTTGAACTCTTGACAAACACCAACAAACTACAGTGCCTATTTGCCATGCAGTCAAGTGTATGCATACAATATACACTTTGCCAAAGGTATGCATGCTTATTCAGTATGGGGAAATGGAGTAAGGAAATCTACAATTCATGCTTCTTCCTTTAACTGATTTAAGGGTTTCTCTTTAGGGTTCTTATCTTGTTCTGCGACAGGCTACAGGGAACCACTGCATCCACCTGGAGCCCATTAATAACAATGAGACTCCACAGAGGCTCATGCTAGGTGGTTGCTTTGCAGAATTGGGGTCTTATATGATATGGGCTAGATTCCCAAGGGTAAGTTAGGTGCCTCATTGCCACTTTAGGCACCTACATTTAGGTGGCACTGACATTCAAAACCCCCCATTCAGCTCCATTTAAGTCCCTAGGCATCTAAGTTTCTACCATAAAGTCCTCTTGTGGCCTAAATGTCTGCTCATGGGTTGCATAAAGCCACCTAAGTCCTAATGGCACTGAGCAGCTTTGTGCCTAATTCACTCCTAAACTCTGGCAGGATTCACAAACTAGCATTTCTCCAGCCAGTCTCACCTGTGGGGCCCAATCCAGTAGGCATACAGAGAGACCCCTAAAAGCACCCTACCAGATCAGGCCCTTCCCAAAATTTGGTATTGGTGCCCCCATACCTCATATATTCAATAGCCTAGTAATTAGAACGCTCACCCAGGATGTGGGGGACTGGGGTTCAAATCCCTCCTCCTCCTGATTTTAGAGTAGGATCTTGAACCCACATCTTCCACCTCCCATGTAAGTGCCCCAACAGTGACTAGCCACTGGCCAGAGGGTACTCTGGGATAGGTCTCTCTCTGTCTCTCCTGTCTGAAACTGTTTCATTTTGCATGAAATATATAGGGATTGCCTATATGGGTAGTTATGCATGGCAAACTGAGGTGTAAATCTACAGTGTTCTGGTGTGCCATGCACTAACTGGCAATGTGGACCTTGCGGCTGCACACTAAAAATTCCAGAGTGTATTCTGAGCTGTTGATGTGTCCACTAGACGGCAGGGTGCCTAAAAGTTAGGTGTGGCAAAGCTCAGCACTGTGGCACCTGTGTGTCTATTTTTGAAGTTCTGCTAACCTGGCATATTATCTTTCTCATGGTCATTGTCAGCTTAAATTGCATCCAGTAGTTTAAGTAGCATTGCCTCAATTATATTAGTCTTCTTTTAGATGAGTTTGAACAGATGGAAATGCAGTTGGGTGGTAGATTTGTAATAAAACCCCAACTCTATAGTTAGCCTCATGGATGACTATAGTGTATTGCGAGTGGTTTATGTGATCAACAAAGAAACATCTGAGTTGTCTAAAATATCTTCCTAGGAAAATAACTTCACTAGACGACTACTTACATTGATGTGATACATTAGCTACTTGGTTACCAACTGGACCATAGGGAACTACTACTTCCTCCTCTCCCTTCCCTTAAATTAAATGAACTCTCTCTTGAATGTAAATGAATTCCTACAGGCTTCATTATGATTTTATTTTTTCCCCAAAGGCGCCACTACTGTCACTATATTTATAAGCATCTACCCACCTGTCTTGAACCCTCCTTTCCCATTTGTTTTCCCATATACTTTGATATTGGATTAGTCATATATACATATAAAGCTCTACACATGGTTAGTACATTTGTGCTACTGTATGGTACCTCGGTGGGGATACTCTATAAATACTGTTATGATAGCAAGAAGTTTAATTCCTTTTTTTAAACTCTTGAGTGCCATCCTATGCTTTTATAAGACCTTTTGAAAAATATGTGCAAGGCAGAAATTATATAGCATTAAAGACACGTAGTTTGTAATTCTTTTACATTTTATTTTAAACAGGTGAAGGCATTTCTTCAGCCACCAATGGAGGGCATTGTACTCGAAACTTATGGAACCGGTAATGCACCAAATAATCGAGAAGATTTGCTAGAAGAACTGAGGAAAGCAACAGAACGAAAAGTAGTGATTCTGAATTGTACTCAGTGTTTACGTGGGAGTGTTACTGCAGACTATGCAACTGGGCAGGTGAGGGAAAAACAGCAATTTCCGATTCCAATGTTATGTACAAGAAATGGTTCACCAATGTGATTGGCTAGTGTTTAATATGCTAGAAACCAAACATAAAGATACGTTACCTTTAAAACAACCGTATTAGTTTAGCTTTTAAATGGTGCAAGCTTATCTGCAAACAAGATTTAAAAGCAACCCTTTATTCTATGCTGAATGCTGTAATTAATGAGATCTGATCCTAGCTTAATGATTGCTGGCTCCTGCTGTGTGTGGCACCCCAGCATCCATCTGCAAAATACCGTTGATGTCACTCCCAAAAGAACTCCAGTGAGCATGGAGCTTGCTTACTGGGTAGATGAGTCAAGTAATGCCTTTCTTAATAGTTTTCAGGTTTGCAGTTACTTTAATAATTACAAAATAAGGGCATTCAGTAAGGTGGCAACTTGTGAAATATTCTAAATATTATCATCACTTGACTCTCAGCACTCCCAGTAAGCTATCTGCATGTGCCAATGAGTTCAGCAGTATCGTGGGTGCTGGGATGTCCCTCCAAATGGTGGCCAGTAGTCTGTGACTTCTGGAGTTCTGAAAGCAGGTGTAGGCTAGTTTAAGGCAAATTTATATGCAGCCACAGACACTGTTGGTATTCAGCATATTTTTTAATAGAGTTTCCTTAACTTTTTTTGCAATACACAACCTTTTAGGTTAGTCGAAACATTGGCAGGTCTAATGAGCCTCGCAGCCCCCACCAGTGTTCATAACCTAAGTGAGAATCCTGAACTGTGGGAGGAAAGCTAGTCCATTTGCCTTGCATAACTTGACCGTTCAATTGCAAACCTTTTTATAGCATGCCTTGTATTTAAAATTCTTATCCTTTTATACAGTAGGACTCAACTATTATTTTAATGGCTTGGCTTTTCTTATATGCGAGATATTTTGGTGTAGCTTTATTTTTGTTTCAACAACTTTCCTGTAACTTAACTATCCATTTAAACTTCTACAATTAGAATGTTTAAATGGTTACACGTTAACTTGACCTGCAGTTGCAGAAGTAGGTGGGAGAGGGGAGGATCATCAGGCGGTGATGCACTTCTCCTCTGGCTGGCTCGCTCTGCTGAACTGCTGTGGAGTTACTGGCTCTGCTTGCCAGGTGCTGGCAGTGTCAGTGGTCTAGTTCTGGCAGAGGCTGCTGGAGGGGGAGGAGGAGGAGACAGCCTATCCACGCGGGCCTGGGCACAGAGCTAACAGCTGCTGCTGGCTGGCTGCTGGTAGAGACTGGGGAACCAGCCACAAAGCCCCTTCAGTGTCAGTGGTCTAGCTTTGCCTGAGGCTGCTGGAGGGGGTCGGAGGTGGAGGCAACCTGTCCACAAGGGCCTGGGCTCACGGTTACACAGCTGCAGCTGGGCAGCTCTTGGTCGGCAGGGAGGTGCCGAGCCCAGCACGGCTCCCCCCTAGGCGTGTGCTTGCTGAGCTGCAGCTGGGCAGCTCTTGCTCAGTGGGGAGGTTCCCTGGAGCACAACGTTTAAACTAATTACTAAACGGTAAGACTGCTGCTTACCATTTGGATATTTAGCTGCTTATATCCCTACTCCGGCATGGTAGTCACTCCTCGCTCCACTGCTGTGTGTCCTATGGCTCTCTTGAATTAGACTGCAGAGAAACACCAGCAAATTTCTAGTCCCAGATTTCCCCCCAGAAATGGACATCTTGTACTGCCCAGCTCTTACCTGGACAACACAAGCTCATATAAAGTCTGCCATTTTATTAACACACAATGATATGTACAAATCCTGTTATCTCAAATGGAGTTTCCCAAACATTTCAGTCCAAGCACACTGGTTTAGATAAACCACTAAAACAAGTTTATTAACTACAGAAGGATAGATTTTAAGTGATTACAAGTAATGAGGCCTAAAAGCCAGAACTGGTTGTAAGAAAATAGAAATAAAATACAACTAATACCTAACTTAACAAAGTAAGTGAATTCAAAGCAAAAGTCTCTGACCACGAGATTCAGTAGTTTTACTGGCTTAGCTCCTCCAGGCAGGATCTTTCCCTCTGTCCAAAGCTGTTTCTTTGTTCCTCGGGTGTTGTGCCTGCTGGGGGTAGAGAGAAAAAGAGGAATAACTTGGGGTGTCTCCCCATTCTTATACCTTTCCTTTTCTTTGAGAGTCATCTCCAGCTGGGGTTCAGGAGACAGAAAGTCTGCAGAACTGTTTTGTGTCTGCTTTTCCAAAATTGGAATCTCTCTCAGTAATGTCATGCAGCAGAATTTTATAGTTTTACGTATGATATTGTGACACATATTTTACCAGGACAATAATGATCAGCAAATTGTAAGTTTTCAAATGATACCTCAGAAGGCTTACCTTGTACAAAATTTACATAGTCTTGTAAAAGGAATGAACATAGGAGTACAGACTGTCACAGAAATGTCAAAAGAGCAGCCTTCACAAGATTTGAACTTGAAACCTTTTGAAATATAGGCAGACCTTTTGCTCAACAGGCTATATAGTTTTGGCTAACATTAGTGGGGAATTTAGAGGTATTTCTTTGACCATCACAGAGCTCCCATACTCGTCAGTTAATGCAACAGAAATATACAGAAAATGAAGAGAGCAATTGATAAACAACTGAATGTATAAAATTTAAACAGTGCAAAGTTTATTCACTAAATATTGCCGAGATACCTGAAACTGCAAAATTTCATAAGATAAAACCTGATTTGCTATATAGGCTGCCTCAACTAAAAGGTAGAGGGAGGAAACCATTTTTCTCGCTACTTTTGGGCTGAAAATTTCTCCACAAGTAAAGCACCTCTGAAAATGACATCTAGTGTGTGATTTTATAAATTGTAGGTTTGATCCAAAGTGCTGTTTTCCTAATTTGACTCAAGTCTCTAGCATTCCTTCTCCTTATTATACTTTTATATGGTTATTTAGTCACTTGTTAATTCCTGGATCCCAGCTTTTGAAAGTGATGCATGTATTATGTGGCTTCACTAACATCCAGTGATGGAGGCCATCCTACTCTATTTATATTGTTATCTGTACAGGAGAACATTGCCAGCATTGACAGAGCTGTGGTGTGTTCTGGCTGAATTATTTAATGCTGGTTTTTCACTGTTCTTATATTTTCAAAAGTAACTGTTCTATGGAGGAAGCATGTTGGCTTAGTTCTGGAAATTTATTGAAATATTAATTTTTTTTCAGGCAGCTTGTGTTAAATTTTTTTATTTAAAATAAAAAGTAAAACACTTTGTGTAGATGGTAATTACATGTTATCTTCAGTACATGTGGCTTTTTCCTGTCATTTGTACATATTTTAGCTAGTCAGGTGATTTAATGATTAAAAAATCCTGGTTCATCTCAAACTCTTTTAATTCACTGAATTTCTTGACTCTGATCCACCACCCCAGCACAGATTATAACTGTGGGGTCTATATAGGGTGTGGGGGGAGAGGGTAAGCATATCATGACTTTGAAAACTTTGCATGGTTTCACTCCTTCTCTAACAATCCCCCAAATAAATCACTGTAAGGAGGTTTCTGCTTGATAGTTGTCCTTACTGTAGTGCATAGGTTAGTACAGTTAATAGTCTGAATCCTAAAGAAGTCTGAACTATTGCATTCACATGCTTATTAGAAGTTTTAAATGACACATGAAAATCTAAAGGAAATCTCCTTTGTTTTTACTATCTCAGTCATTGGTTGGTATGCTCTGTAAATGTGGATACTGAAGGTAGGTCAGTTTGGTTCTGCTTTTGCATTGGTTCAGTCATTAGTTAATTGCTGAACACATAGGTGAAGCAATCCATCTGTAGCACTATTTGTTTTTTGCCAGAACTGTAATTATGTAGTTTAGTCTCATATCCTAAATCATACACAGCTAATGCAGCCTAGAATGACATGAAAACATTCCCACTGGTTGCACACTGCAATACTGGCATTTGTCCAAGATAATACCCATAATAAAATGGTCAATAAGTTTGTGGTAAAACAACATATTTGGCAATTTCAAAAACCACTGATTTTAAGAACTAGTAACTGCAGCTTTATAATAAGGGTTAACTTAACAACAAAATTCTGGCTTATTTTTTCTGGGGACATTTCCTTCACCCAGAAGTTCCACCCTGGGGTGCCATTGGGTTCCCAAGCGGAGACAGGTTTATTGACTGGCTCCTGTCACTCACCATTGGATCGCTGGCTGCACCATATATGCATCAGGTGGTGAATCCCAGAGGGACCTCGCTCTTGGGTATCCACACTGTTGGGACCACACCCATTTAAAAAAGGCACAGTTGGGAACAATTATTTTATATACAAATAATGGGGACAAAGCAGACTGCAACAACTACCAAGGGATATCTCTGCTCATTGTGGTTGGCAAATGCTTGCAAGGGTCCTGCTGAAATGACTCCAGGTCCTTGCTAAGAGAGTTCATCCTGAGAACCAGTGTGGGTTCAGAGCTGGACGCTTCACAACTCACGTCCTTCACAATGTGTTTGTTGCAAGAAAAAAGCACTGAATCAGCACTTCTCTATGTAACGTGTTGACCTACAAAAGGCTTTTGACACGGTTAGCAGGAATGGCATATATAAAATCCTGTTGAAAATTGGCTGTCCACAAAAAGTGCACTACCTATTTAAGGAGTTCCATGAGGGAATGAAGGCAGCTATCCAGGATGAAAATGAAACATCATCTGAGTTTAGCATTGATAATGGGATGAAGCAAGGCTGCATCTTAGTGCCTACCAGTTTTGGCATCTTCTTCTCTATTCTGCTTATATATGCTTTTGGAAATGATCAATCTGGCATTGTACATGAATCGAGGACAGATAGCAGCTTGTTTAATATCAGGCAATTTCAGAGCAAAAGTCATGTCACCCAGCTCACTATTCAGAATCTGTACTTTGCAGAGGCTGCTGCATTCATCTCTAATTCACCTGATGAATTGCAGATTATGTTGAATAAGTTCTCTGATGAAGCTATAAAGTTTGTCATGATAATCAGCATTAAGAAAACAGTTGTCATGTCACAGGGCACTAATATGCTAACTTAAGTCTACATCAGTAATGAAGCTCTGGACAACGTGGATCACTTCTTCTATCTTGGCTCAACTTTAACTAGCTCACTTAGCCTTGATACAGAACTTGGCATGAGAATCAGCAAAGCTTCTGTCATGTTTGGCAAACTTAGCTCATGTGCTAGAATAACAAGCTGCTCTCCCTGAATACAAAGGTATCTGTTTTTCAGGCTTGTGTCCTCAGTGCCCTCCTTTACAGCTGTGAAAGCTGGGTTACATACTCCAAGCAGGAGCAGAGATTGAACAGCTTCCACATTCGCTGTCTCAGAAAAATCCTTGGAGTCACTTGGGACCAATGGATCACTAACAAGAAGATCCTTGAAAGAATTGGCCTACAGTCTATGCAGGCTATGCTGGATGCTCACAGGCTTCATTGGTTGGGACACATAGAGCACATGCCACAAGATTGTCTGCCGAAGGTTGTGCTCTATGGCCAACTCAAGAACTACCCATGACACAGAGGCAGGCCAAAGCTCTGATACAGCAACAAGGTCAAGCGGGATCTCAAAAAATTCAGCATTCTCACTGGTCACTGAGAAAGCCGTGCCCACAACCACTCTGTCTGGAGAAGACAGGTCAAGTGTGGTGCAGTCAACACAGAGAGTTATCAGAGAGCCCAGGCTGAGGCCTGTAGGCAAGCCAGGAAGCAGAATATGTTCCAGCCTCCATCTGCTGAGTGGCCCTGTAGCCATTGTGAGGGAAGATCTGCTGCTCACACATTGGGCTCTTCTCCCACACTACTGCCCAGCACCATTGACTGACTGACTTCATTGTGTTTTCTCTCATCTGTCAAGATGCTGAATGGCCATCCAACCTAACAAGCATTTACATAGTTAATACACACCCATAGCCTTTTCCTTTTAGGAAAAAAAAAAGGTCATTCTTCATAGCTAACAATCCCATATGCATCAATACTGTATAAAATTGTTTCTTAATGCTACAGTAATTAAAGTTTCTTTTCATTCACAGACTCTTGCTGATTTAGGAGTAATTGCAGGGGGTGATATGACACCTGAAGCAGCTCTTGCTAAACTCTCATACATATTGAGCAAAAGCCATATATGCTGGGAGGAGAAGAAGAAGGTAAATATTTCCCTGTTAATTTAGTAGACTTTCAATAATGGTTGGTTTTTAAAATTTAATTTTCTAATATTTACTACACTGACTTCTGCCTAGTAAAATGATTTGACTTTTTATGTTCGTGTCAGAGCATTCGCTTCCGCTACCTAATATGAATGCACCCTCTTACTTTATACAAAATAATATTGTTACATAAATATGAAAATAGGTAGATTTGAGGGGGGAAGAAAATCCTCAGACCTCTGCATAGAAGTCAGTTGAAAACCAAAACCGATATTTAAAACTTCTGCTTTTAAATTTAGCAGTGGGCCTGTCCTTCAGCTTTAGCACAGACACCAGATAAACAATGTGCAAACTGAAAATGAGAATGGAGGTAAAAGCCTGGCTCCATTGAAATCAATGGAAATTTTGTCACTGATTCCAGTGGAGCCAGGGTTTCATCCAGGGTTTATATTTGCATCTTCATGTTGTAACTGGTGCATCTTATTATTCTTGTCACTTTATTTGAAGTGTGTAAGTCTTGAGTGTCAGTGTTAGATGTAATTTTGTTAAGATGAAAAGATTTGTATTGAGTATGTTCCTTTAACACAGACCATTTCTCTGTCGTTGGCTCTCAAGTGCTTATGTAAGTGACTGTGTATTTGTAATTATTTGTTAAAGACAGATTCTTTTTGGTTAATTAATGTCTTAAGTTTTGGGAAATAGATAGAGTTAATACAACACATACATATATATAGCCCCTATGTTAAACTATGTTTTTCTCCTATGTTGTTCTCTTTTGGGGGGAGAAATGTGAGCACACACACACTAAAACTTCTGTTTTTATATGCAGTGAAGTTATTATCCTGATTTTTGGATGATATCAACCCGAGTAATTCTCTAGATTTAACTTATCAAACTGACACCACCTCCTTCCCCTCCTCTCCCTCCCCCCCCCAATGGATATGCTAGGTAAAACAAAACCTGTTCCATTGTAGAAAAATAAAATCTATTTCCAAATCAATACCTTAAAATAATGGCTGTACAAAAGAAAATCATATAAAATAACTGCCTGTGTGTTTGAGGAATGAAGATGGTGGCTTTTTCCTTTCCTTCCAGCTTTAAATTTAAATTGTCTCCTTACAAACTTTGTAAGAGATTTACTAGCTGTCTGAATATGAAATTTTACTATTTTTAGAACTGTCAACCTTGACTTTTTCTTACCACTATATAGCTTATTAGTATCTTATATTTTAAACATTTTCTGTATGTAACTTGACAAAATCTTTGTCCTGGAAAGGAGGAGGTCTCTTTGCTGTGAAAGGAGTAATTGTGCACAATATATACTTTATTCAGGAATACATTCAACAAATGGTGTAGTAGAGAATATGGCTTATAGCACTGCCCAAGATGCAGTGGTTGTCCATATGTGACCCCACAACTATGAATGTATCATTTCTACTTTGCCTTTTTTTAAAACGTATTTTTTAATAAAAGCTCTTCAATGGTGTCTTTTGGTAGGCTGACCAATCTTTATTATGTCAGCCTATCAAATCTGGAAATTTCCATGCACCCAATCAGTACATAACTTCCACCGATGTACATGTAATGGGACTCTTCCAGCAGACAGTTACAATATCGTAAGTGTTTAGGGGAGGCTTTTTAAATAAAGGGCATACCTAGACACAAGTAAATTTGGGGCACTCTTTCTTCCCACATCACACCTTGTTTTCTTCCAAACTTGCGCAGTTCTGCTTCTAAAATTCTAATTGCGACAGCTTAATGCTTAATAGTTGCGGAGGCAACCTTGACAAGAAAGAGCCAGCATATAAAATCATCAACATTGAAAAAAACAATGGATTTTTTAATGTTCATGGTGTTCAGATTTGTTCTCTCTTTCCTCCGGCTTTCAAAGAACCTGGTTTCTAGGTTTATCTCTGTTCTTCTCCAGTCTTGTTGCAGAGCCTGCTTCTGAGCAGGGAGTCTCTCCTTGCTGCTTGAGCCTGCATAGTGCTAAGGCCCTCATTCTGCAAATATCTAACTACATGTTTAATGTTGAAATCAATGGGGCTACACACACAAAGTTAAGCATTTGCCTAAGAGCCTGATTCAAAGCCAGTTAAAATCAGTGTGAACCTTTCCATTGATGTCATTGCACACTTACTGTTCAGTCCAGAGCCCAGTCAGTTCAGGGCATTCTAGTTAAACATCGCCTTGTTTCATAACCCTAAAACACTGGACAAAGACAGGGTCTCAGAAACCCCAATATTTTTCCTAAAGTAACCACTGATCTCCTAATTTTACTTTCTCATTCAGTGTTTTAACTTACTGTTCATTTAAATAGGATGTTACTTACCTTGCTGGGAAATCTTGACTACTTAAACCAAACCATTCTCACCCGTCTCCCTCCAAACATTTTGCTCCACCTTCTAGATTTTCCAGTGTATCCTGACTTTTCTCCATCTTTTAGGTTATAAACCCTTTGGGATGATAACTGTTTTTACCTTTGTGGCTTCTTCATTGCCATTTCCACTGTGCTAAGCAAATAAATTATAGCATATAGAAAATATTAAGTAATTTCAAATTGTTCTTATTCTACAGGGCCAAATTAATTTTTATAGTAAATTGCATTCATTTGCATTTTCCCTGACTTTCCATGTAACTTTCTAACTTAGGCTAATAAACAAATCTTAACAGCATCAACCATCTTTTCCCTTGCTTTTTACAATGACTTGATTGTTTGCTCATTTTTCAGATGCTGAGTGAGAATTTGAGAGGAGAAATGACTGTAGTACCCACAGGAGCAAAGATCTCTCTGGCAGATAGCAAGTTCATTCAAGCGATTGCCCAATCTCTAAGTGTCAGCTGCAAGGAGGTACCTACTTTAAATATTTAAAGAGAACTGATGTACAACAGAAATTTTACTTAAACAAATATATATATATATATAAACAAATATATATATAAACACGAAATACAGTGCAATGTTGAAAATGAAACACAGATTTACTTGCTGAGTATACTAACTAACTAGGCCATGGATGGCATTCTGTACAACAATAAGTTAAACCTTTAATCTTTTTTCTATCTCTGTAAAATCCTCTTGGTTACTTCTTGGCTCACTGATGATCTAGGATATCACAAATACTACCATGGTCATTGTCATGCATGGTACTTGTAAAGACAGAGAAAATAATACTAAAGTATTTTGCATTTCTACATATTTTGACAGTATGGAACAATCCAGGCAACCAGGGAAAATACTGTAATTTTACACAAAATTATAAATGACTAGTACAATAGGAGACATTCTACATATAGGTATTAATGTGGAGTTAATATTAATCACTGCTGATTGCACAATAAATGGGAAACCATGTTCTATGGAGAACATTGTAAGCATAACTGTTGTGGTCTTCTCTTGGCTTGTTTTCAAGGAAGGTTTAATTTAACACCCAAACAGCAATTTATAAATAAAGATGTACGTAGGATGGCCTTCCTCTAGAGTGGATGGGATAGGAGAGAAGTAACAAGGCTGAGGGACTGGGATCACATGTAGTGAGTTAAGCATAAAAGAAGTTGAGGACTAGATTTAGAAGATTCTAAGTGCTCCTGCTAATTGAACTTATAGAAGTAGAATCATTCTGCAGTTGGGGCTTTTAAAACAAACAAAAATAACCCCCACTTGTAGAACAGACAGTGTGTTCCAGATTTTCAGGGTCATTCTGCTAGTACCAGAAGAACTTATTGTTGCTGCCGTTCTTTGAATCATGGGTCACTAAGCTTTTCATCATGCTTTATGATGAATCTCTCTGATGACCTATTGGGGAGGCTTGGAATGATCCCAAATAAGACTCCAGGGCTTGTATAAATACAGTTTTTATACCGCTTTAAGATTATCATTTAGAAAATGTTTAATTAAATCAATACAAACCCTCTAATGTGGACACAATTATACCAGTATAAAGGTGCCTTATAGTGGTATAGCTTTATAAATGTACATAAATGTCTACGTACAAACTTAATTATTTTGGTAAGAAATCACACCACTGCTCAAAATAATTAAATTGGCACAAAAGTGTGTGTAGATGAGATCTAAGGAAGCGTACATAGCAAAGCCTCACTGAGACTCAAAGAGTCTCTTTGACACTTTCTATCTTGATGAAATTGATGTCTCCTGAGAAAGTGTCTCTTGATAGTCCTATCAGAGTTCAGTCAGAGCCTCACTGGCCAGACTCATTCTAACATATGGGTAAGAGTGAGGTGTTAATGGTGGGGTGAGGTATAGATTGAAAATATTTTTTGTGTGTGTGTATGTCTCTGTCTCAGCTTTAGGTAGTACACAGCAAGACCACAAATATCTTCATGCTGCATTTCTCTGTCAGCTTCTGTGACTCAGAGATTTTTGCTAGAAAAGCACTAGCATAGTGCTGTGCTGCACCTCTGAGAGATGCTGCATTTTGCTCCGATTTTGATTTTAGGACTCGGCACTGAGGCAACATTTTTGTTAATCTGCAGGCCAAATTGATGAATCTGCAGACGTTGGCAAATAGCTTGCTGGTTCTCTGAGACCTGGCTAACAGCTGGTAGGCTGACTAATGTTTTGTTGTGGAACAGCTATATCACCTCTAATCTCTCACACCTTAGATAAATAAATAAATGAATCTTTGGTGCAGTTGGACTGGAACAACACTAGGCAATGTAACGGTCTGTACATGTATCCATGTGACTTCTTTCCCTCAAAGAATGTGAACAAGATTATTTTAAATAACTAGTGTCCTCAATGATTGTATTTGATGACTATAAATAAACATGGGTGCAATATTGTTCTTTTGATGTATATATCAGTAGTGCTAAGGTTCCAAGTGGTAAATAAAAAGATGTGTATGATACTAAAGCTTTTAATTTTTTTTTTAGGAGCTAGAAGCCATTAGAGATGCATTAATTCCTTCTTTGGCCTGTGCCGCAGCTAAAACAGGTGACACAGATGCACTAAAAGCCATAGGAGAAATGGTAAAAAAAATTAAACTATTTACAAATCTTTTATTTAGAGATTAATACGAACTGCATTTGTAAGAGATTGGAAGCAAGCAATATGTCTATATAATAGACTATGGTAGTAACACTATGATTAAGGTGAGTTAGATCAGTCAGCATAATTTCAGAACCCGGAAAGATAATGGAGCACAGAATTAAGTGATCAGTTTGCAAACACCTAGAAGATAATAAGGTGATAAGTAACAGCATGGATTTGTCAAGAACAAAATGTATCAAATCAATCTGATAGCTTTTTTGACAGAGTAACAAGCCTTGAGGATGGGAAGAAGTGGTAGATGTGGCATATCTTGACTTTAGTAAGGCTTTAGATACTCTTTTGCATGCCCTTCTCATAAACAATCTAGGGAAATACAGTCTAGATGGAGCCACTATAAGGTGGGAGCATAACTGGTGGGAAAACCATTCCCAGAGACCAGTTATCAGTTGCTTACAGTCAAGCTGGACTGGCATATCAAGTGTGGTACTGCAGGGATCAATTCTGGGTCCGGTTCTGTTCAGTATCTTCATCAATGATTTAGATAATGGGATAGAGAATACACTTATAAAATTTGCACTTATAAAATGATCTGGATAAACTGGAGAAATGGTCTGAAGTAAATAGGATGAAATTCAGAAATAAGGACAAATGCAAAGTATTCCACTTAGGAAGGAACAATCATTTGCACACATAGAAAATGGAAAATGACTGCAGAAGGGGATCTGGAAGTCATAGTGGATCACAAGTTAAATATGAGTCAACAATATAACACTGTTTCAAAAAAAGGAAACATCATTCTGGGATGTATTAGCTGGAGTGTTGTAAGCAAGACACAAGAAGTAATTCTTCTTCTTTACTCCACACTGATTAGGCCTCAACTGGAGTATTGTGTCCAGTTCCGTGTGCCACATTTCACTAAAGATGTGAACAAATTGGAGAAAGTCCAAAGGAGAGCAACAAAAATTATTAAAGGTCCAGAAAACATGACCCATGAGGAAAAGATTGAAAAAAAATGGGTTTGTTTAGTCTGGAGAAGAGAAGACTGAGATGGGACAAAAAAACAGTTTTCATGTACATAAAAGTTGTTACAAGGAAGAGGGAGAAAAAATTTTCTCTCTAACCTCAGAGGATAGGACAAGAAACAATGGGCTTATGTTGCAGCAAAGGCGGTTTAAGTTGGACTTCCTAACTGTCAGGGTAGTTAAGCACTGGTATAAATTACCTACAGAGGTTGTGGAATCTTGATCATTGGAGATTTTTAAGAGCATGTTAGACAAACACCTATCAGGGATGTCTAGATAATACTTAGTCCTGCCATAAGTGCAGGGGACTGGACTGAATGTCTTCTCGAGGTCCCTTCCGATCCTATGATTCTCTGACATAAGCATTTATTAACAGGTACTTGAGTTCAGCCTCTTCAAAAAATGTTTTATCTGATGTGACATCTTTCAGACTTGTTCTCAGCCTGTCATTTGTGACTGTATGAACTAAGATAAATATGCAAATGCATTCTATCTTTCTTTAACTTTTCATTTCCAGACTTTTACTTAGGGTTTTTTAATTGCAACTTCCTTTGATAGCCATAGCAACCACCTTTGTGTAGAGTTTAAACATGGTTTTGTCAAAACAAAAACACTGGGCTAAAGAAGAATTTAGCTCCCCATATCCCCAGCATCTGACTCTCCCTGCAATATAAATCTTAGGAGCTCCACAGAATAGCTGGTCTCTCCTCTCTTGCTCTGCACTGTACATATTTCAAGCTCTGCGGGGCTCCCAGAGCCCTCCAGCTAACAAACCCCACAGGTTCCCAGCTCCTACTACGTTTCTTTCTCCTGGCTCACACTGCCATGCACAGCTTAGGACTGATCCTAAAAAAAAATTAGTTTCCCTATGCAGAGTTCATAGAACCTCCAGTGCAACCCTAATTATGGAGTTGCTGTGGGTAGATCTGTGTTCATGGTAGTTTTTAATTGATCATACAGCAAGCAGCTTAACCTATTTTCTTTGTACTTTGTAAGAAAAAAACCAACAGATAGATGCCATTATGCAACATGCCCATTGCGCAGATAAACACAATTGCTAAATAAAATTGTGCATAGCCAGGATGAGAACCCTGTTTCAGCTTTGTGAAAAGTTTTAAGGGGGTAAGAACAAGCTGCTTTTGAGCTAGAAGGACCAACAAATGTTGACACTAAAATATATTGCTCCAATTTGAAACTTTAAGACCTATATCTCAAACTCTTTAATCAGTTTTCTTCAGCATTTGCAGAAAAATTTAGCCATTAGAGTAAACCTGGTAATTGGTAGACCAAACCAATTAGTTTAGCTAAAGTTATTGGAGGAGGATTAAAAAGTAGGGTTTTACAATGAAAACAGCTTCAGCCATAGCTATGTAGCTTCTCCAGAAGGTAGTCTTCAGTGAGGAATATGTATTCTGCCATGTTGGCAACATTTTATTATAGGAAAATAAAGCTTATAATAAGTGGAAAAAGCATATGCTGAGCATGAGTGATAATTCTTTCCCTGCTGATTTTAAATATGCAATCTCTTTCTGATAATTTTAATATATTCATGTGTTTTATATGTGCGTGTCTGTATGAGCAGTGCACATTCTTAGATTTGATGCTTATTCTTTCTGGCATGTGCTCAGTGTTTCTAGGTGTGGTGTGGCATATGGGTCTGTGCTTTTTTTTATCCATAGACTCTTCAAAGTATTGGGAGTGGAGAATTCATCAGTGAATTTCTTAATGTGGTAGGGTATCTTTAGCCACTTCTGGAGGTTCCAGAGCTGGTGGAGGTTCCAAGGATGGTCTTGATATAGAAAGCTGTTGTTTGTTAGATCTATTGGTCTATGCATCTCAACGTATACATGTTTACCAATGACAACTGGACACCCTGATGAATTGACTAACCAATTAGTTTCACATAAGCTTTTGAGAAACCATTGCATGTTTAATGTTTGGATTCAAACAGTAATGTAGGAATATGTATCATTATGTGACTAAGCCCCTGAACCAACTAGTCTCCATTGTATTACCATTACCTCTTTCCTTGGTGTGTTTGTGTCATAGGGTGGAAACTTGAGCTGTGAAGATTATGATGGTCGAACTCCACTTCATATTGCATCAAGTGAAGGAAATGTGCAAATAGTTGATTATTTACTGAAGTATGGAGCAACTGTTTATGCTAAAGACAGATTTGGTGCGACCCCACTGATGTATGCAGTCAAATTCAGGTATTAAAAAAATACATTTTACATAAAGATCTATGAGAGAGCTACCCTTGTCTCATTTCATATTTACATCACTTTCAATAAGAAGGTTTGGTCAGCAACCTGCAGTAGTGAAAAGCAGTGATCAATTCTGTGACAATTCTGTGACGTGTGTAAATGGTTTGGCTATTTAAGACATTGTAGCTAAAGAAAACAGCCTTGTTGATGCCATACCCCAGAGCTAAGTAACTTAAGTTTTGGTTTTTTTTCCATCCCTGCCCACTACTTCAGGACTCCATTATTTGTGGTGAGATTTATTTATAAAATAATCTGTCTGTCAAGTGAGGTTTATTGTTAATTTTGGTTTTGCAGATGGGATTGTCCAGGAACTAGGTCAGTGGGGGAAAGGGAATGATCTCTTTGTACCTTCCCTTCCTCCTCAGGAACAGAAGGGTTTTAAAATAGAACAGGCTACTCCAGGAGGCTGAAGAGTTTTGAACCCACCCTTTCTTTCTGGGTCACCGTTTCTCTGATTTCTCTTCCGCATACTCTACACTCCTATCAGCTGATGCAAGCACAATAAGCATGTGCTGGCTGCCTCCTGCAGTGATTCTTTCTCCTTGTTGGCAATGACATCAATAATCCTTGAAGGTGGTAGTGCTCTGTGGGCCAGTCATTTTGCTGGTCTTTATCTAGTTGTGTAGGTTCATAATGCCGCAATTTATCAGAATATAAAAAGCTGTTGATTACTACAGCTGAAATTAAAACTTGTAGTTTGGAGATTTAAAATCTTGTTGGGCCTCCAACCCTGTTTGAAGCTACAGATTCAAAATATTTAGCCTGTTTACTGTGTCCCTCCAAAGGGCCCCTCAAGTCCAGTGAACTTTAATGGAGTTAAGATGTGCATCCTTGTCTTTCTGTGAAAATTATCCCTGTTTTAGCTTTCAAATGTTGGCAGGTTCATCCGTCTGTGAGGTCTGAATCTGGCTCCCTGTGGAGTCTGATGATTTTGTTTCTGTAACAACCAGAGGAATCTCTGCAAAAAGATGTAATGCTTTTCCCTTCTGCAGGAGCTGAGAAGCCTGGCTCAGCAATGATCCCAGATTCTGTTAATCCAGGACTCAAAGCTCTGGATGGCTGTACATTGTTAGACCATTGAGTGACCCCTACATTTGTATAGCTTTCAGGGTCATTATCTTAGAACTGTGCAAGCTTTTTTGATATAAGAAACAGCCGTAATGGCTTATAAAAGCCGTAACCCCCACCCCAAAAACAACAACAAAACTAAAAGCAAATCAAACGAAATTGCAGTTGAACAGAGGTGGCCCTAGTCCAGTGTGAGGAAACACTGCATCACCATTAGTTGTTCCTGCAAATCAGATACCTGCATTTTTTTTTACCACACCCAACTACTGCCTGAGGAATTTCACATGAATTTGTTGTTTGGATTCCTTTTCATTGCCACTCCTAGATTCGACTCCTACTATGTCTCTTTAGTTCTTTAAGCATGTACACCCATTCTGAAATGGGGAGTTGTAAAAGGTAAATGAATCCTAACTATTTTTAGTTTTTGTTTGTTTGTGCCCTTATCAGAACGAGAGGAAAAACTAAGTAAATATGCGATTTTATTGTCTGTAACAATAGCTTCAAGCCTGTAGTGCTAAGATACTAAATGTGAGGTTCAAGTGGCTTGGGACATTAGAAATCCTGTAGAGCTAATTTACCTCTAACGTAGATGGGGGTGTATGGAATTAAATATAGGCTTAAAAGAGGTCTACTACAGAATATATTTTAATTACATTTGTAAAACAACTGCCTGTTGAAGGTGAAGAGAAACAATATGGGTGTTAAAGTTTTGCATTTTATATTAAGCAACAAAAACTGGAAATTGCCTGTCTTAAAAATTAATCCTAATAAGTATTCTGTGCTTCATATAATGGTCAGAATTGCAAAATATAAAACTGTGCTTTTTAAAAAACCTAAGAAATTGTCTTAACATCACAGAATTTTGTACTGATTGATTCCATTTTCCATTTTAATATTTTAGTTGAATTGGAATATAATCACTGATTTAATCTGTACAGTGTCTACTCCTCTCAATAGATTTGTTTTAACGTGTGTGTCACTTCTCTCAGTGATCTGGGGCTTTTTAATCAAACATGCAAATACAAAAAATGACTGGTGATTTCTCTCTTCCCTTTGTTAGTATAGACGGTCACAATTTGTGTTTCTGCCAAAACACCTTCTTAACAGCACACTGTCAACCTGTAGGCAAACAAAATGGCCTGTGTCAACAGTGATCTCTAATCTCTTTAAGCTTTCCTTAACTTTTAAAAATGTAAATTGACACTTTAGTTGCTGTTAAAATATGGAGTTATTTTTAAACTGTAGTAAACTGCAGCATGTCCATTTTCTATACCATAATGCATGTACTCATCCTCTTTATTGTGGTGTGTGCACACAGCCTCTTTATTATAGTGCGGCTCACACAATACATCACATGCAGGAGACCCCTGGTAAGGTAGGTCAGTTGTTTGGACCTATTAAAGTTAGCAGCATCCCTTTAACTGCCATTTTCCCAGTGTCTTAATAGATTACTCATTTTCAAAACTGTAAAATAAATGCTTGTATAAAATAAAACTTTTCTAAGCATGAAACATATCTCAAATCAAAATTTCATATATTTTACGTATTATAATCGTTTCCTTCTACTTTCAGTTTAAGGACTAAAATGGCTGCAAATAAAAGTTGTATACAATATGTGTTGCAAACCGCTGTGAGAACATCAGAGATTATTGTTGGTAAAGTCACTTCTCACATATACATGTATTGTAATACTTGAAATCTGCAAGGTTACATTTACTTTATTTTAGTACCTCCAGGACACATCACACTGGTTCTTTAAAATCACATTAAAAGTCTGTTTCTCTGATTTTATACAGTTCTTAAGAGTTTGAAGTTCATAGTGATTCAACATTGTGAAAGTTGAATGAAAAAACTGAGCCAATCCTGTCATATCCATCCCAGTTACTAGAGTAGCAAGGATCAAAAAGAAAGACGCTAATCAAGTTTAAACATATGTTACACCTGCACTTTTTTAAATGGCTGGTGGAAAGTACAGCCCACGGCCCTGAGCGTGCAAACCCTTATGCATGTGCTTAATTTTGTGCACTCACAGTACATAAACTGAAGTATGTTCAGAAGTCCTTGCAATATCAATGTCTTAGTTACTTTTCTAAGGCCCGGTCTACACTTACCTTCTGGATTCGGCAGCAGTCGACGGGAGATACGGAAGTGATGTAAATCACTTGCGTATCTCCTGTCGACTTCGCTGCGTCTCTTCTGCGTGCCATCCACACTGTGCTGCGTCGACGGGAACAGCGTTCACTTTGATGCAGTGCTACGCCACTTACCGGGGTGGTTTTCCTGCATCAATTTCTGGATCGACTGAGCGGGTCTGCACAGACCGCTCAGTTGATCCAGAGACATCGAACTGACAGTGGCGAATTTGCCACCGTTAGTGTGGACCCAGCCTAAGTATAATGAAATAACTCTGGTAACTCAAACCCCCTGTGATGAATATTGACTTTTTAATGGTGACCATGATATGTATCATATTTTAGGGATATCAAAAGATTGAAGGCCAGATCATTCTCCTTGAGTTTAGCTGTAGAGGAGGAGATTGAAGGTGAATCGAACCCATGCAAATGGCCAAAAATCTGTCAGACAAAGGGAAGTTTGAGTGCAAGTAGCGGGAGCCCATATGTGGTGGTTGGGGAGCTGCTCTCTGCTGGCAAATCAATGGGAAATACCCACACAAGTTAATTCTGACCCTGTCAGCACTGATTCTTGCAGATTCCGGATCTGCATCTTCACACCTACACATGGATTGAGCTGAGTGGTTTTGTGGCCCAGACGTGATTGGAAATGCAAGGAGAGCATGGTTCCTGAGGGAGTGGTGTTACCAGTGAGAGTAAGGAGCCACAGGGATTAGTGGAAAAGGTCTGGTCTTCCATAGGGGCCCTGAGATTGGAAGGATTTCTATACAGATCTAAGGTCATCTGTGGGGCAGGAGGGCTGCACCTACTTTCCCCTCTATAGATCTCGTAATCCCATTTTCTACATGAGGGGATGCTGCAGTGGAAACAGTGGGCTCAAGACCATGGAGGTTTCCACTTAATTTCAGTATATTTTAAAAAAAGAAAAAGCCTTGCCCACACACTTTTCTCCTACCCCCTCCCATGCACTCTGTTCAATAGATTTATTTAATGCTGCCAAAAAATGTCACAATGGAGCAATGGTCTTTTTAGGAGTGTTAGAAATGCTAAGTACTCCAAGACAGACCACCACCAAGGAAATCGATACAGACACTGTTTGCCTGTTGTCCTGTACAAAATACAAGTTTATGAGTAAATGTAAAAGCTCTTCTGCTTTAATCTCTTATCAGTGTCATTTTTCAAATGAGTATTAAACTGCTTGATATGTCTTGGTTAAATCATACTGGTATGAGTTGCATTGTGTAAAGAAAAGTAAATACAGCAGTAGTTCCTACTTGCTGTCTCCAGGAGACTCTTACTTACGACCATCCATGTCTCACGGGATTCTCCTGATGAAATATTTAAGATAACTAAACCAACTTACAATGTGTGCAGTTACAGTAACTGAGTATACTTAGCAACTTTGCAACAGTGAAGCAAAGAAAAGATTTCAGTTTCACTATGAGCAAAAAACTGATAGCAGGATTTAAATGCTAAAATTCCATTGAGCAATTTAATGTTAATATTTTAAAGAATTTTTAAAACCTTGTCATATAGTTGTTATGGGAATAGCTCATCAGGAAATGCAGATCTTGTATCAAATTTAAAGTTTTATATTTTAATTGGGCTTCATCGTGATAAGCTTTAAAGTAACTTCTCTTTGTCGGGATGAAGATTGCAGAATATAAACTGTTTGGCCTACAGTCCAGTTCCAAAATAGGAAGGTATTGTAATCTTAAAGAAGAATAAGAAATATAAACTGAACATACCTTTGAACTTATTTTTTGTTTTGCTGAGGAATTAATGTTGAGTGACTGGTTTATTCCTAAGGTTTTGAATTCAGCCTATAGATTGTTGATTTGCTTAATAAGCTGCTCTGTACTTTTCACTTTACAATGTTCCCATGGCCCCTCCTTCTCCAAACAAAATAACAATAGATGTAATTATACTTGAAATAGATATTCTGGAGCTGCTCTTGGTAACATGTATTTTTATGTTTTTGGTATGGGTTAAATTCTGCCTTTGGATTTGGGAATTAGGCAGCATAATGAATTAAATCTTTTAATCTCTTGAGACTGGGGTCCAAATCCCACAGAGCATGAGGTCAAGTTCTCCCAACTATCATGGTTGATCTTTTTCCTACAGTTTGATATAGTGCCTCTTTATAATTACCCTTTTGTATATGGTCTATTGTCAAATTTTGCCTGTATCCCAGAGCATTGCAATTCAAACAACAAAGTTTTAAGGGGCCATTACAGTGGCCTGAGCAGAACCATTTCTGAGTCCTGTAGCTAAGGAATGGAAGCCAGGCTGATCATCTTGCTTCTAACATATCTATCAGGCAGAAGAAGACTCTCATGGGAGAGGACCTTCATTGTCTATCTGTATTTCAGTGCTTGATTTAACAAGACTTAGAAATGGGGACAGTTAGGGGACAAATAAATATAGAAACCTCTTTGAAAGGAACTTAGTGTTCCTTTCTCTTAGTTTTGGATTCATTAATGGAGAGTGTAGCATTTTTGTAAATTCAGTGTGCCAAGGTAGTTAAATGATGTGATAAGTCTTTTTTCCTCTTCCTTGCCCAACATCAGTGCAGAGGAAGATGAGTGGCTTTTAGTGGCCTGTGATGTGCAGAAGGTTAGAGATTATCTGTTGGTCTCTCTTGACTTTAAACTCTGACTCATTGAATGGAGAACTTATTCATCAATCTTTTTTTTTTTTTTGGAAAGTACCTGTACCATTCTGAAAAATGTTGAGAACCAGTGTGCGAAAGTCTGTGTTAATGGAATGCTTGTTTAGATCTGTAGATTCCCTCTCCCCCCCACCCCCACAAATATATAATTGTTAAAAATAAAGTTTATTCTTTTTATCAATTTTTTCATAAAGGCACAAAGAAGTGATTAACTTACTACATAAAACTGGAGCTCACCTTTCCAGCCAAGAGCTACAGAACATTGGAACAGAGCTTTGCAGGTAAAGATTACTTAAGTTTAGCTATGTCATTGTAGCATGATCCAAGTGTGTCAGGAGCATAGCAGCTGGCGCTCAGCCTGGTTGCTAGGCAACCCCGCAAGCTCAACTGGGCTTGATGGGCCTTCTCTAAACCTTCATTTTCCTGATTAGGCAGGGGAGCTAGCAGCCTGCTACTTGATCCTTGCAGCAGCAGCAGTACAATAGCTGCTCAACTCGTACCATGCTCACAGCTGTATCTGCTCTGCTTCAGCTTCTACTTCCTGCTCCAACCTTTGCTCCTGCCCTCTTCAGGCTAGTCCTTGCTTCTCTGCCTTGATTCTGACTCAAATGCCGACCTGTGGCTTGGCTTCTTGACTCTGACTTTGGCTTACTCTTTAGCTTGGTGTTCCCAGTCCTGATTCTGGTTCTGACCTTTTAGCTGGCTTCTCAACCCTGACTCCAGCTTCACTCTTGCATTGGTATCTGACTCTGGACTGCCACCACAACCACTAGGCAAGGTCCAGCTTCACCCGCTACGTAGGCCGCCCCTGCCCTGGCAGCTTACCCTACGTCAGCTGTGCTAATATGCAGTAGTTACAGTTACATCATTATCCTGTTGTTTCTATTTTCAAGGGTAAATGGCTGAGTCACTGATATGCCCTGGACGCACTCTGAAATGAGAAACACACAGGGGTTTATTAATTAAAGCAAACCAATTTGGTTGGGTATAAATTACCAGAGTCATACACTTGACTAAAACATTAGTGTGAAATAGGGACCTTTAAGTACGTACCCACCACTTCCATGCGAGGGAGTTACAACACAGCATTTTGGTGGGCGCTGCAGTTCACACCCCTATATTCTGAACTCCAAGGCAATGTAGCCATGTCCAAAGTGAGGAATTCTTGGGTTCTAATCTCGATTCTGACACTAATTACTGTGGCTTTGGGTATCTTTATCTCAGTGCCACTGTTACTCTATCTGTAAACCAGTCATTGTTCATAGTGACCTGTTTCACTTCGGTAATACGACAGTTGTTTCTCAAATGCTTTCAAGATGGAAACCACTATATAAATAATGATTACGTATGCCAGAGACAATTGGGAACCTGGCATATACTAGAGTATTTTTGTGCTAGATTTAATAACTAAAGAGGAAATAAAGGGATAAAATTAACTATTGACTGTGTGACACACCTGAAGTGGTACAGCAGAACTCCACAAAAGAAATGGAGAGCATTATGGAAAATGTGTAAATGGATTTGAAGCATGTCTGTTCCTCTTCCTGATGCATTTTTATACGTTATTTCTTATTACTATTGGGTTATAGGGAGCTTGTGTTTTTAGTGTCTAGATCTTGAGATTAGAACAACAGGGACAATTTATACTGTAACAATGGAGTGGTTTTATTAAAAAAGAATAAGTACTTGCATTATGGAGGAATAGTTTCAACCTTAACTATAGAGCGAGAATAGCATCTGTCTCCAGAAAACAAGAAAATCCAATAAATATGGATTCAGTCTTGCAAATTGGTGGGAACTCTGGCCTCAGTTCACCATAGCACTTAAATACATGCTTAACATTAAGCAGATACATAGTTCCATTGAAATCAATGCTTTCCATAGCCTGCTCTTCCATGCTAATTTTTCATTATTTAAAAACTGCAAAATTTCATCAACTTAAAATCATATGGCTTATTTTCAGATGTGCTGGTGACTTGATCATGTGCAGTTCCTTCTGAAAATTGTGTCAATTGCTTCTACAGTTCTTAAAGTAATAGACTTTCCCTTCTTTCTTCCTTATTCCCCCAACAACAAACAAAATACAAGTCTCCTCTCTCAGAAAGAATCCTAAGAAAAGAGGTATCCTGTCCTCAAGGGCTACAACTTCAGACTCTGCTCCTCCATAGTGGATATGGATTCCACAGTTGAGGGCCCTCTAATAACCCCTTGCTACCAGCTCTTGGACATCTAAATATAGGGATGTTTACATGGAGTACCTCAACTGTATGAAAATACAGAGGAGAGAAAGACTGTCTCAGATAGATAGCCTGTACCCAAACCATATAGAGCTATACTACATATTTCCCAGAGTATTGCAAGTGATGGAAACAATAGAAAGACTTTCCAAATTAAGAGTTTGCTCATTCTAATCCACCTGTCAAAAGTATTAGGAGTGGCTCAGAAAATTACATTCTTTCACAAATAAATTTGACCCCATACATAGCCCCTTCTGCCTGCCGAACCTGCTTAACTGGTTAGCCTGATAGCAGTACTACAAAAATGAAAGCATGTGGCTTTAAACAAAGAGTGAATGTGATGCCATTTGCTGTAGTACATTCAGGAAATATTGTATACACTGGATCTGCATTGTGTGATCTCTTGTATTTTGAATGTAGTGATAATGTACCCCTGAGGCTTTTGAGGCACTTTAAACAGGTTTTAATGGTATTAGGTTAACAGAGGAGAAAAAAAATCAGTTTGTTTTAAAGATACTTCCTGTGTGCAGTGGATAGAATATACATATAGATGAGGAATATACATATAGAGAGGCAGAAAGAGTGGTCTTTGTGCATGGAATGATTGCAGAGATTTCCTTGTCTTGAGACTTTTCACCACCCAAAATGAGAATAGCATGAACCAGTTCTTTCACAATCACCCCACAGGCTAAAATAAAGCTGCACACCTATGGGGAACCCGGGACATCAGTGTAAATTCTGTGCCTTGTACTCCTTGATCTTTGATATGAAAAGAGCTATCAAAAGAGGTACTTGCTGCTTAGAGATTACCTCACAAACTTTTCAAATGTATAGTTAAGGTTGCTGATGTAAATAATACCTATATACAAAATTCAAACCACATTTCAGTAAAATAAGATCTAAGAGATATACTTCTGAAATCTTTCAACATATGTATCAGTAATATATGTATATATTTGACTATGTGAGGCACATAATTAGTGTTTATGATGAAAGAGTTTAAACGTATCATGACTCATAAGGATACTCATTTGGAAACTGAGGGGGAGTTTTCTCAGGTTGATACTGTTGCTAACCAAATGTATAAACTGCAAGGACTTTATTGATTTAGCTGTATACAAACTAACACATGGCATGTTTATGGAAATTATCTTAAATGGTTATTTCCATTCTTTTTAAAGCTTTTCAATTGGAGTGTTCTTGTCATGTAAAAATGTTAGTTCCTGAAGCAAACTTAACTGTAAATTATCACAGCCTTTCTGGAGGGCGGGATTTCCTTTTTTTAAATAAAAATACAAGAAGCTCTGAAAATTTGAAACTGGGCTGGTGTTAAAACATGTTCCGCATCAGACACACTCCCATTTTTCTACAGAGCTAGGCCCTTCCTTCCTGGGCCTTTTTGCATGTGTGCAAGAAGAAAGCTCCTGTCTTGCAAACCTCAGGATCACCTCAAGACCTTTTTGGTGTGTATCTACACTGTATCTGAGAGCAAGCCTCCCATCCCGAGTCCACAGATTTGTGCTAGTGGGGTTCATGCTAGCATGCTAAAAATAGCTCTGTAGATGGTACTTTGATGTTGTGTCTTGAACTGGAGCTCAGGCTCTCAAGCCTGGAGTGGGGGTAGAGTAGCAAGCCCGAGACTGAATGTGAAAGCACCATCCACTCACCTAGTGTGAGCCCCACTAGCACAAGTCTGTGGACCTGGCAAGAAGTCTCTCTCCCAGGTGCAGTGTAGGCATACCTTAGAGAGACATGCAGGAAGATAGCTCTAGAGGTAAACTAGAGATCTGTAGCAGCAGGGCTTCTTTCCTGTGCTCCTCCTGTGGCATGACAGTGGCTCTCCTGTGTGGCCAGATTGTTAGGTGGCTTATGGATGTGGGAGGAGAAGGGGCCCCGTTATTGCAAACTTTGGATGATATATAGCAGTGGAATTCCTGTTATGCAGACTTAAGGAGATTTCCTTCTCTATACACCTCTGGAATTGGATTCAGTTTATTTAGAATAAGCATAATCTCTGAGATGCAAGATGGCCAAGCCACTTGCATTTGTCAAGCATATCAAATTGATTTATTCTTCTCAATTAATAAATCTCTTCAAGGCCTTTACTAAAACCATTCCTCTGAGGCACTAAACCTCAGAGGATGCCCCTATTTAACTTTGTTTTCCTGTAGGAAAAACTTAAATTGGCAGTGAACTAATCAACAGGATAGAATAAAATTCATCTATAGTGATAGCAATGAAAACAAATAATAAACATTTATCTCACTGGTTTTGCTTTTGCATAGGATGCAGTGGTACTAAATTATCTTTGTTCATTACTCATTAGAGCAAATGTGACGTTATTAAAGATGCGCCATCTGTGATTATGTCAGCAAATTTGGACAAATGCAGACACAGAGATTCCATGTGTGCCAGTCTTGAAGGTCAGCACCCTTTATTTGGCCTTGACTTAAAGCCAAACCCACAAATTTCTTTTTTAATTCAAATTCTGCCATCCCTCAAACTTAAAATAAGCATCTGAGTTGTGGATGTGTAGTCTGTAGATTGTCGGTCACCAAATTAAATCAAAGGAATTTCTTTGCTACATCCTAAAGTAGAATGCAGGTAATCAGCTAAATCTGTTTATTTTTGGCTGGATAGTTACTCAGCACCAATTTAAATTACCAAACTTCTGAGGATGCAGTCTTTTAAACTTGCAATAACTATTTGTTGTTACAAGAAATCCCAGTCAGTGAAGAATATTGTTTTTGTTTGTTACTGACTACAAAGCAATTTCATAGTTTTAACCTCTGTGGCAATTTTATCTCACATTGCTCTTTCTGAACAAGAGCTTTAGGGCAGTGAGCATTCAAGTAAGTGAAGCAATTTTGTTTGTGGTGCTTACTGCAGTACTGACTGAATTTACCTGAGTTTGTTTGGTAATGTGGTGTTTTTTAATGTGCTATTCTTTGGGCACAATGATTTTTTGCTTTGCATGATGAATGATAGACCTCTTTTTGGCAGCCCAACAGTTCCTTGTCCCAGACTTCGAGAAGCTCTTTATTCTCATCAGTTAGCTTTGTTTTTTATCGCCAGAGGATCTCCCTATGTCTGTAACAAAAGGTGAATCTGCTGAAACAAATTAGATTTCATTTCTTGCATAGCCTCCGCTGAGCTACTTATTTCCCTACTTTTCTATAACTCCCACTGCTGTCTCATGCAAGAGTAATAGAATTTATAAGGGCTCTTCTTTTAACTCAATATTAAACTCCCTCCCTTTTGGTCAGTTGTCAGTGGGACAACAACAACACTATTTGCAGCAACACTGCTTTCCATGAACGTTTCCTCAACATTTCTTCTCTTACCTACGCAAGCCTGCTCCCACTATTAAGTTTCTCATATAAAACAAAGGCCCTAACTCCTCTCCCTCTGCCCTGCCCCATATCCCTTCACTCCATTTCAACAGCCAAAGGCACAAATTTTGTTGTCTTCTCACCCTCTCAGGTGGCTGGATGCAAGCAAAGACCTTGCTCCAGTTTTCCTCTCACCCTTAGGCTGCTGCAGTGAGAGGCTTCCATTCCCCTTTAAAGATTTTTTTTAAGAACCTGAAAATATTTATCAACAGTTAAGAAGTGGCTTCAGACTGGCAGTGAGTAACAAATTTTGCAGATTTGACTGCAGTGTGACCCTTCCACGAGCTAGCAGTCCTGGCTGCCCGCTGCTGACAACATCTCACCTCCCGTTGTATGTGCTCTGGTACGCCGCCCCTTCTCCCACCCCTCAAGGCTCCTGAGCCAGTCTACCACACTCCTTACTCACTGCCTGCTGTTATCAGTGCTCTGTTCCTTCAGAAAGAGAGTGACATTCAGGGCAGCAGGTTGTACACCACAGTCTAAACAGCCTTTTCCATCCCTCACTTCAGTGAGATCCAACCTCACTGGATAATTGCCTGACGATTTCTGTTCAAACATGTAGCAAGTAGTCAATATTAACATTTACAACTCGAGAGCTAACATCCTCTTGAGATGGCTGGGGGTAGCCCCAGTGCTTAAAGTGCACCATGTCGCAGATGCAGGAAACAACCTTACTAAGAAGTCAGCTGAGTCACTGAGGGAGTACACATTTTTAGTACCGCCTGGTGGTGTTTGGGGGGCGGGGGCGGGGCGGGAAGCCCCTCTGATTTGCTACTTTCCTCAGGGCTGCTCTTATTTACTTTATCTTTGGTTTTGGAGGCAGAGTTAGGAGTTCCCTTCTGACACATTGTAGACTGAGAGGGATGCTTTGGTGTTGTACCTACTGGGCTATTTGCAGATTCTTCTGCTGTCATCTGCATAAGAAGGGCAACTTGCTGGTGCTCTGAGAGAGGGTAGCCAGCCCTGGTTCCCGAGAGCTCCATTCCAAACAACAAGCCAAGCTTCCTAGTGGCAGTCTCCTTTTTAATCCTCTTCTTGTAGGAGGCTGGCACAGCTCTCCATCCCCAAGCAACTTGCACCATTCTTACAGTGGAGGAGGAGGGAGCAGAAAGAGCTGGTCAGGATAGCTCCATTCTCCTGCCCCCTATGAGCAACAGGACAGCTCCTCTGCTCCTTCTATCCCTGCATCTTGAGAAAGCAGAGAGGGATCCCAGTGTAGCCTCCCCCGCAGGCCTTGGAGGTGGGGTGAAGAACCCCTAGAGCTGTAGGAGAAGCAGAAGTGAGGCTGGAAGGGGCAGAACTGATATGGGGATTGAGGGATGGGATTGATTTAGGGTCAGAAATAGTTGCTGGGGTGACAGGCAGATGGCAAAATGATAATAAGATCAACCCATTTTTTAGACCACATGCTGCTCAGCTATTGTTCCTTTCAGCCTGTCTGCGGAAGGCAATGCACTGAGGCACATCTAGGTGTTCTTCACACCACAAGGGCTAAAAACGCTTTTTTCTAAATGAAAGATTAAGTTCTGCAGATACACCAGCAGGCATGCAAGAAACTGCCTGGTGTCACGCCATAGATTTAAAATCCCCATGCATCTTGTTATGTTTGGATACTTGGAAGTTACTTGCACTCAGAGAGAAACCAGTAGGCAAGAACACAGGGAGATGTAAACACACACAGATTGAGTTCATTCTCCTACTTTAAGACCAGACAGAACTGGCTGAGCTATCCCATAATATTCTAGCTCTGTTAGTTATGGCAAGCTAGGCAGGACACAAAATACATAACATATCTTAATTCACCATAAAATATTTGTCATAGTGGGCATAGACCACTCTTAGCAGAGTTTTCTTCTCACTGTATTTAAAATGGCTGTTTATTGGCACTGAGTTTTATAAATTGCCTTTAGTTTAAGATCCAAATCCTGTAGCACCATTAAAATTAACCAGATGGCACCAGAGAAACAATGCTATCATAACCTTTGATAATGAATATTATCATTCATGCTAGAGGCAATATTGTATCAGATACGTTTATATAACCTTTTGGAGTTTGCTGTTTTAAATGCAATGTCTTGGTAGCATGGCTGTTGTCACTCTCTACATAGTAAAACTATTACTGAAAATATAAAACTCTACAACTTAAATGTGGGATAGCCCTCCACCACCCCTTAAACTGCATTTTCACAGGATAAGTAATGTGTTGTGAAATATGAAACTGCGTATCTTTTTTTCCCCTTGGTCATAGTCACACCCACTGGGTGAAACTAGCCTGTTGTAAGTTGCTTATAGTACAGCCCTATTAATTTGAGGAACTGAATCATCAAGCAGTGTTGCTTGCTCAGCTCTTCAAAGCTTTTGTAAACTTCTCTCTCCCTTACCCTGTCCTGGCGGTCATGCTAAGACTGTTGTTGGTTTAGTGTTCACATTAGTTTCTCTGATAGTTAACAGAACACAGTATTACAGTGAAATACCCTTACAGATTTAGAACAAACTAAATTATTTTTAATTGTTCTTTTTCCAGCCTTGCTGATAAGGACGATGTGGATGGGTTGTATGCCTGGTATTTAGCTGGTGCAGACATGGCACAAACTGGTCATGATGGCAGAACTCCCTTAAAAATAGTAAGTGTGACTATTGCTATAATTCATGTGGAGCTCTGCTAAGCATGTGTGTCATGGCATATCTGTTCTGACACGTCAGCTGGTATTAGGTTGAGCAAATTAAATGCCACTTTGGTTCCTACAATTTTGGTTAAAAAAAGTCTTTGCTTCAAATTTATGACAAGTCCAGAACTCTTGTCAAGGAATAAGTCATTCAAAGCCATCCACTCACTCTTTAAATTTCTGTTTACAGGCAGAGGTTAAAGGGCATTTGGATCTCCTAGACTCTTTTAAGAAAAAAGCTAAAAGGTAATGGTTATTTTAAAAGATTTTGTTTGCTGAAATGTCCTGGGTTCTCTTTTTGTTGTTGTTGTAGGATGGTTTTGTAGTTATGGCCCTGGACTGGGCTGGGGAATTCTGAGTCCAATTCCTGGCTCTGCCACAAACTTCCTATGGTAGCCTGAGCAAGTAATTGCATCTCAGTGGATATAATCTAAATAGACTGCCTTGTCTATTTAGATTAGAAACTCTTTGGAGCAAGGACTGTGTCTTATACAGGATTTGTACAGCACCTAGTGCTATAGGATCCTGAATTTAGTCTAAGTGTTACTGCAAAAGAGAGAGCTTTTACAAAGTAAAGAATGCATTAGTGAGTTTCTTCTCCACAGGTCTGACAGCTATTAGCACATCAATTTAAATTTACTCAAGTAAACCCCAATCAGGAACTTTTCTAGTCAGAATCAAAACAGGCAGGCAAACTACAACCATTCAAATACTTCATATTTACATTTCTTATTCAAAAGGAAAATGTAATGCTTTTGTAATGCATGCAAATAGGATATGCTTGTAGCAACCAAGAAAATACATTGAGTTTATTAAACATTCCACAAAATAAATATCTTGATACTTAAAGTGACAAGTTGCTTTCATATAACTGTATGGATCTCTTTTCAGTTGATGTGACTTAGAAAGGAGTCTTTGGGCAGAGGAAGAGTTTAATTAGGTAAATAACCTAATAACAACACTAGAGAAAAGAGCAGCTTTGGGAACTATGTACCACGCCTTTACCAGACACATAAAGAGCAGAGTGACACTTCAGCTCTAGTTACAAATGTTTTTTGTGGTATGTCTACACTGCAATTAAAAACCTGTGGTGGGCCCATGCCTGCTGACTCAAACTTGATTAGCTTAGGCTGTGTGGCTGATTCATTGCAGTGTAGGCTTAGAGATGTTTCCATGTCAAGATTAAAAGTAAAAATGGACTCATTTGCCACAGAAGCAACTTCGGATCACTTCCTGTCATCCCATTCCTTTTTCATCTTCTCTCTGACCTGTTGTGATGGCTTATTCATCTGTCTTCTTTATATTAGATTGTACATTCCTCTGAGCAGGGGCCTTACCTTGTATGCACACCAATGGCACTATATAAATGATAACATGCACTCTGGCTCACTGGCTTGAGGACAGACCAACTTATAGTTAGGCAGCATTGAAAACAAGTAGGGCAGATCTTCAGCTAGACTGAATACACCAATGACAATTTAACCAGCAGAGCATTTGCCCCATGCTATCCTAACCCAGGATTTTGTTGCTAATAATGTAATTTAGACAATCTTAGTTTAAAAAAAAAAGAGACCTGACTAAGCACACATTAGGATTTATTGACTATTGACAATAGAAGATTGAGTTTAAAAGGCCTCACAGATTCACCCTGACATTGTAGATTCTGAAGCAGGACAATAGGAGAGATCAGGAATTCCAGAGAATATGTCCAAATTCTTTGCACTGAATGTCAATAACAGTTTTGACATATATTTTCTGCAGCCAACAGTCAAATAAAGCTTGGAGAACAGTCAGCCAAATCCTAAGTGATGCATGGATGTTTGGAGTATGCTACTATAACTGGAAGCATTTTAAGCACTTACATTTTTTCCCCTCAAAATTCTACTCTGGTACAATCTTTTCCTGTTTGAAATTAGATATCTCTTTTCCAGGATACTGGAAAATCTAAGATATCAGGAAGGTTTAAAAAAAACCCAGAACCCTAAGAATCTTTAAACACAGTTGGATTCGCCACTGCTATGCACTTTGTGTAGTCATTTACACCTGTATAAAGTGGATGTAAAACGCTCCCACTGGTGTATGTGACTGGGAAATTCTCACTGATAGCATTCTATTCCCATTACACATTGATATAAATGACTACACAAGGGTAGATAGAGGAGAATCGGGCCTTTTGTGCTTTTTTTAAATTAAAAAAGGGAAGTTTGGGGTGAGGAAGAGGGGGATTACAGGCCTGATCTACATTTGAAACCTTTACTTTAAATGTTTCCCAGTGGCCATGCTGGAGATATTTTGAGATATTTCTGAAGATATTCAGAATTTGTGTAATGATATATAGATGCACTTAATGTTCCAATAAAATTCAAAGATTTGTGGTGCCTTTACATTCACTTCAACTGAAGTCAATATTATTTTTAAATAAAATTTTATATCAGAGTGAGAAACATGTAACTTTAAATCTGTAACTCTCATATGGGCCATCTCATGACTTTTTTAGTCTTCCCTACCTATAGGAAAGACAATCTGAAGGCATTCCTGAGTGTTAAATTAGAATTTACTCAGTAGGCTACAATTCAAGCTCTTCTTTGGAAAGGCTTCAGGCAAATTTGAAGTGGTCCACATTGCACAGTTTAAATCTAACCGTTTCTTTATATGATTTTTCTATATATTATAGAGAATGAACACTTCTGAGAAAAATGGCAGTTTTGAACAATTAAACAATATGGACAATAATAAAGAAGAAGAAGAAGAAGAAAAGGAAGGCGGAGGTGGTGGCAGTGACTACTACAGTACATTGGGAACCTAGAATTAATTTTTCTTACCTTTTAAGATTATTTTCTTACATTTGATATTTTAACTTTCTTTTAATAAATGATAACCTGTCACTTTAGCATGTCACATCTCAGTTTAGGTCACTTTTCAGTTCCAACTATCTGAGCATATAGCTGTAAAGAAATGTGACTGGAATGTCATGATATAGCGTCTCTTACTATACAAATAATTTCTTTTATTTGTCTATTACTAGCACACTGAATGTTTTACTTTCTGTAACTAGGACACTGAGTTTTTAATCTATTAAATCTTTCGGGAAAATGCTGCACATAACCTGCCGTATTTCTTGTTGTGATGAATTGATATTTGGGGGTAGGTGGAAGGGAATTCATAGTTGATTATACAATCATGGATTTACAATAATAAAATATCTGGAAATAAACATTTGTTTCACTTCACTGGTTTTTTGCAATAGTTTAGATCATGTCAGTAATAATAATTACAGCAACTGTGTGTGTCAGCGCAAATAATTGCATCACTCAAGAGCATCTGCCTGCAGTTCTGTGCTAATCTTCATTGATATGTCACTTTAAACTTCACTTTTTAAATGTATTATTAGGCTGATGCCTTAAACACAGGGCTTGTCCACACTGCGTCACAGTGTGGACTACAGTCTTCAGCATCGCACACCAAAATATTGCACGCTGACTTACCCATGTGGATGCTGCTGGCATGAACTAAGAAGTACCCAGGTCACATTAACGTAAATTATAGTAAGAGACTCTTTGGTACACTCTGCAATTTGCATCCCTGTAGTTCACACTCAGGCACAGAGTAGACATAGCCACATTTACACATTACGCAGCAAGTAAATTATAGCT
The DNA here is from genome assembly GCA_007922155.1 of Mesoclemmys tuberculata. NCBI lineage: Eukaryota > Metazoa > Chordata > Testudines > Chelidae > Mesoclemmys > Mesoclemmys tuberculata. The sequence continues at coordinate 19,026,567 of ML675611.1, read as the reverse complement.
GTCACATTAATATGGATCAAGCTAATAAAATTCAGAGATGATGATGAAATAACTTCAAGTGCACATTAATAACTTTATTTGTAAAAGACCTAGACTGAGTGACATCTTAAAAATTAGTCCTGCAATGGCAAACTTTCTAAAAATTGCTACACTGGAATAGGAAATCCTTCACCAGCAATACGTCACTTTAAAATAAATTTGGGACTGAAATGATATGGTTTGTGGGGGAGGGCTTAATCTGATTTTGGGAGACAAAATGAATTTATCCATGGCATCCATTCTTAGTGATACCGAAGAATTATTATTGCAATAAGCAATATAGAAGAGCACTGATTGTGAAGGCTGTAAGGACTGACATAAAATGCGGATACCAGCTTATCTTTAGAAAAGAAAATTTTAAAAAGCATGTATGTTAAAGTTCAAAAATTGGTGATCAACTCTTAAAAGTGTACAATATAGCATATCTTTCTATACCACTCTTCCTGGAAAAGCATCTTAATGTGATTTACAAAAAGTACTAGCCTTCAGCATTAAAACTGGGAAAAAGGCAAATTACTGACTTTTTCCTGCAAATGCACCAGGGAGACAAATTCAGATTTTTAAAACACTTGGGGTCAAGTTTTCAGTCATGTAAGTGGACTCAACTCCCTTGAAATCAGTGGCGTGTCTAGTTGTTCTGGTTAAGTTTGGGCAAAAGTTTAGAAATGGGATGTAGTAAGAAAAGTCTTTTGATGCAAGAACTTAAGAAAACCTTAGAACTAGAATGCAATTCTCAAGTCACATACATGGAGCCTGCTATGGCTAGGAAAATTAAAATAATGCACAATAAATTAAACGAAATATGTCAAGAGCAACTAAAATACAATAGTAAGCTTTTAATTCTGATGTGATCTATTGTACGCATCTTGCGTAAGGTAGCAAACTACTTGTATAGTTCCAGATAAATTGCAACTGGCAAAGTAAACAGTCTGGAGGGTCTGCAGATAATGTTTTTTTTTAATTACGTAGCTGGGGTATATTAAAAGTATGAATGAAAGGCTAAGCATTTACCTGAGAAAGTAAATAGTTGTAACTTTGTTATATGCTAAATATGACAGTAAAGGATTCATGATGTAACTAAAATGGCAAGGAAAAGCTAGTGCAAGAACAAAGAGTCAAGGTTCTGAACCTTTGTAGCAGCTATTGATACTCCTATTAAAAAGGAATTGAAAAGGATGAAACTGTTCAAAAAATAGCAAGAACCATCTAAAATCAGCTATCATGCTTGCTCAGAGTCTGGTTGAAAGTTACTTTAGACCCTAACTGAACCAAGGATTGTTCTCCTGTGGTCAATTGAATGGGGAGAAGAGTAACCATGTGTCTCATGAGTGTCACAGTGATCATTATGCCTTTGAATGTAAAAGACACCAATGTGAAATACATATTGTATAAACAGCACAGCACAGGTCAAAGCACTGTGCCCTGTGGGACCCCATAGTACAGGAGAATCACTTTAAAATAGTATTTGGAATCCCATATTGAGTTTCAATCACTGAAACAGGGATTCATGGTATTGGGGTTTTTGCAAGACCTCTTTTTGCTTGGTTCCCCAAAAGTCTGTTCGATTCCAGGCTACTCAGGTTCCATTATTTGGCAAACAGCAAAGTTGCGCTACGCTGGTCAGACTAAAGTGTAGGGGGTGACGCTATACGTTGCATTATACACTTCATGATTGGCTTGGTTATTCTTTAGGAACCAATCCCTGTACAGCATGATCTGTCCATGTGCTGGTCATGTATAACCTGACTTTTACATTCCAGGTTTATTTTGTCCATTGCTCCTAGAACCAACATGTTCCTGCTTATCTTAGCTAGCACAGATATCTTAAGTCCAGCATAATACTGCTTGTTATTTCCCTATTTACGTCTTAACCTTTCATTCACCTTCCCAATCATGCCCATTTAGGCTTTGTCTACACCAACACTTATGCCAGCGAAAACTCTTATTGCTCGGGGTGTGAAAAAACACACCCCGGAGCGACATAAGTTTTGCCAGCATTAGCACTTGTCTAGCCGTGTTATGTCAACAGGAGAGAGCTCTCCTGCCGACATAATAAAACCACCCAAACGTGTGGTGGTAGCTATGTTGGTGGGAGAGCGTCTCCTGTTGACATAGTGCTGTCCACACAAACTCTTATGCTGGCAAAACCTTTTTCATTCATGGGTGTGAAAAAAAAATATCCCTGAGCAACATAAATTTTCCAGGCATAAATGCTACTGCAGACAAGGCCTAAGAAATAGGCCTTATGTTGTTACTTATGCTCAGCCAGGCCTGCACATAGTCAATGAGTTAAATGCAGCAATATGATTCAATAGTATATGTGCTCAAACTACTAGTAACTACTAAGAGGCTTGGTCTCTAGGAGAAAAAAGAGAGCCTGAACCTTGTCAGACTTCACAGCAAGGTCATTAGTTTGGAGGAAATGATCTAATTAGGTTGTCATCACTTTCTACCTTTTTGGTCCAGAAAGATCAGCTGTCAACATTGCTGAGGCCACAATAAGGTGAATGCTAAAATTACCCAGGATTAATTAACCAAATCTAGCATCGCCTCTAAAAGTTGGTGATAAAATTTGTAGCTAGATGATACTGGTTGAATGTTTTGGTGGCGTCAGTGTGCAAGTCAAGTATTTAAAGGGTTTAGTCATTTACGCTCATAGGCTACTCTGATGTTTGCTCCAAATTCCTACTGACACTAACTGGAGTTCATAACAAAGAGAGAATATGGTCTTTTGTTTGTAAGCTTTGTTGCTATGCAAAGGGCAAAGGACTTCCCTCGCTCCTGTTGCACCACTAGATGACATCCCTTCAGGCCACACTATTCCCCTGGTTTTACTCTCAGCCTCAGAACCATAAGACACATCTAGTGCTCCTTGACCAGAAGCTTGGTGGTTGTGAAAGCCTCTTCATAGCAAGGGCATGCATGTTAAGAAGTGTAGTCAGAGTTTCTGGGTGTGCATTAGTCATGTTGTCTGTCAGAACAGGTAATTATGTGTGGGTACACAATAAAGACATTGTATTGCAGTGGAGCCTGTTGGACCAAATCCTGTTTGGGGCCCTATTGTGCTACATGCCGTACAAACACACGGAAAGACATGGTCCCTGCTCTGAAGAGTTTACAATCTACATTCAGACATATGATGTATGTGAGTGCAGTAAGCAATCAGGGATGGCAGAGGGGAAGGGGAGCACTAAAACATGCATTTCCATAGGCTGGCTATTTGCATAACTTGATTTCAAATAATTAAATATTTATATATAAGCAAAATAATGAGCCTGTAAGTTCAATAGCCAAATAGAGTAATATGTACCATATAGATGCACATTAGCCTAAACAGAAAAGTAACTTAGCAATAGTCTTTATTAAGAGACAAGTAATTATCACGTGTTTGTAACAAAGCCAGTCTAGGAACAACTTTAAATAGTAGATCAGAGACCTTGAAATGGAGCCTGTATTCAGTGGGGAGCCAGTGCAGAGATTGAACACTCTGCTGACGTGTCACTGGGCATAGGCTGCTGTGCTTTGTACTAGCTGGAATAGTTTTCAGGGTGTGTGCATGAGTTGCAATAATCAAGGCTAGCCGTCCCACATGGATCACTGTGGCCAAGTCTGTTTGCTAGGATGGGGTGCAAACTTCTGGCTAGATAGAAGTGGAGTCTGGACATGTGTCAAAGTGTTTGTGCAGCACATCTAAACTTTCAGTTCCCACGCTGTAAGCCTGTAAAGTTAGTGTCTAACATAAGAGTTTGTGCCATTCATACAGTTGCTGACTGAGATGGCTGCTTCCCAATGTCTACACTGCAATTAGCAACCTGTTCCTGGCCTGTGCCAGCTGGCTTGGGCCAAGGGTCTGTTTAATTGTGGTATAGACATTCAGGCAGCCCAGGTTCTAAAACCCTGCAAAATGGGAGGGTCCCAGAGCATGGGCCAGCTGCAGGTGTCTAATTGCAGTGTAGACATGACCTGAGTAGGTAAAATAGATCAGTTTATTCATTAAGAGCACCCTGGACAAATTTTCCACCTGTAAGCAAGTCCCCACTTACAAGCATAAGCTTTGACTTGAAAAATTCCAGCACAGAAGACATGAAACTTGAAAAATCTGATGACATGACAGCAGAGCTGCTGAAAACTGCTTCGGCATGGAACCTAGTCCCACTGCCATTGTATACTCTATGGCTTGAGCTAACAATCATATACCAAATCCAAGGAGACAATCGAATTGCTAAAAAATAATGGCTTTTTGTCTACAGACATTACCCAACAACAAATTATGCTGACTATGAAGAACCAGCTGTGTGGGCAAACTGGAACAATAAGATTAGAACAAGGTTTGTAATAATTATTGCGTTTAATAAAGTAATTAAAATGTATTTTGTGCATGGCAACTCATTTTAAAATGTAAATTTCTTGGCTAAGATTTTCAGAAGTGACTAGTGAGTTTGTGTGCCTCAAGTTCCAGATCCCAAGTTAGACACCTTAAAGGGAGCTGATTTGCAGAGGGCCAGTGATCAATGACTTTGACAAAATCTTGTCCCTTGGCTATTTCATTGGCATTTTATTTCAACTATCACAAGTTTACAAAATAGCTGAATGTGCGGGAGGAGGGGGCCTCAGGCCCAATGAAATAGGCATGTGTATTCAGGATGAAGTTCAGAACCAACTCAACAGATCCAATTTCTTTTTCTTTTACAATTCTGTATCTCTCAGGATGACATCCTAAATGTTTGCAGCTCACTGCACTTTGAAAGAACTATCCTGAATGCTGAGGTTACAATGGAAATGTCACAGCGATCCCTGCTCTACAATGGGACTACTGGAAGCGTAGAAATAGCCACTGATTATTTGAAATGTGCTTTTTGTAACATTAGTGTCTTTGCTGTTCTTGAGATCCAGATGACCCCTCATCAATGGCAAGATCTCAAAGAAAAAGCTAACTACTCCCAGGGGCCAGATTTATGCAGATCAGTTTGACAGCTCTCAAGCTAGCCCTAAATCACGAAGATTGTCTTTAGGCCTGTTTTACAATTGCTGATGCAAGAGCATAGATAATTGTTGCAACCATTGATGAAGCCTGTGTGCGTGCAAAGCCTAGATGGCTGTTTCTTTCTTCCTTTCCTATACCAGATACTAAAAGAACTGACTTGTGTAACAATGAGCTAGAAGACATCACTGTTCATGTACTGCTAGCAATCATGTTGCTGTATGTTTGATCCTGTACTCTATTACCTACACAAAGAAGTGAAAAAACATGGGTATTTTGTATTAGGTAATTTATACCACTTAAACCAAATGGTTCTCAACCTATTTACCATTGTGGGCCGCATATGCAGCTCTCTATGTGTTATGTGGGTCACAGCCATACAATATATATACTACCTGTATGGCCCGGAGGATGTCATATGGGCTGCAGCTGTGTGCTGATTGAACCACAAGTGGCCTGTGGGCCACTGGTTGAGAACCACTGACTTCGATTGTTGGAAGAACAAGGTGTTAAATCAGAAATGTAAGGTATGTATCCCCTAGGGACTATGTTCTGCATTGTCAGAGGATGAACTAGACAACCAAGTAGGTCTTTTTAATCACTACTGTCTATATTTGATGTTCTGGATACAGCTCCATCTTCCATTACGTTAATTTCTGAGTATGAGAAATGTCATGCACACAATGGTGATGTTTTCTGAACTAAATGGTGAATGTTTAACATCACATGAAGCTACTGGTTATCCATATTTTTATTTGTAGTTTGAACTATAATTTATTTATTTAAAAGTAGCAGCTAGAAATTCACTACAATCTTTATAAAAGTTCATGGTTGGACAAAGACCCAACACCCTTTATTTCTCTGTATATCACTTCATTACAGTAATTATTTAAGCAATAATTTGAAGATATTTCCTATCTGAAGTTATAAATAAGCTTGGAGCTGTAAATCTAGGTGTTCATTACTAGAAGATAGGTTACTACCAATTTGTTATGCTGGCATGTGACACTCAACAGGTTGTTATATTGACAAATCAGATTACACTAACCAATGTAAACAAAAAGTTGTAGCATCAATATTTGCTATGATCATATGGAATTGTGAGTTCTGAGGGAAACAGCTAATCAATAGGCAGCAACCTGCATATTATTACCTAAGAATGTGCTACGTGCTCTACAGAATAAGTAGAACTCAAGATCCCAGCCCCAAGGAATTTACAATCTAATTTCAGGTGATCCACAGTGATGAGGATAGCAAGTAAACAGCAGTGGGGAAGCGATAATGAAAGTCAAAGGTTCCAATAATAGGATCATGGTTCAGACAGGACACACAGAGAATGTTGTACTTGAATGAACTCACTCTTTGTAGATGAGTCTGCAAAAATCAGGTTTTTGGGAGGGATTTGAATGGGGGACAGAGGTGGCATGGTGAGCTCTGGAAGGGCATGCTCTCCATAACTGAAGGGATGCAACTGGAAGTTGAAAAAACGAAACAATAGGATACCAATGCTGCCATATGTGGCAGTGGAGGTTGGAAAACATGAAAGAAAACCAAGAAAGAGATGTAGAACAGGGCTAAGGCTTGTCTACACTTGAAAGTTAACAGGGATTAAGGTAGGATGTAAATAGATAGGTCAAGCTAAACAGGAACAAGGCACTTGTTTTCCAAAATAATTGTCTCCTGCCCTTGGAGATACCCTAATGAGCATGCTCCATGCATTTGTGAACTTGTTCTATATTTTCCAATTTCCTTCTGTCAATGTAGCTCTTCCTTGCTTGGTCTGATGGTTGACCAGGAGCAGGCTGATGGAGGACTTTTCTTTTGCTGATGTTCAAAGTTAGCGTAGGCTTTTGTAAGCTTCAAAGAAGTAGCAAAGGGCTGTTTATAAATCCTCCAATGAGTGTGCAACTACAGCACAATCATTTGTGTACTGGAGTTTGGTTATTATTGCCAATGTTACCTTAGATCTGGAACGGAGGCAAGAGAAGCTGAAAAGCTGGCCGTCGATCTGATACCGGATACCAATGCCTGGTGGCATGTGGTCTTGGATTAGTGTTTTCATAGCTGCTAGGAGAATGGAGAAGAGAGTGGGTGCAACTACACAACCTTGCTTTACACCAGTTTGGATGACAAAAGTCTCAGCGGTAGAGCCCCTGCACAGGATGGAGACAGTCATTTGCTTATGGAGGAGTCTTACAGTGGTGAAAAATTTACTTTGGCAACCAAACTTTGACATGCTTTACTGCCATGGGTAATCCTACCAGGAGTTCAAGACTCCCAACGGCATCACTCTTAGGGTCTCTAGTACACGCAAGCTTCTCCATCATGCTAAGATGAACGACTTCATGTCATTTTTGCACACATTATGATGCCTCCCTAAAAGGCGACCTGACTTTCTAAAACCATCTCCAATCTCACTGTACAAAATAGTCTTGGGGGGATATGGTTTCCTCCCATTCTCCTGACATCACTGAGCCATCACAGACACTACTATCAAGAAAAGGAGGTTAAGTGGTGCTCCAGCACCTATGTATTTGGTATTTTGTCTTCCCACTTAATTTCCAGACTCTTACGCAGGCATCTCATGTGGAAGCTGTTTAGTCTCCTGATGTGCCTAGCATATGTAATCCATGTTTCTGAACCACAGAGCAAGGACAACAGCACACAAGTCTCATAGATTCACATCTGCACCTTAGTCGAATGTGTGCTGTTATTCCACGCACGTTTCTGTAATAGTCTGAAATTCTTAGCTGCTTTTCCGATTCTGCTAGTTCAGACTGAAGGTCAAGATGCCTGCTGATTGCAGAATGCAAGTAGCAGAAGTTGTCAATGACACCAAGAGATTTACCCTCCAGAGAAACATCAGGCACTGGTTCTTTACCCCTTGGTACATGGCCACAGTTTTCTTGAAACTGATTATCAATCCAGAAGTCTTGCATGATGCAGAAAATCTGCCCAAGAGATTTTGCAGAGAAGATTCACTGTGGGCAACCAAGGCCATGTCATCCGCAAGCAGGAAATCTCTCTTTCACCTTGGTTTTCGCCAGAAACCTTGTGATGTTAAACAAAACTCCATTTATCTGGTTTGAGGATAAATGCTATCGTTGCTGTCCTTGAATGCATTAAAAAGCAGGAATAAAAAGGAGATGTTAAAGAGCATGGGGGCTAAGACACACTTTTTCATCCCATTATTGATGTCAAAGGTCTTTATTGTCATACACTACAGTTGTCTCCATACGTTGATGCAATGAACAAATGATGTGCTACAGTTTGGAGGGACAACACAGTTTCTTCAGAGCAATAAAAAGGCCCTGTCTGTTGACCTTCATCAAAGGCCTTCATCAGATCAATGAAGGCTATGTACAGTGGTATTCATTTTTCTCTATACTTCTCCTGCATATGCTTGACCAAAGATACCATATAAATGGTAGAGCGTCATGAGTGAAAACTGAACTGACTTTCAGGGTAGATTCTTTCACCTAGACATTGCAACCTAGTGAGCATAATGCAAGTGACAACTTTTCTGATGATGTTCAAAAAGGAGATACCGTTATAGTTGTCACAATCGCTTCTATCCCCCTTGTTTTTATGTAATTGTACAAACCAAGCATCTTTGAGATCTTGAGGTACCACTTCCTCTTTCCAAAAGACTAGGAGAACTTCTTGGAGCTTTCGGAGTAGTTCGTCATTGGAATGTTTGTAGATTTTCAGCTGGCAAGCAGTCATTGCTGGATGCCTTGTTCCCAGGAATCAATTTAATGGCTTCCTACAAATCTTCAGATGTAGGCTTGTTGTTCAAATCCACCATAACTTTGAACTGTGGTAATCCTTTGAGCTCTTAGTATTTGATTTCAATCTCACTGGAGAATAGAATTCCATAATGTTCAATCCAATGCTTGAGTTGTTTTTGTTCTAGAAAGTACTTATTGGCTAATTATGCTTCCCCAAAATGTTATAATGAAAAAATTTTCCTCCACACAATTTCATTGTCAAGTCTATTATTTTAATGTTTCATTAATCCTGTGTTTCTCAACAGAGAAAGAAAAGTTCATCCACAGCCATTGAAAAACTGTCCCCGTATAAGGAAGTGCTGTAAACTCCAACTACTTCTGTTGAAGTGCAGCTACACTTTTCTACCTTTCAAGCCTTCATCCTCCTCTGTGAGACTGAGTTTCTTTTAGCTAACAAAAATAAAAGGACATTAGGTAAGTTGATAGTATTATAAAGGAAAAAAACCCAACATACTTCAATAAGAACAAGTAACTGAAGTTGTACTTTTTTGTTCAATGTAGTTTATAAGGAGAATTGGAGTTCTCTGTAAATATAGAATTTGTATTATTTGGGCAAATAAGTAGCTAAAAGAGTATATTTTTCCAGGTATTGATGTGAAAGTTTATGTATCAGCTGGGTGGATTGGGCCCTAGTTCTTTCCCTGAAAGTAATTCTAAATAAACTATCACCCCAGCACTTAGCCAACAGATCTTAGCTGTCTTTCATTATCCTCTTTCCTGAGGATAATGTCCTTTAAAATTAAATCAGTAAAAGGCAAAAGCACTTACTAAAAACTATATAATGCATGAGGTTTATATGCCTAACTGGTATGGTAGTAGCAGTGGGGGCAGGGTTTATATACCTGAGTAGTTATGGTAGGTATGTTATATACCTGACTTGTATGGTAGCATGGAGTATACCTGACTAACGTGTATGTGTGTGTTAGTTATATACCTGACTAGTACAGTAGCAGTGGAGGGGTAATCAACCTTATTGGTATCAGCGGAATATTTACGTTAATACTCCATAAAAACCTGTGATAAGGATTAAGGACTAATCCTTCAAAGAGATCAGTGTGGGAACATCCCGGCTCCAACAGTGTCCCATTGGGCAAAGGGAGTGTGTCCTTACTGACCCATTTGATTGCAACATATAAATAATGCACCTCCCTCTGTTAGTTGGGGATTGTATGTAGGACACACTGAGGGGTCAGGTTTGCCAGGAGTTGTGGCACACCTCTCAGAGCAGTCTCTCTGCTCAGGCATGTTCAGATGACTAATGAACAAGCACTGGATATGATTCCCCTCTCAGTCACCTGATACCTACTCTTACAGGGCATTTCCTTTGGTCTTGACCTGTATTGTCTATATATTTGTAATGTGCCAGTCATCGTAGTACCTAGGTGCCAAAATAACAATACTTATGTAGGGCTTTAAATGTTCAAAGCACTCTACAAACATTAATAAAGCCTCATAACATGCTGTGAGATAGGTAAGCATTTTCCCAATTTTATAGGTAGGAAGTGCACTGGCTGCTGTGAATCCCACACCAGATGCTGGTATGTGTAGGCCTCTAAAACATCCTCTTGGATCTAATGTGTGGACCCTAGGGATTTTACCTGGCTTGCACAGGCTGAGGCATAGCAACAAAATATTAGCATATTGTGTATTTCTGATGAGTTGCTAAACCTTTTAGAAACTCAAACTTTATCAGGAACCATTCATGCTTTTTTGCATGAAAGGACAGTGGAAATCTTACAGTGGTAAGACTTCCCCTTCTAATAGCACCTTCCACCTCAGAATAAAGTGCTTTGTAAATATTAATAAATTAAGCTCCACAACAATTCTGTGAGAAGGATGAATATACCCATTTTTTGCTATTTTGCAGATGAGAAAACTGAGATACAGAGAAGTTAAGGGCAACATTTTCAAATTTATGTGCCTAATATTGGTCTCCTAAATCCAAGGTTTGGGGCCCAATTAAACAGGGTTTTATTTTCTGAGGTACAAAGTATCCTCCACCACTTCTGAGGTCAATGCAAGTTGTTGAGTGCTCAGGACCTCTACAAAGGCCAGTTAGAGAGGTTTCTTGAGACTGATTTAGGCTCCTAGTTTTAGGGGTGCAGGTGGCCTGATTTGCAGGTGGTTGAGCACCCACAACTCTTTTGAAAGTCAGTGGAATCTAATGGTGATCAGCCCCTCTGAAAATCAAGCCACCACATTTTAGAAGCCTAGCCTAAGTGACTACTCAAGGTCACATAGGAAGTCAACAACGGTCCTGGATGGAGAACTCAACTGTGCTGATTCTCTGGGTACATCTACACCAAAGGTGGCAAAATCACCACCTTCAGATCAACTTATCTGGATTGATTGAGCGGTCAGTGGATACCCGCTCAATCGATTCACAAGTCGACATTGTTAATCCACCCCCTCCAGTGGTGTAGTGCTACATTGATGGACATGCAGTTCCCGTAGGTGCAGTGCAGTGAAGACGGCGCGTAGAAAAGAAGTACAGCAGTCAACAGGAGTTACACAAACTACTCTGCATAGCTTGCATAACTCCAGTCGACTACCGCCAAATCGCTGGGTAAGTGTAGACCAAACCACTGTAACTGTGCCTTATTCACAGGACTCTGCTTTCAATATAGTCCAATGCAATGGGTAGTCTTTCACACATTGTCCAAAACCACTTGGAGAAGATAAACTATAGGGCCAGCATTTTCAGATATTGGTATCTAAATCTGCGCACCTAAATCCATATTTAGGCACTTAAATAACCCACTTTTGCTCAGCAAAAGTGCTGAGCAACCCAATGGCTCTAGATCCTCAGCTTTAGGCACTTGAGTTTGAAAATGCTGGTCATGGCATAAATCCAAGACAAAGGTTTGCGGAGGAGTAAAGCAATGACAAGAGGGAGATCAACATTTTCAAGACTGAATGCTTACAGTTGGGTTCCTACATCTAATCTGCCTGACTTTCAAAGGTACTGGATACCTGCAGCTCCCAGTAATTTCAGTGAAGTTTGTGGGTGTCGAGCGATTTTAAAAACCAGGCCTCTTTTACCTAGGGCCATTACTGTAGGCAGCCAGTTTGGAAATTTTGTCCTTACAATTAAAGAGGTGTTTCCAGCTAACATGGAAATAGATGGAGAGCCCCAGGAAGGTGTTTACAGCTGGCAGGAGTTTTACTGGGGCATTAGAAAATCCTCCCCACACATTAAAGACGAGCATGTTAGTTCACCTGCCAAGCAGGCCAGGAAAGCAAAGGAAGCTGCCTGTCAGTGGGAGTGTTTGTGGCAGGAGGCTACTGGGTGGAGATTTTTACCTTTCGGAGCCACCTCCAGCTTCTGTGAAACCTGTTGAGCAGTTTCCCCGGGTGCAGGGTGGGGGGAGGAAACGCGCCTCTGAGAACAGGTTTGTCTTTTAACCTGCTGACGTTTTACTGCCCCAGATGATCGTTGGAAACAAAACCACCCTGTCAGTGCAAAGACAGCCTGGAAAAACTGGTCATGTCAGGGGCGAGGGCTGCATTCCTGGCTGCAGCTGCGGGGGACGCCTCATCCACTGCCAGGGAGCTGGGCAGGTATATAAGGGGCCAGCTCCCAGAACCTGAGCAGAGAACGGAGCCGGCGAGTGCCACGGAGGAAGAGCCAAGCTAGCCCCAGCACCAGAAGAGCCGGGACCACGGAGCACAGACGGGCTGCCCCGCCACCCGCCTCCCCTCGGGGCAGCTCGGCAGGGAAAGGGGGAGCCGAGATCCCAGGCTGCCTCCTGCCTAAGCCCTGGGGGCCGCTCAGCAGGTGGTTTCCAAGGTCCAGCTGGGTGCATCCACGCTGTGGAACCTCGGGGCGGCGGGGGGCAGAGGGACCTTCCACGGGCCGTGGCGTGCGTGGAGCCGCGTGGGGCCGGGGACCTGGCGCGGGTTGCCGCGTGTCTCGCTTGTTTCCAGCAGGTCCGCGGCGGAGCAGGGCGAGCCGGCGGGGCAGGCAGCGATCGGCCCCCTTGGTGCAGTGGTTCTTAACAGTTCAACAGTTCTCTAGCATAATTGTGAAATGTTTAGGACCACTTGACCAGGGCGGCCCGGGCGCCGAGCAAGGAGCAGCGAGGGAGCCGGGTCCGGCCGTGGAGAGGGGGCGCTGGAAAAGAGACCCCCCCCGCATTGCTCTCGGGCCGGATCCGGGAGAAGGGGCTGCACGTGCCCGGCCCCGAACCGAGCCGTGGCCTGGAAAAGGCGGCGCAGGCCCGGCCCGCGCAGCCGGGACCGACCCGGGGCGGGACTGGAAAAAACCCCGCCGACTTTCTGCGGGGGCCGCCACGCGTGGCGCCGCGAGGCCCCCTGCGGGCCGCGGCTCGCGCCGGCCGGGGGAGGAGGGACCCGCCGCCTGGCTCCCCACGCGGGTTCGCTCCCTGCGGAGGTTCCCGGCGCCCCGCCCCGCGCACGTGCTTTCCGCAGGCCTGGCTGGGAGTCGGCCGGGGGGGTCCCTTCATTTCCCTGCTACGCGGGCGCGAAGGGCCCCCGCTCGGCGCGGATCGCGGCTAACTCCGCAGCTCTGGCCCGGCTGCGACCGAGCGCCGCGAGGCGCGGTCCTGGCCGCGGCCGCGGGAGGGATCCTGGCACGGGCACAGCCAAGCCGTCGGCGGACGGACCCGCTCTGCGGGAAGGCGCCCGCCCGCAAAAGGGGCTGCGCGGCCCGCTTGTCTGCCTGCGTTTGCTCTCTGCGCCCGCCAGATGGTCACACAGGCTCGTCTAGGTGCGCCGAGAAACAGTGAGCGTGAGGCTCGGGCGAAAAGGGCAATCCCAAGGGAAATGTTTTTAAAGCCTTATTGCATGGCGTGCTGTGAGCCCTGACATGTGGTGAATTGTTTGGTAAGGAGCAACTGGGGGCACGCTGTAGCAGAAGAGAAAGGGTTTCTGTTACCTTTGTTAACCATAGTCTTTCACAGCTTCATTCCTAGCCATGTTCCGTCTCTCTCTCGCACACAACCATTTCCTGATTTAAACAATTAAATGGATTTACTGCCTCTCCAGGTTCTGTTCTTCAGAAGTCTATTCTTTATATGCATGTTGGTGTTAGGGATGCCCAAGTCCGCCTTTAGTTATCTTAATGCTATTTTTGGACTGTCCTGTCACCTTTATACTGCTGTGTTTAATGCTGTGTTATCTTCAATATACACTGTTGTTTAAAAAATGTAGGGCCCACTCCAGACATTTAGTCGCAACTCAGGCAAATGACTTCAGTCGGAGTTTTGCTTGTGTTAAGGTTGCAGCATTGTGGGGACCTGATCCAAAGCCCATTGAAAACAATGTGGTCTATGGACTTTGAAGGGCTATGAATTGTGCCCTGTCTCCTTAGAATGTAGCTGTAGAATTCTTTGAGTGAAAATCCAGCAAAATTTCAAGAGACGTTTTAATTTCAAGACAATTCTTTCTGTCATATTTAAATTATAAGATTACTCCTCCATCTCTCGCAGCACCCTCTTTGTTCATATACAACAAAACAAAAAAGAAGAGGCTTTTATTTAAAAATGAAATTTCATCATTTCTAAAACTTCATTGGGAATGGATATCTGCCTGTGGGTTTTAAAATTAAAACTAAGGAGTTGTTTCATTTAAAACCAATCACACAATTATATTTGTGGCACTCAGCTTGCTTAAAAAGTTGCCACTGTTTTATTGCAAGCACATGTAATTGCTGTGGGTGAAATCCTGGCCCCATTGAAGTCAGTGAGAGTTTTGACATTGATTTCAATTGGGCCAAGATTTCACTCCTGCTTTTTTTTTGGTGGAACAGCTTCCAGAGGAAACTGAAGATATCTGAAGGTGGGTAGACAAAATTGACACGAATGTAGCTGCTCAGGGACAGTTTTGAGCAATAGGTACAAATCATACCATCTCTTACTCAGAACAGGGTAGGCAAGGTTAATTATGACATAATGGGATTTCATATAGCTGGAAGTGAGGGAACAGTGGCCCTCTAGCAGTGTTTCTCAAACTGTGAGGCTGGCCTTCATAGGCAGGCTTAAACAAGCCCAGGCAAAATGGAAAAACAAATTTCACATGGGACTTGGCAAAGGTAGAACCCCATGTTCATTAACAATGATGATTTCTCATTCACAGAGATGAAATTTAAAATGATCTGGCAAAGAAAAGATTAGCAACCTAGTCCATTTAAGAATGTGATGATTCAATGCTCTGCTGTCTAGTTTCTAATGTATGGCACCCATCATCACAGTCTCCTAGCACCTCCCAAAGATTTAAAAAGAAATAACGATACATTTCTGTACACTCAGTTCTCTTTTAACTTCAGTGGGTGTTGTGAATATTTAAGTAATGCAGGGCTGAGCCCTGGAGGAGTGAAAATATACTTGCAAAACATCCTGGGCCAGGTTCCCCAGCTGGTAGAAATCAGTGTAACTTTGTTAACGTCAGTGGAGCTACACTGATTTACACTAGCTGGTGAATCTGCCCCAGTGTGGTTCCCTCCACTCCCCCAAACAGTGGGCCTGATTCTGACACCCTTCCAAATCCAACCTTCCCACTGAAATCAATAGGATTACTGGGTATGCAAAGAACGTGGCGTGGGATGGGACCCAATGATACCAATGAATTTAAAAATATTAACATACAGGTCCAGATTGAGTATGTTTTTTCTGTGCTTGAGTGCAGACTGTTCAGAGATAGTTTGGAAAAAAACCAAAACAAAACCCCACAACCCCACAAACAAACAAGCCAGCTGCCTGATAGAAAAGCGTTTGTTTTGTTTTAAAAGAAAATCTTGGTAACAATGGCAGAGTGAACCTGACGGAGTTTGTACATACACAGAGAAAGTGAAAGCTTAATGTCCTGTTTTGCTGTGTCAAACTAATGTCAAGACAAAGCACTCTTGATTATTCACAGGAACTGGTGCTTTACTGTAACCCTTTGGGTGGAATCAGGGAGGGTCACTGCATTACTGGAATGTCTCTCCCATGCATGTTTCACCATGCTTGACATTTT
This sequence comes from Mesoclemmys tuberculata, assembly GCA_007922155.1. NCBI lineage: Eukaryota > Metazoa > Chordata > Testudines > Chelidae > Mesoclemmys > Mesoclemmys tuberculata. The sequence continues at coordinate 19,010,781 of ML675611.1, read as the reverse complement.
AAATGTACAGAATTGGATTGATGCTAACCATTGGTTTTCTTTTGTCACACTCAGTAAACTCCTGGTGACAGGCTTGTGTTTTTCATAAACTGGGCTACAAGCCACCTAGATAGACAGACAAACAAACAAACAAATCTATGCAATGAACTATGAAAACATCCTGCCAACTAGCCCTTCCTTGTGATATATTGTCTGAGCTAAGTGAAAAACCAGAGGGGCATAAAGCAAGGTGAATCAAACAGCTACTGCTGTTTTCTACCTAAACTGTTGTTGCTCCTCTGCACAGCATGTCTTCAACAGTAGCCATTAACACTGAATGTTTGAGACTTAGAGCAAAATGTAAGCTCACTTTACTCTGTAACCAAAATGTTGCCTTTGTATAATGGGATCTGATTTTAAGCTCCTTGTTAAAATGAATAGTGAAGATATTTAAAAGGCTGGTTATGGCCAGGACAGAAGCAGTGGCAGATTAAACCTTTGTGTTACCTTGGGCTGAGACTAAAGAAGCATTTCTCCTCAGACCAGGACGTAAAAAACATTTTTCCTTTTCCCCTCCCCATTTCTGTGAACTGTCTTTGTTACTGGCACCTAATATTTTCAAAGTGCATAATAATGCATTGGACATGATAGCTAAGTGGTCAGAGATTCTGCTGGCAGCTCATAGCAAAGCTCATCAAGCCAATCTAAATAAAAATAGAATGCCTGAATGAAGAAATCTATGTACTCTCTTTTCTGTCAACTGCTGGATGCTCCCCCACAGAAATGGATGACCTAAGCCTTGACCCAGTCCGCCCATTGATTAACATTTTGCTGAATGCAAGGCGTCCTAGATAGCCTCACACTCAGGTTCTTGAGTAAGACATAATCACACCTCTTCAAGCCCTTGAAGTAATAGCATGAAAGCCATTTTGTTGTTGTTAAAGCTAATAAAAATAATTTTACTTCAAAGCATCTATGAGCAAAATTTTTAAAGGGGACTCAGCATGGCTTCTAACTCAGACCTGCAGTTTTATGCACATAGTCATTTGGTGGAATCATTTAACTGCCTGTTAGTGGCAGGAATCATTAGGCCCAATTCTATTCCCATTTTCTTCACTGGCTGCAAGAAAAGCAGGATTTGACCCATTGCTTGCACTCATAGATCAAAGTCAATAGGTAGGTATTGATGGCCAGTCCTCAACTGGGGTAAATTGGCATAGCTCCTTTGACTTCCATATAGCTACACTGATGTATAGCAGCTGAGGAACTGGCCCTGAAATTCTCTTTCTCTACACAAATGATTATGAGCACAAAATTATACGTGCAAATTGAGAGGCTAATTTTGAAAATTTTAGACACCTGTTCCAAGTGTATTTCATTTAAAATACATGATAGTGTAGGATGCTGACAAATGAGAGCAATGGGGTGGCCAAGGCCTGTCATGATAATGAGGGAATGATGTGCTGAGGGCTAGTATGTTTAGTCAGGAATGTGACAATTCCCTGCCTTGGCATCAAGTCATACAAAAATCCAGCAATTTTAGAATTCATATGAGTCTAATTTCAAACGTGCTTATGATTGTTAGACACTATTAATGTAATGGCGGTCAATGTGGCAGTGGTCATTTTAAGCATGACCCCCAAAGCCATCCTGCTATCTGGTCTGCTTCCCTCCATCCCCTGCCTGGCATTTAGACAGCCTGTATTCACTTCGTCCCCCTGCCATCCTGGCTTTCCTTCATCTGCATAGTCCCCCTGGCTGCAGCTTGCTCTTTGATGGTGGTTATCAAGAGTATCAGAATCTGTGCTGGACACCAGAGAGCACCAATAGCGAGTATGTATGCAGATAAATCCCAAATTATTTGATTCTTCCTAACTCCAGTTTTCAATACAATTTCTTTTCCCTGTTCTCTTGTGTTAGACTAGTGAGTCCATTTTTCTACAAGGCAAAGAAAGCTGGAATAGAAATATTCTGTATACTGCATAGTATGATATATTTTATTAGGCAGGTGGTTAGGGTCCCCATGTGATGACTTTTAATAATGTGCCATGGCCACTGACCAGCTTGATGAAGTAATTCCAACCTCTGTTCTATAACAGTAGGAAAGTTGAAACATTTCCCAGCGTAGAGTTAAAAAGCATAAAGGAGAAGAGTGGAATAATAGACAGCGTGCTGTGTATCAGTGCTAAGATCATTTACCTGCAGAATTTCCTGACATTTAGGCAGTATATGGGCTATGCTATTGTTCATTTTTCCCTGCCCCAGATTCCTTATGACTTCAGAAATAAAAATATTGGAAATGTAGCTTGCTGTATGATTAATGAAATGCAGTAACTAAACATGATTTTAAATATATTTCATCTTGACATCAAAAAGACTTAAAAGCTACTTTATTTCTAATTTTAGTGCCCCAGGTTCTTAAAATTGCTTCCTGATGTACTCCAGAAAGAAAGAAAAAGGTAATTCAAGTAACTCCAGCACCAGAGGAACAAATTATGTTTACCATAAAGGAAACTAAAGATGGCAACCGTGGCAGAGTTGCCAACTCTTGCAATGTTATGGTAAGTCTTGTGGCATCTGGTGTTTTTCTTAAAGTCCTAGTTCCTGGCTTTCATGTGAATAGAGAAGAATTTCAGCTGCCTTTTTAAAACAGTAAGTCTCTAGCCTTAGTGATTACACATAAAAGCTTGAAAATGTGTCCCATGTATACTCTAAAGTCTCAGTTAGCAGAAGGCAAATAGGAAGAACCCAAATTGTATTTTTTTAATCTAATTATTTTTAAGCCAATCTCATGATTTGGGGAGCAGCCTGTCTTGTGATTTTTGAATGCTTGGATTTGGTAATGCCACATTATAATAAATCTGGTAAGACGTAGCCCATTAATATTAGGAAATCAAGACATCAGGCCAGTTCTTTTCTCATTTACATAGGTATAATTCCAAAATGACTCCAATGGATTGTGTGCACTTGTGTGACAGAACAGAATAGAATGACATTGACCTTGCTACAGTGAGCTTGCCACTGTCAGATTAAAATATTGCAATGTGCTGTATGGGGGGACATAACAACACCATTTAGAAATCTCAAGCTAGTGGAAAATACTGCTGCCTGTTTGTTAGGTGGAGGCAGCATGTCATGCTGGCACTCTGGAGTGTGCACCAGCTTCCACTTAGGGACCGTTACGATCATCTAGTCTGACCTCCTCCACAACGCAGACAGGCTGTAGAATTTCACTCAAAGGTTCCTGCAGTAAGCCTAATAACTTGTGTTTGAATTAGAGCATCTTTTTTAGAAAGACAGCCAGTCTTGATTGAAAGACTCCAAGTGCAGTGGTTACAAATGTTAGGTTTACCATGAATGTTCCAATGGTTTGGAATCTTATTGCCTCAGAGATGCTCTCGCTACCAGAATGATAGAGCCACAAGTGAGATCAGCAAAACGAAGGGAGCTCTTGGCAGGGGTTTTCTGTAAAGAATCTTTAGTCTGGAATTCACTCCCTGTGTGGTCCAACAGCATCAGGTTTTCTTGACCTTCAGGTCAAGCTACAAAGCTTATTCATTTGCCCATTCTTTTCCAGTAGGGTTGGTAGGCAGAGTAGGCTACTCCTTACTGTAGATTAATTAGAGAGGCAATTTTTATTCTGGAAGATGAATTTAATTGTGGCTAGGTCTTCTATGTTGGATATTTAACCCTTTGGTTCTATGTTTTTAAGTTGTATGAGAACCTACAACTTTAGATAAACTCATCATTGTCTCATCCCTGTAGTGTAGGAGCGTCTCCCAAATATTGATAAATTTATTAACACAACAATCCTGTGAGCAAGGAAATTATTAGCCCTATTTCACAGATGGGGAATAAAAGTACAGAGAAGATAAGTGACATGACCAGCATCATACATGAAATCTGTGGCAGAGCTGGGAATTGAATCTAGTGTCCTGAGATCCAGTCCAGGATACTAGCCATCAGAGTATTTTTTCTTACTTTTAAACATATATGAAAAATATTGAGACTAGTGGGTTCCTCTAAAATGTTTTAATGGTCTTAATCTTTCTAACACTTGCCAGAATAATATTAGTTATAGCTTAGGGATATGATTCCACATGCCTTAGCCAGGCAAAATGCCCATTGTAACAGGCTACACTAGAAAGACATTGAACATGAGCCAATTGTGAATGGTTAAAAAACAAAATTGTAATTAAAACAATACAGGATGTCTAATGAGGTCTTTATTACCAATATGTTCTTTTCAGTATCAGTGTGACCCATCTGCATAATCTGTGCTGAGAATTGGCCACATTCCCCTCTGTCACAGCTGTGCAACCCACATTGGGTTCAGTGGAGTTGTGCAGATGTGACTGAGAGCACAGTTTGGTTTAGTTAGTATCTCAGCATTGACAAATACTAAAGTTCAGAATTGTGGTATCCCAGTCTCTCCTTGTCCATATTCAGCTGCAACATTTTAAAAGGTAACTCTTGGGCCTGACCGTGCCAATGGAAAGGTGAGATTCCATCAGTTAAAGACCTTTTGCGACTATAAGGTAATTTCCAAGCTCTTTATAAAAATAAATAAATACCAGGAATTAGGCAACAACACACCATTACTTGCAGGCATTCATCATAGCCATCAAAAAGACAGATCTGGTCATCTATAAAGTTCCAAAGTAAACTTTTTCAACAAGGGATCAAAATCTGTTCAGTATGTCTCTGTTAGTTGTTAGATTTACTCCAGTGCAATTCTGGATGACCATGGCTACAAAGGCCAGTGGTCACTTAGGCACCCTCAGGAGAAAGAAGTTTCCTTTATAATGATCTTACACCCAGAAAAAGAGCTGAAAGTATCAGCTGAGAATGTATGAAGAAACAAGTTTGGTGATTTACAAATAACAGGGTATCAGCCACATGTAGTAAAGTTGGTAATTTTTACTCTCACTCTTTTATGCCAGTAAGTCTAAATTCAAAAAATTCTCCTTAGATCACCTATTATTGTCAACTCTATAATCAGGGTCTGAAGAAAAAGGTGTGACCCAGTGATTATGCTACGATATTTTAATAATGTGCATTGAACATTTATCTGTGCACAATGCCTATTAAACAACCACCTGAAGTCCCAAGAGTTGCTGTGGCCACCATATAGAACTAGGTCTTTGTTCTCTATCATGAACAGGGAAAGTGCTGACATCTTTTAGGCGTGGCTTATAAACAATATTCAAATGACAGACAGCAATTAAGAGAGGTGCTACCCCTGAAAAGGAAGGGATGGAGACTTACCAACCAATGGCAGCGATGTCTCCTTCAGAAGATGAATGACTCTGCTGAAGACTGGATCTTGTACCACTGAAGTCAATGGGAGATTTGCCCTGGAGTTCAGTGTGTGTAAGATCAGGCCCTAGCCTTGCTTCATAAAGTTCCTAAATAGAACTAGATCATATGCACTGAGGGAGATTTTCAAAGGCTCTCAGGTGCTCAGCTCGCACATTTAGGTGCTCAACTCCCTCTGAAAGTCAATGGGAGCTCAGTTGCCTCAGGGCTTATAGACTCATAGACTCATAGGTCAGAAGGGACCAATATGATCATCTAGTCTGACCTCCTGCACAAGGCAGGCCACAAAACCCTACCCATACACATTTATAACAACCCCGAACCCATGAGTGAGTTATTGAAATCCTCAAAAGTGACATCTGAAGACCTCAAGCTGCAGGGAATCCACCAGCAAGTGACCCATGCCCCACGCTGCGGAGGAAGGCGAAAAACCTCCGGGGCCCCTGCCAATCCGCCCCGGAGGAAAATTCCTTCCCGACCCCAAATATGGCGATCAGCTAAACCCCGAGCATGTGGGCAAGACTCACCAGCCAGCACCCAAAAAGGAATTCTCTGCAGTAACTCAGTTCCCATCCCATCCATGGGCTTGTTTACATTGAGTTAGTGTGCAGCAAGCCAGGTTGTGAATCTACTGTGCAACAGTTTGCCACACACTAATGTAGCCTGTAGACCCTGCTACAGCACAGTGAAGGTCCAAGAATGTGTCCTGGTGTGCTACACTTTCACTGCACTGTAGCAGTGATGACTGCATGGGACATTAGTGTGCCTCAAGCTAGTGCACTGTAGATTCACATCCTAGCTTGCTGTGCACTAACTCACCATGTAGACAACCCCTTAGGAACTCTCAAAAAATCCCACCCATTTAAACCAAGCTTTTCAAATCTGAGTGCTTAAAATTAGGTTCCTAAACCCATATTTAGACACCTAAATATAAGTGGCCTGATTTTTAGAGTCCCTGAGCACCGAAACCCCCCACTGAAGTCAATGGGGGTGACCTTAGAAATATCAGATCATGTGAGTGCTGAAATATGGATTTAGGAGTCTCACTTTAGGGGCACAGGTTTGGAAAGTTTGGCCTAGTCCAGTAGAATCTATAGGTACAACTTCAAACACTTTACTCAGCATCCCGCCAGACTTACAGGCCAAAACCCTGTCATGCGTTCTTTGGAAGAACATATTCCTTAAATGTCCTGGCTAACCTTGTACACACTCCCATGTCTCCAATGTCCTACTGAACCCTGAATTCTTAACAAATAAAGTCAATGTATGAGACTGTTAAACAAACAAAAGAATTAAAAAAAGAATCGGTAAGTTCATGGAGGATAGGTCCAATCAATGGCTATTAGCCAAGATGGTCAGGGATGCAGTCCCATCTTCTCAGTGTCTCTAATCCTCTGACGGCCAGAAGCTGGGTCTGGATGGCAGGGTATGGGGTCACTCGATAATGGCCCTATTCCGTTCATGTCCTTTGACGTCCTTTGCTTTGAAGCATCTGGCACTGGCCACTGTTAGAAGACAGGATACTAAGATGGACTATTGATTTGACTCAGCATGGCCAGGCTTGTGTTCTAACCATATTTTAAGGAGTGTCAGCATTCACTCATATGAGCACCTATTATTCACTACTTGTTCAATAAACACTCAGCACACCTCTGGCTTGGTGTGAGCTTGAGTACCGACACATGACTGTAATTATAGATGCTAAACATTATAGTGCTCAATAAATTTTTTTCTATTATTCCAAGTTCATGCTATGAATGTGACTGCAAGGTGCCATAAAATATTGTTCTTCACTGCTTGTTGATCCATAAATGCACCACAGAAAGAATTTGTGTCAAAACATATATCTTTGGCAACTTACTTCACAGAGAAAACTGACAACTAATTTGATGGGTTGCTTAACACTCTGCAGCTGAGCAAACTGATAATCTATAGGCTTCCATTTACAGATTAAACCTAGAGATGATATGTAGTAATATGACAATTTCAGGTTTTAAATAGTGTTTTCTGAGAAGCACTTTAAAGCTAAATAAAGAATGTTGTAATCTATATTCCTGTACAAGGTGACTTTGAAGCACTTTTAGATGCTGCATAAAATATGCCCCATCGGATTGGCACTCATTGTGCTGCTCAACATCCCAAAACAGAAAGGCCAGCATTGTCTGATATCTAAATTAAAGCTTCTAAATCCACATTTAGGCTTTGTCTACACTTGAGCATTGTCTGGCCTTAAAAGCTTTGCCACTTCATGCCAGCAGAGTTAAAGTGGTAAAACCGCCCTAGTGTGGCTGTAGTTAAATCAGTATACAAGTGCTTATTCCAGCATGATTTAATCTGATTTAGTGAAGCAAAACAAGCAATGCTAGCATAAAGTGTCTTATTCTTGTATAAATTTGTCTACACTAGGACTTTTACTAGTGTATAATGTTGTTAAAAAAATCATACCTCCTCACCAACATAGTTATATTGGTAAAACTAGTGTAGACTAAGCAATAGGTAAGTGAATGACTGCCCCTATTCTCACTTATGGGTAGTTGGGTGATAAGTACAAATCAGGCCATTTATTTAGGGCCTATGGAACCCACCAGTCAAGCTCAGTATGGATTTGTTACCCTCTGTGCCCAGGCCATGGAGGAGGTGAGCCATTACAGCCCCAGATATGGAGCCTGGCTTGAGCTCAGTTTGTGCAGACATATGTTTTCAGTTCTCTGGTGTCGGACAAGACAGTGGCTGTCACAGGTATGTGCGGATATAGATGCCTAACTTTAGACACACAAATGTGAACAATTGGCCTTAGCCTTCTCTACAACCACCAGCCCTGCCTGTGTCTTAAAGCCAGAGCTTCTTGGAGCTTGACTGGGGTGCAAATTTGACCTTGGTACCCTCTGCGTTGCCTGGCAGCCCATGAATCCACATGGCCCTGCAAGAGCTGGTGTCGCCCCTCACTGTCTTTGCTTGTGTGGTGGGACCAGGGTGAGAAAGACCAAGGAGCACAGGTGATGAAAGCAGAAAACACAAGGCTAGTGGGTGCAGGGAAAACTGCTGTACACCTACCCACAGAGCAGATGTGCTCCCTCTGTGCCATGGATTAAGGAAAACGGCGGGTGGCTCCTTTTGCTTCCCCCAGCAGCAATTTCTGGAGTAGCTTGCTGCAGGATCAGCAGAGGATGGGGAGGTAGCTACCGTCCTACCTAGGGAAGTAGCTTATGGTGACAGCAGCCTATTTGGCCCACAACCAGCAGAGGGGTTAAGTGGGAGGCCACTGGACAAGAGGCTGAAGAGAGGGACTGAGCCAAAATAAAAGGGGAATTTGGTTAAAAGGGACATGTTAGGGAAAGGGAAGTGGCATAGAGCCCTTATGTAGTGACAGTGTTAAGCTGCCATTTATTAAGGGTGCAATTCATGAATCTATTTAGGTGCCTAAGTCCTGTTGTTAGGTGCCACTGTGATCCACAAAACGCATGTTCAGCTTGCAGGCACCTAAGTTCTTGCAGTATAAGGTCCCTAGTTGCCTACCTTTCTGCCTCTGCGCATGCATGTTCCTGGCTCCCCCAGGTGCATAGCTCTTGCCTAACTCCCAGAGTGAGTCACAAACTGGCAAAGACAGGCCTAAGTCATGTGCTGGGGCCCAATCCAGTAGGTGTGCTCAGCGGGCATCTAGTGGATCAGGCCCCTCTGGCAAGTTTATGCAAAGCAGCTGGTGGAGTGTGGCGGGAATAGGGCCGCCCTTATAATCTTTAGCCTAATGGACAGTGCACTCACCCCATATGTGAGAGAGCCTCCGTTCCACCCCCATCCTCCTCCTGGGTGGGAGAAGGGATCTGAAGCAGCACTGACCACCTCTTTGGTGTGTGCTCTAACCATTAGGCTACAGGAGAGTGTGATTTGGGGCTCCCTCAGTCTCTTCGGTTGAGGTCGTTTCACTTTACCAAAATAGTTGTGTTATGGAGCATTGACTGGGCCAGCGAAAGAGTTAGAGTAGCTCCATAGCCCAGTGGCTAGTTCACGCACCTGAGACGTATTCAAGTGCTGTTCAGCTCACGCCTTCCTTTCATGCAGAGAACTTGAACCTGAAGTCTCCATATCCTTGGTGAATACCCTAGCCACTAGGCTAAAGGTTATAAGGGAGGACCTCATTTTCCCTCTGCTCGGCTATTTTGTTTTGGGCACTGCAAATGACTCAGGTGGCTAAACACCTATCTCCCCCTGGATGGTGGTGCTCAAGCAGAAATACGCACTTCCCTGCAGCCCAGACTTAGGCACCTGTTATCAGTGGCTCCCATTGGCTAGCTTAGGCAGCTCCCCACCTAGTTTGCTGGCTTTGTGGGTTGCAGTCTAAGATGCCTAACTCTGCCCATTCATTGCCCAAGTGTTTAAGTGATGCCATCCACTCAGAGTTTGTGGAGTGCTGTGTGTCGTGCTGATGACTGTCTAAGTGCCACAACGCCTTAGTGCCTTGCTGTCACATACAGAGGAGAATCCACTTCCCTTTAGGAACACGGCTGTTTCTGCTCTTTGTTATTCCCTTGTCTCCCTTTCTCTCTTTCCTTCCCTTTTTCTATCATTGTCTATCTTCTTTCTTTCTTATGCATCTTCTTCCCAGCTACAACTTGGAAATCTCACCTGTTAGCTTCACTTCCATCTCTTACTCCAGCATATCTAGTGCATTAATGAAATAGTTAATGCTGACATTAAAAGAGTAATTGTGAGGGTTTAGAGTTAAGACCTCGCTAAAATTAATAGGGTAGAACTAGAGGGAATTCACATCTCTCAGACATTGTTTCAGTCAGTCTGCACACTTAGGTAGACATTGTTGTATCAGTTCATACTCAGTCCCTGCTTGGAAGGCTTTTCTTCATGACCACAGGGGCCAGAGACTTACTTTTATTTTGAATAAAAATTTAAATTCTGGTGAATGTGTCATGCAGGCCACAAAAATACACCCAACCTGGCACGTGTGTTTGACACATCTATGCTAAAATGTTCAATCTCTCTGCATTAGATGCTAGATGCCCACCAGATTATGTGACTGCCCATAGGTATGAATGCAAAAACATTGGAAGCCATGCTGCTTTCAAATACAAATGTCTGTAAGCATTGACATGAGTAAGCATTTGCAGCCTGAAAATATCTGGGCAAAAGTGGGCGTAGAGTGAGTGGATCTTCCCTTTTAATTGACCACTTGTATGTTTCATTGGCAAGAAACTCTCTTTATGATTGTTCATTTGTCATAGATTCTCCTCATGTGTTTTACCACGCACCAATGATACCATCGCCACATGTTTTTCTTTTATGGGTTTCATGTAACATTATATTAATTATACTTTACCTTTCTTTCAGGATGTCAAAGCATCACACAAGCATTGATTCACTGGTTCATCCTTTGTCTCATAGGGAAGAGCAGCAGGGATGAGATGGAGTGAATAATGTACAGTTAAGCTTCCGTGTAAAAAGTTCATAATATGGAAAAGAGAATTTACTGCTACTGATGCCATTAGAATGAATGCTGTCTGTTACAACACTTGATTTAAAAAACATACTGTGCAAAGCCTCTTGGCAGACTGGACTAAAAAGGCACTAAATGAATACAAGACATTATTAATGTTACTGTTATTTCATTTGTTTGTTTATTTTATTTTGTATTTCATCCGACCTTTTTTCAAATGCTGAAATTGCAGTGGCAAAATATGTAATTAAGCGATATTATATATTCATATGAAGATCCTCTTGCCCATTAAATTATGTGGCTTAGAGGCAAATATCTTACTTTACTTTTGGTGCCTAACTATTCTCAGAGATTTTTTATAAACGCGTTTTGCAGCACTTACAATGTAAATCGTTAATAGTTCGGGGGCCAGTTATGACTGTGCAGCGCCACCTGCTGACAAATGCGAAGTATGCAAATAGTAATGCAACACATTAAACCTGTCGTAAAACTGTGTTGACTCGATGTTGAGAAATAACCTTAGTTCCCAGCTGAATTGCAATTTGGCATTCAAGTTTCTCGTTTGTAGTTTTCAGAATTAACAACACTGCTGGAATAAAAAGACCAGTCAAAATCCCTGACCCTTGCTGGGAGTCAAAGCCATTTGTCTCACATAACTGCTAGGTTCTTTTCAGAGGGATATTTTCTGTTAAAAAGTAATAATCTGCTCCGTTCTTTGTCTCTCTATGGCAACGCAACATATTTTTGGTGGAATGATAGTTTTCTCATTCCAATCAAGCATGTTTAAACACTGAATGAAGAAAATGGAAGAGTTCTGTTTGTTCAAGAGATTAGCAAGGCACACAGCAATGGACAGCACAGCAAATAATACATGCTCATGTTCAGAGGTAGTAAAAAGCATTGGCCAATCCCTCAACTTGGCCAATGGATCAGATGACCAGGAGACATTTCCTGAGAGGTCTGGCTGATCTTTCTGGGAAACCCTTACAATACAATCTGGATTGTAAAGAGCACGGGGGCAAAGCAATGTCTCTTTGAGCCTTCCCAGAATTTCAGGTGCTATGTGACGATGATGTCACGAAGAGTAGGAAATTTTTCCTTTATGTGTGACTGGCAAATCTGCCTCCTTCTGTTGTACCTTTTTCGAGCATTTCATTTGAAAAAGACTTCTTTGTGAGATACCAACAGTCATCGCTTCACACAAGGTCCCAAGGAATGCCCTCCGAACGGGCTGGTGTTATAAGAAAAAGTGAACTAAATGGTTAAATAGCATCATGCCTCACCCTGTATGACTACAATTGATGCTTACCTCATTTGCTGAACATGCCTATGCTTTCCTAGTGAGAGGGTCTCATTCAGCTCTCAGTTAAGAACCGGGGTAATTCTACGGATGTGAAGAGGATGAGTTAACTCCTGATTTACACCGTTGTAACTGAAAGCAGAATTTGGCCCCAGGGACCTGTGAAACCACATCTCCAATTTTAGTTATATTGCTTTAAACAGCGGGTTTCCCGAGGCTATTGGGACCGTTCAGAAAGGAGGCAGATTACAAATCAATTTGGATTTGCCACATCCTATTCCAAACCAAATTATCCTCTAGTTTAAACTTGGAATCATTGACGGAGCAAGAATATCGATACAGCTATTGCGGTAGCACACAGAGGAGTTGTGGTCAGGGTCCAAGCTTGCTTCTAGCATTGTGCACATTCATGTATAAAAGGCAAAATAGCTATTTAAAACTATCACATTACCTGCCGGGTAATGCACCCTCTTCATATACATGGTGTTAATCTATAGTGATTTTGATTTAAAAAAATGTTTTCGTGGATGCAGCTATGAAAAAGTTAAGGGGAAAGAGCAAAAGCTTCCCCCAACTTATTTAGCTGAGGATAGTCCTGCTTTGAGCAGGGGGTTGGACTAGATGACCTCCTGAGGTGCCTTCCAACCCTAATGTTCTACAATTCTGTTCTAAGCCCTTCAACCATTTGGACTATTGCCATGCCAAATGAGGAGGCGGGGGCCCCTGGAGCTGCTGAGTGGAGGAGCGGGGAAGCAGAAAGTCCTTCTTTCATAACTATGGTATTACTGACCCCACCTTATTCTTCATAGCCTGGTGCCCTCGGTTAGGATCACAACTGGGTAGAGAAGGGAGCAGGCATCGTTTACTTCCACCTGCCTGGACACAGCCGTCCCTCGGCTCCAGTGATTTGGAGAAGCTGAGCGCTCTCGGCCCCCCGTCGGCTCCTGAGAGATGCTCTTTGCTGAATAAACCCCACTGAGGGAGGAGGCTGGTTTTCCACAGGCCGTGAGAACATCCCCAGCTCTTTGTGCACAGGGCCGCCGCCCGGCTATGTGTGACCGCACCCTTTCCCTACGGGGCCGCTGATACCCGCGATCCCATTAGCAGAGCGACTGCCTCGTCTGCCCACGGCTTAGCCGGCAGGCCAGCGCAGCCCGGACATACAGGCAGCTGTTTCCTGCGCCACGGGGCACCGGCGTCAAGCCAAGCTCCAAGAAACGGCAACTTCCGGAGCGGCTTTGGGTGCGCTGAAGCATTCTCTCCCGGCCACTCGTGTAAACGGCCCGAAAAGCGGGGTGTGACGCCGCCATGGATAATTCGGAGCTGGTCGAGCGGCCCGGGTTAGGGGTCGAACGCCGCGCAGTTAAATGCTCCAGCTGATTTCCCCTGGGTCCTGCAACCCCCAGCAAAACAGCCGCCGCGGCGGTCCTGGGACTTGTGGCGCTGACCGAGGTGCTGAACAATCAGCAGGGCTGCTCTCCACCGCAATTAGAGTCACTCACACCCGCCCACACGCCCACTCGTCCGCTTTCTCTCACGCGTGCTGCGCACAGACTTGGACTCTGTCTCTCTCAGTCCCCCCTTCAGTCCCTTACAAACCGAGATCCGGTTGACAGGAACCTTTCCTGCAAATAAATATGAGACCCCTGCTCCTCTTTCACACGCGACTTCAATCCTGTAGTGCTCGCCTGAGGGGCAGCTAATTTTTGCTATGGGGATCTCGTGGGAGGTGTCGAACCTCAGGCCACATCGCAAGGCAGGGGGGAATGTACCCAGATGTTTCAGGCACCAGAAGAGTTCGGATTAGAGTAACGTTTAGGTGAGCCTAGGGGAAACAAAATTGAAATACATGGCAATTCGGAGAACACTAGAGACACCCGCAGGATCTTTCCCTGTTTTATTCCCCCCCCCTTTTCTTACGGGCTGATGCTCAGAAGCAATTTGGTCAGAGGTCATTGAGCTGTTATTAAAACTCAGCGTCTTTAATGGAGGGAGTCTAACCCTTTGGGTAAGTAGCGTTTAGATGGGCTGTCAGAGAAAAGCCAACTGCAACCAGGCGTGCGAAGCATCCAGACAAGCAAGCGAGGGTTAAACGGGCATGATGAGGTGACAAGAAATTGAAAGGAAGCGCGTGGGTTACAAACTGTCTCTCTTTATGACTTGCAAATTAGAATGGAAATTAAAACGCTTGAACACAGCGATCCCCAGGCCTCCCCATCACGGACAGCTGAGCAAACGATGGCCTGTAACTGTCTTGCATTGGAAGGTGTCAGTCTTTCCTTTCCCTGACCTCCACCGATTGTTTACAGTAGGAGTTTCAAGCGCTTTCCTAGTAGAGCAGAGCTAAAGGCGAAATGGACTGAAGCGAGGACTTGCTTCGGATCTATTTTGGCAAAGCAAGGTGTGGTGAGACTGGGGGTCAGGGTCAAAGTTGGATACAATAATTGTTGGGAACTTTAAAAAGCGCCCATTGCAACGACTTCTTGTATCAGACTCTCTAAAGTCAGATGCACTGAAACACGGATGGTTCAGTGGTTAGGACACTAAAATGGGATTTGGGCAACCAGGCTTCAATTCTTTGGTCTGCCACCCTCGGCTATCCTGGGGAAATCATTTAGTCTCTCCATTCCCCATCTGTAAAATGGGGATAATAGCATGGCCCCCTACCTCAATGGAGGGTGTGGGGATAAATACATTAAAGACTGCGAGGTGCTCAAATGCTAATGTAATGGGGGAGGGTTCATAAAGGTACTAACATATTCAGAGGGGCCAATTTACTTGATGGGTGTAACTCAAACACAGGGATTGAATCCCATTTTCACAGCCATGTGCGTGATTGTCTTGCAAGCAGTAAGATAAGGAGAGAAACAGGAAAGTGAAAATGACGACCATATTTCCAAGTGGAAAGGCGAAGGGGCAGGGGAAGGTTAACAGGCTAATCTCAGAATGAATTGAAAGGCTAGATCGGAATGACCATGCGTCTTTTCAGCCTTGCTGCGGGATAGGGGCGGTGGTGGTGGGTAGTTCACTGCTAATTTATTCCTTCGCATTTTTTTTTATTTTAATTTATATTACATCTTTTGACAGTCATAGAGAGGTGACATCCGAAGAGCTTTTTTCCCCTTCAGGGAGGCAGGAATGAAAATCTGGTAGAGAGAACTTCTTCAGGAGGCCCTCAAAGTGAGCTCCACCCAGCACCTACAGGAGTCAGGGAAAGTTTTGCCTCTGATTTCAATTGGAGCAGGAGCCAGAGCGATGTGTTTAATAACCTTTCAGCCATTTTTGCCCTCGCTGGTTTCCTTTTTGCAAGCATTATCCTTTACCATCTTACTGTCAAAAAGTCTGCAGCCTGCGACTTCAGAGCGTGCATTATTGAAAATGAAAGCCTAGCTATCGCATCCTCTCATCTGGCCGCCTGCTACTTATATGTGCGGTTTACTTGCGGCGCCTGTCAGTGCCCTAGCTCTGTGGAGTGGAATGGTGGGGTAGGTTCACATCCCCGGAGCAGTTCGATTTCTGAAGCATACAGGAGAAGAAAGATGATGCGCGCCAATAGGATCATAGTTGCCTACATACATCTTAAACCTGATATTCTCTACTGCGCGCACAGTTTGCCTGCTACCCAGGCGTGATTTCAGGAACGATGGTAACGCAACAGCGCCAAAGATCTTCAGAGTCTTGTGGTTTGCGCTGGGAGGAAGCCAAGCAACATGTGGGATGGGCGTTTCTAGCTGTAGAAGTTGTGCATTGTCGACTCAGATATGGTGAGGTCTTTTTCAATGCACTTTCCTAGGGGGAACTTTATTTCCCCCAAGGCCGAAAAAAATCGCTGAAGTCTAACTTTCCTTGTCTCAACCGTGTAGCATCACAGGTCACTCAAAAAAATCAAGCATAGAATAAAGGACTAGCTAAAAAAGCAGACTTAATATGTGATGCAGCCTTGTAGGCTCTTTCCTTACAATCCAGGACAGCTGCAGTCCTTGAAACAAACAAAACATTTATAAACCGTGGAAACAAACACTGGCAACTGGCCCTTTCTAGAACCCAGCCACTGAAATAAAACACGGCAGTTCACTGGTGAGGAGACATCTGAGACATTACATCCTGGATCAATATCTCTTGCTCCATTACACTGTGTCTGTGCATTATAGAGACGTTTGTGACGGTGCGTGCATGTTTGTAAATCTATATTTGATTAGAGAGAGATGAAAATATTGGAGGATAGTCGCTCTAGGAGTATATATTCAATTTTCTGGTTCTATTTTAGTCGTTAGTAATATTGCCATATGTCACTGATAAATTGAAGCCAATGGTGATTATAGAATTCTATTCGAGCACTGAATTTTGAGCACATTTTCAATTATTCTTGGGAGCATATCGGTACGCTTAAAAAGAAGAGTTGCCTACATCCTAAGGCAGTGCTTCCAACCTGCTCCACTTCAGGATCTATTTTTAAGGGAGTTACTGATTTGTGTGTTTTCCTAATTATGTTTTATTTAACTATGCATGAGCTATAAGTGCCTAGCACTAATCCAGTTTTGCTTTTCTTTCTCTCCCTCCCTTGCTCTGATGTCCTTTTGAATATCATGCAGACAAGATCAAAAGCTACTTTTAGCACCTCCATCCGCCTCATGCAGCATCTGCTACAGGAAAAAGGATGCTTCATTTTTAAAACTCAGAGAGAGAGCAGTCCCTCCAGTTGAAAACTTAAAAAGACCAAACGGCCTACGTGAACTTTAAAGTGAGCCCTATTATCCTGTTATTTAAAGGTCTGATCGTGTCAGGTATCATGCCGAAGAAAAATGTTATGTCTGACAAAATGCTTATATTTTCCGGTGGTATTAATGAGAAGCTTGCCCTGGGCTATTTCCCCATCTCAGAGGGCAGCAGATGCAGAAAGTCCGTGGGGATCAGATCTTTGAAATTTCATCAGCATTCATGGGTGACCTAGCCTTTTCAAGCACAATGATAGACATGATAAATCATCTTTACAACGAATTCTAATTATCCTTTATGTGGCCTGGGTGCCTCTTGAAAAGCAGAAATCTAACACTTTTCCTTATTGCTTCCAGATTTCTGCGTGGGTGTCAAAAGTGGTTTGTCCTCCTTTCCCTCTGTGGATTACATTAGCCCTAAACCGGTAAGTGCGCAGGAGTCAAACTACTCTATTAAGTTACACGATTGCCAGGACTGAACTAAATTTAATTCTCCCCCACTCCCAATGAAATTATGTGGCGCGGTGTAAAATAAGATTAGAAGTCTACCATTATAGCAATTAATACTATAATGCCTCAATGATTAGTGTGCTACATTGAATTTCATGGATTTTTGCTCACTGTTGCCTAGATTTCCCTTGGGTCCTCTAGACCAAACCATTGTATTCTTAGTAAATTAAACGTGAAATCATAGCAATATACTTAATAAATCCACTCTACCCTGTATATCATATTAATAAATAAATCCACTCTCACCTGTCTAACATAACATTACAGCCTATGCGACCTGAAAGCGAGCGAGAGTGGCGCCTTTCCTGTAAGGCGCACCTTTAAGAGCTGGGAGGCCCTGGATGTAATGCGCCATAAATGGCTTGCAAGGGTAATAAGGAACGGACATGCTCAGTGAGTGGGAGTTAGGCCCATTTACCGGGAGCTGATTGGCGAGCCGGCCCTGTTCATGGCCAGCCTTTCGGAGTCCCCTGCGGTGCAGTGATGGGGGCGGGCCCGGCCCGGCTGTCTGTGCGCTGCCCACCCATGTGTGCTGAGCAGAGACCAGGGAGGGGCTGCCCCGTCCGTCCCCCCCAGCCCGCCTTAGCAGACTCGCTTGAGCTTCCCCTCGGTGCAGCCTGGGGCGCTGCTGGCTGCGCACCGCCTGTTGGACCCCGACCCACGCACAGGGCCGGGCACGTGCGCCCCGGGAAAGGGGGCGCGGGCCTCTGCTCCTCTGCGCCACGCCGTGTTCGCTGGGGTCGCGCGGCAGCTCCCACCCCTCGGGGTCCCCCGGCTCCCACAGTCCCGCAGCGCGGGGGAGGGTCCCCCGGGGGCCGCACGGCGGACAGGCGCCCGGCGCGTGGCGCGGCGCTGAGCGGTGGGAAGCAGCGTCCGTGGGGCTCTGCTTTGGCTGCGGAGCGGGAAGGGGGGAATTCCTCCGTCCCCTCCTAGCGCTGGCCAGCCCGCAGATCCCCGCCCCCGAGAGCGTCTTTAGAGAGCAGCCGGTGTGAGGGGCCGTGCGGGGGTACCGGCGCGGCCGTCTGGTTATCTGCGCCGGGCGCTGCGGCGGGGAGATAAGGGGCTGTTAAGAGCCGTTTGAATGCGCGGGGATCGCTTTCAGGGCGCCCGAGAAAAAGGGACTTTATCTAGTCTCGGAGGGTGGGCGATCGCGCCGCGGACGTTTCGCTTTAGCCTACACACCAGGGACAAAAGCGAGGAACTTCCCCGCCCGCCCCTTTATCGGCCGGACACCTGGGGGATTTTTCACTGTGCCAGAGCTTATTAAAAAGAGACTTGTAGGGCTGGAGCGATCGCCCCCGGGGCTCAGTTAATGCCTGCCGCTGGTTATTGATGGCGCCTCCGCGCCTTTCCCACAGCGGCTGGCTGAGCCGAAGCGCGGGGAAGGGCCAGGCGGTAACTTCGGGGGCTGGCCCCGGGTTGGCGTAGGACGGGTGTAGGGGTGGAATGATTTCCTGCTGGGGCTGAGGTCTTCGCTGGCAAGGAAGATGAGGCTGAACCCCGAAAGGGCTGCAGACATGGGGGACTGGGCCGTGGGAAGGGCGCGGATTGCAGGTGGGACTCCGGACATGGAGGGTAAATCCACACTGTCCCTTGGCCCATGGTTGGAACTCAGGCTCCTCCCTGCTGTCTGCTTACAGTTTGCACTGACCCACGGTCCCAGGCCCCACAGGGGTGAGGGTCTGAGCGTGAGTCCCGCTGGGTCTCAGGCTTCAAACCGTATTGCTTTGCAGTATCTCTACTGCAGTACCCACACTTTTGCAGCCCCCCTGGACTCATGCTCTGGGCCCCAAAAGCATTCTACAATCCCACAGGCTGATTTTCTTTGTCCTCTCGATAGTCAGGTTTGGGTGGGCAGGAAAGTTGTTCCACACTGCACCATGGACAAAGGGCTGGAGGGCCACCTTTTGGGAGGGCGCTAGGAAGCTTGAGATATGGATGGTCGGACCTCAGCTTGCACAGTGCAAGATACATGCTGGGGTTACAGGTTGTGACCTACAGTTACAAACGAGTGTAGATGCTCAAACCCCCGGTTAACAAATGTGGGGGTCTGCTAACTTGGCTTCTGTTAACCCAGGGCTTACGCTGCAGTGTAGACACCTGGAGAGGTCAATGGGAGGAGACCTTTTGAAGTCAATGGCATAATTCCCATTGATTTCAGTGGGGCCAGGAATTCATCCCTGGTTCCCTGTGGCAGTAAGGACACGGGGAATGTGGTCTTGGTAGTAGCCAAAGAACAGGAGCCTGACTCGGGATGGAGGGCATGGGGCACTGTATCAGTAGACCCGTGAGAAATTCACTACCCTGCTCTCTACTAAATGTCCTACAACATTTGTTACCCTTTCATGTCAAGCGGGTTTAACCTCCCTCCTTCGACCTTCAAATTACTTAGATCTTTGGGGCAAGGACTGTCTCTATGTTATTTGTGTGTACAGCACCTAGCACGGTTGGGGCTGGGACCTCTAGGTGCTAAGCAATACACATAATTATAAATTATATTTGTGGAATTGTTTATTTCACAGTTCTGATTAAATTGCTTCTCTCTCCTCCCCCGTGAAAAATTAGCAATACTGCACATGCTCACATTCCCAAATGATACCTCGGCCTCCTTTAGGAATGGGCTCAGGTGTCCCTCCCTGACATTTCCCACCAAAACGGGCCCCTGAAGGTGGTTGTAAGGAGAAGCAAGGAACCCTGACTGTTGAGAAGTTTGGAATGTCACGAGCAGTATTTCACAGGGAGAAGGGGCCCGAGGTAGGTAGAACTGAGGACATGGAGGAATAGGATGGGTTTTGCAGGGGCTCATTCTGGATTGGACTGGACTGGAGAGATTGGGAAAGATGCTAGACTTGGTTTAAGTGCTAGGGACTGATTCTGGCTCAGACAACTGAGGAAATGGTTTGGTATGGAGGGTTCTTAAAGCTCTGATTCCTAGAGGATTGGCTTGAAATTAATAGGTCCAGAGCCCATTCAACCACCTCACTGCAATGCCTACCTCAGGAGGAGAGGAGAAAAGTAGCCCCAAACGGTGTGGTTTTCCTTTGCCCCAAAGCGTTTGACTATTTTGCCCCCTTCAGACATCCATCCAGCGCCTGTCTATGGCTCCCAGATTCCATAGCAATTATCCAAGCCGCTGCATTCATTGGCTGCTGCTATCTAAAACAGTGGTTTTCACCCTGTGGTCCACGGAGCCCTGGAGGGCTGCGGGCTATGTATAAGATTTCCAAAGGGCTCAGCACCTCCATTGGAAATATTTTAGGGGTCAGCAAGTGGGGGAAAAAAGGTTGAAAACCAGGGATCTAAAACAGATGCCTTTTAACCAGCTGGAAGCCTGAAATGGGGGCCACCACATCTTTTGGGGTAACCAAGAGGCATGATGCTCTCTAGTGCTCTGAGACTGCCGTTTCATTTGGCAAACCTTTCCCCCTCCCAGCAGTTGCTTAAACTCGGCTTTATGCAGAGTAGATCCCGAATCGCATGGCTTGGCAGAGGTGCGAGCTCTTACACGATAAATCGCTTTAGCTCAGGGTAAATTGGGCATCACTGGAATGGAGGCTCTGGACTCTAGCATTCATTGGAAGGTGGCCACAGTGTGGTTTTCATTTTGGAGGGGTAGGAGGAGGGAGAGAAAGATATTGACAGTGAATCCTGCCTCCGGGAGGGCGTGAAACTCTTGACTGGGCGGCTGCTCCTAAATACTAGAAATTGAGGCGCGTGTAAAAGGATTAGCTTGGCCAATGCCCTCCCCCTACAAAGCTTAGCTTATCCTACCCGCTTCCACCGCAGAGGCGCTAAAGCGGGGGTAATGCTTTTGTCAGGACGGGACTTATTTGTTTAGGAGGAAAGTACAAGGCCGGGGATTAATGTGCGGCCGGCTAGCACCCCTGTGGATCCTTTGCACAGGGACCCGCGCCGGGCGCTGTCTGTCTGGCACCGCTCATGGCCGCGAGCCCCGCAGGGTCTGGCTTGGGCAAGGCGTGGAGGGGCGCGCGGCTCCTGCAGTCGCGGCGGTAGCAGTCAGCGCCGCTCTGGCAGGCGGGAGAGCTCGGCTGGCTCCCGGGGAGAGCCACCCCTCCCGCAATTAACCGCTTGACACGGTTCCCGGGTAGGCAGGGCACCGGGCAACCGTGCCAAGGCGGCGTCCCCAGCCCCGCCTCTCTCCCTGCAGGCGACTATTGCGGGGGGGGGAGCCCTCAAATGCAAACGCTCTGCCTCCACCTTCCCTCGCTAGCAGCGAACCTGGGCGGCGGCGGTGTGGGGAGCCACGGGCTGGGGCTCTGCCTCCCGCCAGCAAGCAGCCCCCGGGCTGCACCCCGCCAGGCTGATGTAAGAGGGGGAGCCCCGCCGCGTTTCCAGCTGCCCCCTGGGTCTGCTGGGCCGTGCCCCTGAGCGCCAGAGGGGGCTGGGGGGGATGCATCGGCCACCGCTTGCCCCCACGGTGGCTCTGAGCGTGGCCGGCGCACGCCCGGGGCGGGGAAGAGGCGCGCGGCTCCGCAGACCCGCCATTGGGGAGCGGGTCCCAGCGCGCGCTGCACGTGCGCCTCGGGCTCTCGGGTTAACGAGGGGCGCTCAGGTGAGCGGCAGAGCCGGCTGGAAAGGGTCTCCTCGGGCGCTTCCCTTCGTCCCCGCTTGACCGCCATCAGCCTCGCCCCCCTGGCACCCCGCTCCGGAGAAGGCGCCGGTGCATGGGGGGGAGAAGGAGAGCCGCGCTCCGCTCCGGGTTGGTGGCCAGGGCATCCTCCGAGCCCGGCTGCACGGCCCGATGACGGCTGGGTGCTGATGGCCGGCCGGAGCGGAGCAGGGGGCAGACGGGATCCTCGCGGGAAGAGGCTGCAGCTCTGCCGGGGCGCTGAGCCGAGCGGCTGCTCGCCCCGCGGGCGGAGCCCATCAGGCGAGGTGCGCTAGAGGGGGATCAAAAGGAGCCAGAGATCCGGGGGTTTGCTACCGAGCGCCAGCCCCGCGCCTCCCGCAGCATGAAGGAGTGAGCGGCCCCGGGGGTCCGTGCCGTCGGATATTGCACGCCCGACTATGGCTTTTCAACAGTCGCCGGAGCCCGCCGGCGCGCCGCGGAAAAACCCCAGCTTGCTGGAGATCGGCGCGCTCTGCTTGGACTCGGAGATCATCTTCGGCTTCACCAGCCACCTGCTGAGGCGGAAGGGCAAGGTAAGGGAGGCCGCGGGGCTGGGGGGACAGGAAGGCGCTGGGTGCCGGGGGCAGCAGCGGGCGAGCTGGGCTGGGCTCTTAGCAAAAGCGCAGCCTGGAGCCAAAACTTCCCGGGGTGTGAGTGTCCCCGAGTCCCTCGGTGCAACGCGGAGCCGTGCCACGGGCCGCTTCAGCACCAGGGACAGTCCAGGCTGGGCAAATCAGAGGCCAGCAATGCCGGGCGAGAAAGACACCGCGGCTGAGAAACTCCCGCCCGGGACGCCTCTACTTCGGGAACGCGCGGAGCGCTGCTAAGCCCCGGGCTCTGCCCTTCTGCAGGGGATGTGGGAGGCTCGCTCCGAGCGGCCTGGGTAAAGCGTGGCTGGCTCAAAGCTAGAGCAAACCTTGGGAATGGGGGTGATTTCGAAGTACCTCGGTCTACCCCTGGTGCTGTGCGCACGGACCGGATTGGATCTAGCACCACTCGGGCCCGGCACCGGATTTAGGGAGCAGGGCTGGGCGCACGCATCCCCCGCTGCAACCCGGCCTGGGGGCTGAGCCGGGGGAGGCTTTTGCAGCCATTACTCAGCCGCATGAAGCATTAAAGCAAGTTACTGAAGACGTGCAGGGCGCACTGAGCTGACACGATAAGGAGCCCGGGCCGTCGTTCATAGAATCGTGTGTGTGTGTGTGTGTGTGTCTGCCTCCTCCGCCCTGCGGGTTAGTGGCAGGGACAAAGCCCTCGGCAAGCGTTCCCCACTGCGCACGGCGCTGGGAGCAGACCAGAGCCTGGCTGCCACCCTCGTCCATCGGGCTCAGCACCCCGCGGAAACTTGTCTTAGGCAGGGTCGGGATAGTCGCTGCAGCCGGGCAGCTAAAGGTTTGCAAGGGCAGCGTCCGCCTGGAGGGGGGGGTCAAAGCTCTTGGAGTTTGCAATGGGCACCACTGACTGCGGCCAGGGGGGACTGGCACAGCGGCGGAGGGTCTCAGGCCGCACCTGTAAGGGCTGCTGCGGATTCGGAAGGAGCGTCTTGTCTCCCGATCTCACGGGTGTATGTGCGGGTGTATGTGCGGTGGACCCCCTCCCGCAGGAGGCGGGGGGGGGGGATGGCGGTCCTCAGAGGCGCGTGGAGAGATCCGGCTGGAGGCTCCGGCCGGGGAGCCGAGCTCCGCAGCTGGGGCGCCCGCGCAGCTCACAGAGGGGCTGCTGCCGGCCGAGAGCCTGGGGAGGGGGCTCCCGGGAGGAAGCGGAGCACGAGGGAGCTAGCGCGCACTGGGCAGAGTCCAGAGCGGTTCGGGGCGCGTGCAATCGCGCTCATCCCCCGGTACGTGGCCGAGACACGGCTGCGCGGCCCCGAGAACCTAAAAGCCCACGTGCAAAGCGTCTGGCGCTGCAGGGTAAAGTTAGGCGGCCCAGGGGCTTTCCCACTGACAGAGCCTGTCCCTGTAGCCCGCGTTTCGGCCTCTAGGCCTTTCCCCCCGTGCGCCCAGAGCTGCAAGCGGCGCCACGCGCGGTTCTTGTAGCCCGCGCCGAGTCAAACGCGAACAGCGTCAGCAGGAGGCCGCATCTCCTGGGCACCGGGCGTGCGCCGAGGGAACCAAAGGCGTCCAACCTGCGGCTTGCCCAAGGTCCAACGCACCCGCGCGGGGCCGTCTAGTGGCTCTGCAGGGAGGCAGCGTAAAGACACCACTGGCGGCTGCGTGTTTCCGGAGCGACCCCCCCCCGCCGCTTCTAGCTGGGGCTGCGGGAACCGCAGAGCGGGAGCGCGGAGACGGAATTCGCGGGGGCCCTGCGCGAACACCTGGCCTTCTCGGCCGCCGAGTTGCAAAGTGAAATGGGGCCAGCAGATGGCGCTGCCGTCACAGGGACCGCGCCGAGCCCGCAACCCGAGAGCCGAGCTGTACGGCCCCCGCTCCCGCGGTTGCTTCATTCTGGGCTTATGGACTGTCCGGGCGGGTACAGCCGCTGCGGGGGCAATAGCTGGGTAAGGCCAGCCGGTCTCAGGGACGTAACAGCAAAGCCCCGAGCCGCGCAACCTGCCTGGGCGGCGAGAGTGAACGGGGAAGCCATTGGCCGTCACGCCCCTCACTCTGCCAGGTGTAGACGCACCCAGAACCCTTGGGCGGGTCAGAACCGAACGGGCCGGGCCTGTGTGGTCCAGCTGGGGACAGGAGGGGGGGAGAGAGCGATTCCCCACAGCACAGGTCGGTAACCCAGCTGCTCATGCCGGGGGCAGAAGGGCAGCCCCAGAGAGAGGATGGGCTCAGGACGGGCCGGCTCCACCTGTCCGGCCCATTGTCCCAGGCACATTGTGGGATTGGGCGGGGCAGCACAGGGACTTCAGTGCCAGGGGGCCAAGCCGTGTGAGGCTCCCACCGCCCCCTAAGCCAGACTAAACTCCCTGGAGCCAGGCCCCAGGCTGGGCCTGGGGACAGCCCTTGCGCTTCCACCCCGAGGGAGCGAGCTCGTCTCTCGAGCCACCCGAAATCAGCCCCAGGGCGAGCCCCCCCAAAGGCTGGTTTGCAGCTCAGGCTCGGTCCCGTGCGCTCCCGGATCGGTGCCTTTGCAGACCCGCCACGTTCCCCCCCCCTCCCGCGACGTCGCGTGTTAAAACCCCGCTCCTGGGACCGCTGGGGAAAGTTTGGCTCGGGGGCCGCCCACGGGTCCAAGCGGTTCCCGCGGGGCGATCCAGGGACGCCCGGGTTTGAAGCGGAGGCGTTAAGGGGGCGCCCCGCTAAGGCCGGAGCCCCGCGGGTTCGGGGCCTGGGGGGGTCACTGCGGGCCAGGACACGCTCCAGCGCCGCGGCCCCGACTCCCACCTCGTTCCCCCCCCCGCCCGCGGCCCCTCCTCCCCTCGGAGCGCTTTTCCCAACGCGCTCCCGTGCGCTCGGCCCCTTTCCGCGCCGAGGTGGGGAGCGCCCTGCTCCTCCTCCGCCCGCTCCCGGGGCCTCGGGCCGGGCCTCGCTCGCTCACTTGCAGCCCGCGCTCCCCCCGCACAACCTGGGAGGGCAGATCGCGTCGCCCCGAGCCGCAGCGGCGGCCCCGGCGCGTGGGAACCGAGGAGCCCAACTTCGCAGCCCCCAGCCCGCGGCTCCGGACCTGGCCATGGGCAGGAAGGTCTCTCGGGCCAGCTCGGGCCAGCTCAGCCCGGCGTAGCTGCAAACAGCGCGGGTCCGGCCGGGCCGGGATCCGGGGGACAAAACCTGGCCCGGGCCGTCGCCATGCACCCGGCGGGGCGAAGGTGGCTGGGCGCCGATCCCCGGGCTCCGGGGGTAAGTTGCGGGGCACTTTGCACGGAGGGTTCATGGAGCCCGGGGGCGTCCCGCGGAGTTTGCTCGGAGTTCGCCGCGCGCTCGGGAACTTTGCCCGGGAGGCGGCGCGCGCGGGAGCCGCTCGGTGCCCCGCAGCCCGAGTTGCGGAGCTGGCGTTTTGCAGCGCCCCTCCGCCTCGCCCGGGCGCGGGGCTCCCTCTCTGCAGGGTTCCCGCCCGGACCCAGGCGCAGGGCTGCTCTCTGCTGGCCCCTTGCACTGCCCCGAGTCCTTCTCTCTTTGCAGGTCGCGGATGGGAGCTCGGGGCGAGAGCCGCCCCCGCTCTCTCTGGAGCTCTCCCCTCGGAAGAGGCTGCAGCCCGCCGCCGATGAGGACCGCTGCGGCAGCCGCCCCCCTCCGGAGGGAGCTGGGGCCGTCTCGGTGGCGGAGCTGGGGCGCTTCGAGAGAGCCGGGAAAGGAGGATGGTGCAAGAATTGCCAGGTCAAACTGGCCGAACTCCAGAAGCAAGCCTTGAAACTGGCCGCCAGCAGCGGCAGCAGCCCGGCTCTCTCCCTGCCGGTAAGCCAGCTCCTTCCTTGCACCCGGGCGGGGCACAGATCCACGCGCAAGGGGGTTGCCCGACCACAGCTGGAGCACAGCTGAAGAGCTCTGGAGCGCTTGCCTAGAGCTCTGCGCTCTGCCCAGTGCCTGGCTACAGCTAGATCACTGCACAAATCTAGAAGAAGAGGGCTGCATGGGACATAACGTCTAGAGCTATGCCCATATCTAGAGCTCAGCATCAGGACCTCAGTGCTACCTAGCTTTCTGCATAGTACTTTTCTGTATCTCTGCGCTGTAGATAGTATACAGATCTAGGGCCACACTACAGATCTAGATCGCTGCATAGTAAGTACCTGTGTCAATACGTAGTGCAGGTCTAGATCTTTGCATCGAGCTGAGAGGAGCCCTGGTGGCAAAAAACCTAACTGGTTTCAAGACTGAGCTTGACAAGCATAAGGAGGGGATGGGAAGGTGGGATTGCTTTACAATGGCATGTGGCCCATCTGCGACTGCTAGTGGCAAATATCCCTAACAGCCAGAGATGAGACACTAGATGGGGAGGGCTCTGAGTTATACTACAGTGAGATCTTTCCAGGTGTTATGCTGGGGGGTCTAACTGACAGCCATATTTGGGGTGAGTAAGGAACTTTCTGCTAGGTCAGACTGGCAAAGGTCCTGGGAGATTTTCATTTTTTTCTGCAGCATGGGCACAAGTCACTTGCTGGTTTAAACTAGAGTAAAAGGTGGACTCTGTAAGTTGAAGTCTTTAAATCATGATTTGAGGATTTCAGTAACTCAGCCAGAGGTTCTGGATCTATTACAGGAGTGGAAGTGGGGAAGTGAGGTTCTATGGGCTGCAATGTGCAGGTGATCAGACTATATGATCACAATGGTCCCTTCTGGCCTTAAAGTCTGTCAGTACAGATCCAGGAGTCTGTATATTATACATCTAGATCTCTGTATAGTTTAGATCTAGATTGCTATATGTCTGTTTTTCCATCTATTTTGCATGTTAGTTGATTCTAAATTAGGCGATTTAAGTATGAAAAATGGTTAAAAAATTTCAGACGTTAGATTTCAAACTTTTCTTCAGCAAAATGAAACTGTAGCTATTGCAAACTCACTCATTACATACATATGACTGATTGCCAACATTACTTTTTGCTGACAATGTGAGCTGGAGAGTAGATTAAACACTGTATGGAGTGCAGTCCGGAACATTCAATGTGTCAGAGATCAAAGCCAATCTAAACTGTGCAGCCTTTCCTCATACTAAGAACATCAAGTGCTAAAAGTGCCCTTTGTAAACTCTGTAGAAGTTGGTGTATGTGGCCCAGGACTCTGAGCACTAATCACATAGTCTGGAGACAGTCGGAGCTGGAGCTGCATTTGTGCTCTGCAGGACATTAATTAGTTCTATTGTGAGATCACTAACAATTGGAGGTAACATAAAATGCTACTGAATGTGAAACTGTGATACTCCTGATGTGTCTGTGTATTTAACTGACATAATTTGGAAAGAAAGTTTGTGAAGGATGGTTTTGCTGGGCCTTAAACAGCTGGATGCTTGAATACACACCTCTGATTCCTGTTCTTAATCTCACAAGGGCAAATCTTAGCCACATCATATTCTTATACGTTTATGCCTTGTACTAGACATTGATGTATATTTGATAATGGATGAATACAATGCATGATTGCTCTGGAGCTTTCATTTGCCATATGCACTGCCTTACGTATAGGTAGTGTGTTTATCTGCACAGTCTTCTTCTTTCTTGTGGCTATATCATATACATTTATTATTTGCATTATATTATTAATATGTTCTTCTAGCACAAATATTTGAAACATAACTCTTGAAAGCCATCACAGGTAAAAAACATACAGTCATGACTAGACACATTAACAGATCACTAGGATCAGATAGTGGGACAAAATAGAATAGAAGACCCCAATAAGTTCTGTTACAAGGCACACAAAATGTGTGTTACATTTTTGATAACATTGGAAGTAACATTGTTTTCCAAACAATGCTTATCTGGATGTTTGCAAGAAGGGGGGTGGGTGGGGGGAGGCCGAGGGGGGCTGTGGAGAGGAAGCCAAACCCTCTTGACCTTCATTTTCATTCAGAGAGTTCCTGTATGATCTACAGAATTCCCATTGAATCTAAATATAGTTTTGTTTGGAGGTGCATTGTACCATAGTGTCTGAAGCACAGATTTAGTATTTTAGGGCTTGATCCAAAGCTCTCTGAAATCAACAGGAGTCTTCCATTGACTTCAGTGGGCTTGGATCAAGTCCTTATTTCTTTATTGTAAATGTCATGTACTTTATCTCAACTGAAGGCAGAACTATTGGACCTCCTGTTGTCTGGGTTGCCATGAATGGTGAATAGAAGTTTAATTTCCTATTGTTAAGTGTATGTGATATTGGCTTTAAAAGAAGCACACAATGCCTGAATTCTTATTATTCTTAAAGGGGTCTCTGCCTTTACTGGAAAGTAATGGGTCCTATCTGTAGATGGAAAAGTAAATGGATCTTTGTCATGGGAAAAAATACATATGCTGGAAAGTCAATGGGTCAACCCAGGTGTTCAGGTGAAGAGACCTGTCTCCAAAAGCCTCTTTGTGTGGTCTCATTTGTGTAAGTCTCTGGAGAACCTCCCTGATAAGCACTTGATGATGGGTAAATTTATCCCTCTTTTCTTCAGGGTTCAAAGCATGCACAGAAAAGTAATAACTTAATAGCTGTCACAGTGTTAAAATCTTGACAAACTTGTTCCTAGAGTAATAGATACAAAGCGTGATTAGTTTATTGAGTAGTGTATGATAATCTCAAAGAGCTGAAACTGTAGAGTTGCAGGATATTTAATGATTGAAATTGTATTTTCAAATATCCACAATATATTTAATTCAGCAAACAAATTACTCAGGACTGAGGAAGATGACACAATCAACAGCTACATTCTGTTTTAACATACTGCACATCTGGGCACTTTGAAGGTAACAGGAGATAATGGTCGATGGTCCAGATTCTCAGCTGGCATAAATTGGCATTGCTCTGGAGTTGATGGAGCTATGTTGATTTACAGTAGTTGAGGATCTGAACCAGTGTGTTGGCAGATGGAGCATTATATAATGTTTTTGCTAGAAAGGCAGCTATAATTTTGCTTTCTGGTTTAATTACACCCCAAGACATTAGAAAAAGGAGCATCTCTTCTGTACAGTTGCAGGACCATACATTAAAAATCAAGATAGTTCCTTGTCATTTGTTCTAATGTACTATAGGATGAGTAAACACAAGAAGGCTACTTCTTTGAACTTGTTATGTGCTCAAAGATTTGTGGCCTTTGCCATGATAATTAAGGGATCTTTCAGCACGGGTTCAGAAAGGTCTCTACACCTGGTTCAGAGGCTCTTTGGGAAGGTGGGTGGGTGGCTTAGAGATAAAAGAAGGCTATCATTGTTGAAAGAGGGAAGTTACATTCTTATAGATGATATAGCTAATAAGTGATTGAATTAAAATTAGAAAAAAAAGTCAAAATATTGTTTGCTGTCCAAATGATGAGTTTCTGTTATGTATATCTTTTTAAAGTCCATTATACATAAATGGACAACTCATAATAATGATATTAATCTTTGCCTAGGTTAAAACTCCAGAACTAGGCTTTTAAACAAAAAATTTAGTACACTCCACACTATCAATTCCCTTCTTTTTCTGTTGTCTTTACTGTTTGCTGTCACAGTGATTCCTGGAAATGAATTAAGATGTAGTTTTGATCAAACATATGGAGAAGCAAGCAAAGTTTAATGTGGAAGTATCACAGATTAGCATTCAGTTTTGCAGTATCGGCGTCAGTTTACTGAGCTTTGTACTGATTCAGTATAGAAAAAAAGTCTTGGTTTATCTCTGATTATAAGTTTTGTATTTGTCTTACAGACTGGTGCCCCAGGGAATTGGTAATGTGATACAGAGTCTTTACCCTCTAGGGTTCTGGTTTGAATTCAGATCAGGTTGGTAGTGACTGAAAGTTGTTATAATTTGACAGCTGTTTGGTCCTATAGGAAAGGAGTTGGTGGTCGCAGTCTCATTTCCATTTGGCAGATATCCTCCTCACAAAACCACAGCATAACAATTAGCACTAATTGCCATCGTTGTTGGCAGTCACACAAGAGAGGCCAAGGATTGAACGGGCATGTAGATTTAAATAATAATAATAATAATGCTTAGTGCTTAAGATCTTCACAGCACTTTGACAAATGTTAATTAATTAAGCCATTCAATGCCCCTGTGAGGTAAGTAAGTCTCATTTCTAAAGAGATGTCAAAGCAACATATGGACCTCAAAAAGGAAGGATACAGGCAGAGAGGTTAGCGTGGGCCCACACACAAAAATTATACCTCTTTAGTTAAACTGGTATAGTTAAAGCAGCACATCCCCGAGTGTGGGTGAAGTTATATGTGTAAAGGTGCTTTATACTGGTATAACCATTCCTGTATGAGAAGGGGAATACGCTACAGTAGTGTAAGACACCATTATAGCAGTATAACTAGGTGCACAACAGGGACATAGTTTTACTGGTATAGTTAACTCTTTCAGTAAAAAATCACGTCCCTAACACCAGTAGTTATAATGTAGGTCCAAACTCTGGTTGTAGACCAGGCTAAAGGGAGGACAAAAGCACAGGAAGTGCCGTTTTCAGAGCTGGGATTGAAATTGAGGCATTCTTATCTCTTTTAATGGTATGGTAACAACCAGAGTCACTGGAGGGAGGTGAGAACCAGTTTGTTGTGTTCCGCCTACCATGATATGGCAGGTGGGCTAGATGTATGTTGCACAAATTACAGTCTCTGAGTGGCCTTGACTGTTCTCTCTAGAAGTAGAAATTTATAAGTAGTCCAGTACAAAGGCCTGGTCTACACTTACCTTCAGGATTCGGCGGCAGTTGACGGGAGATACACAAGTGACATAAATCACTTGCGTATCTCCCGTTGACTTCATGGTGTCTCCTCTGCGCGCCGTCCACACTGCGCTGTGTCGAAGGGAACAACGTTCCCTTTGACGCAGCGCTACGCCACTTACCGGGGTGGTTTTCCTGCGTCACTTGTTGGATCGACTGAGCGGGTCTACACAGACCGCTCAGTCGATCCAGAACAATCGATCTGACGGCGGCGAATTTGCCACCATCAGTGTAGACCCAGCCTGAGTTGATGCCCATTTGTATCATGGCTGGCAGTCCTAGTCCGGGAAGA
The DNA here is from genome assembly GCA_007922155.1 of Mesoclemmys tuberculata. NCBI lineage: Eukaryota > Metazoa > Chordata > Testudines > Chelidae > Mesoclemmys > Mesoclemmys tuberculata. The sequence continues at coordinate 18,979,308 of ML675611.1, read as the reverse complement.
AAGGTTATAATCTCTAGAGAAGGAGGAGGTGAAGCACATGGTCTTGACTATTGCTGATTTCTGGTTATCAAGGAACAGTGATGAAAGAAAATACTTCAAGGCCTCATACTAATTCAACAAACAGAAGGAGGTGCCTTCCACAGAGAGTGTTGCCAGGGTTTTGGCTAGCTCCTCAAAGTGTTTTCCTCTTCCTACTAGTATCATTTTGCTCTTGCCTGGATTGAGCCACAGCCAGCTGTTTTTTCATCCAAGTGATTAAATTTTGCAGTTATTGTGACACGTTTATGATAGCATTAGAGCAGCAGTTCTCAACCTGTGGGTCGCGACCCTGGCGGGGGTCGAACGACCAAAATACAGGGGTCGCCTAAAGCCATCGGAAAATACATATTTCTAATGGCTTTAGCCCCTGAGAAGTCGCACTACCATCTGTAGCAGCGCTATTCAGCTGGAACGCACACCGTTATGGATGCGCGTTCCAAACTGAATGCCTGCGCGCATGCGCAGACGTGATTGCATCATCCGTCCGGGGCCTAAGGGGCGGGGGAAGCGGGGGGAACGCTCCACAGTTCATAGCAGCGCATTACGTGTGTCCGGCGCTTGCTGACGTCATCAGTGGGCGGACGCAGCAAGCGCCGGAGGACAGAAGCCTAGGAGGCGGAGAGCCAAGAGGCGGAGAGCCAAGAGAGCCTGCGAGACAGCCTGCTGGTGTAAAAAAGGTTGTTAATGTAAAAACAGTATACACACAATACTGTGTAAGTGTAAGGTGCTTTGTGTGTAATCATTATACAATGAGAATACATAATGCATATCAGGTATTTACATTCCGAATCATAACTGTAGCAAAATTACAGTTTTGAAGTAGCCACCAAAATTATTTTTTGGTTTGGGGTCACCGCAATATGAGGAACTGTATTGCGGGGTCACGGCATTAGAAAGGTTGAGAACCACTGCATTAGAGTGTCATCAGCATAGTGGTTACACTAGATCCTGGGGCATCATATGACCTCTCCCAGGGGTTTCACATGTATGCTAAAAAAATAGAGAGGGTACAGGTTTGATACTTGGAAGCTCAGTATGTGAGGGCTCTTGATGACAGTTGCCCATCACTGTACGGGTGCTATCACTGTACGGTCGCAACCAATTATTCAGTGAGTTTGCCAAGGACAGGGAGTTTGGAGATGGGGTAATAGTTTGTGTGATTGTTGGTTTTTAGTGTTAGTTTCTGGAATATTGGTTGGACTATTGCATGCTTCAGGGATGTAGATTCATAGTCTTCTCTGAAGAAGGTTTAGATCATCAGCAGTGGTCCTAATTGTGCTCCCCTGGATTTTACTCATGCAATTGTGTTTCCCTGGATAAGCAAGGATCCAATTCACATGCAAATGTCCCTCACAGCTTCTAGTGCCTCTGAGGGTGTAAGAGATGTGACCTTCTTAAGGCAGGTTAGGTAGTCCTTGCTCACTGCAACGAGTTGGTTTTCTTTCCATAGTAAGTTAATCTTTTGAGCGCTTTAAAATGTGTAGCAGGTGGGTCTGGAATTTGGTGAAGTCGGCTGATTATTTGAAATGACTTACTAGGCCTTGACTAATCTGTGATCCATCTTTATTATGCAGTCGGACTATTTTAACTCCAAGAACTGGCCCCGCCATAGTAGGGTTGATGCACATTGGAGGGGTGGTGTGGGGGAAGCTTATGCTAACACTCCCTGTGGAGAATAGGGGACTCCAGTTTTGATGCTCCAGTTTTCAGTGCCTTTTGGGGGCACTAAATTCCCTTAAAAATGTTTCATGTTTAACATTTCAAAAGCAAGATGTATCTTTGTTGGTAAATATGAAACTACAGGGCATTTTTTGATGCACCTTTTATATTTAATTTCTGCGACATACAATCTTGCATAGACCTGGCTGTTGAGTGCTTCAGGCTATGAGATCAGATGTGTGATACTATAAAAGGGATAGTGACAGCGTCAGATCAAATGTACTGAAATGAGCAACCAGATAAGCTAGAGTATCCTCAGCCTTGCAATCGTCCCCATGCTGCGTAATAGGCTATGGAAGCGTGTGAGACTGAAACAGAGTTGTAATCAGCTTGCCCAAAACATTTTGGATTTTCAGGCATGCCCTTTTAAAACACAGGTGAGGCGGATAATCATGGAGCACTGATGCCTGAGGCAACTGGTCTTCTCACCGGGGGATCTGAAATAGGGGAGTCAGGACTACACAATTAGCTCAGGATACTATGGCCTCCTGGGGTGGTTGAGAGTAATTAGTATTGCTTTTGCTCTTTCGCTAGCTAATTTCTTCTGCACCCTGCCCTAGTAGATGGAAAGGGAGGAAAACGTTAACCAGTTAAAAATCCCAGGGGGTGTGAAAGAGCATCTGCTCCTAACATCTGAAGTTACTTTGAACCTGTTGAAATATGTAGTAGCTGCTTTATTGTTCTTGCCAAGAGTTCCACCTAGAGCGAGCCCAACGTTAACACGTTAACAGCAAGACTGTGGGAGGCGGCGCTCATCTTTTCTGTTGCAGCAGCTTGTGACTGATTCTCTTGACTTGACAGTTCAAGACTGAGTTGGAATGTGGACTGATGAAAGCATCAAGAGATTTTTCTCTACCCAGAGCAGGATCCTCCCCACTTCTTTCTCCATACCCTTGATGCATGGACCTCCAACCCCATGGAAATGGCATATTCTGTTTGGGTCAAAATCACTCTACCTCCCGAAAACACACTGAAACCAGGGTGGGCAAACTAAACTCTCCTGCTGTGGAGCTGGCTGGCAGAGAGATATTTCTTGTGTAAAACACTAGCTATTTTACACCATCTTTTCTAGACAATCTTCTACTTGGATTCATACGTATATCCTGCATGGAATAGTATTTTAGAAAGTCCTTCTCTGAACTGGATTACCTTCATGAGCTAGATCTAGTTGCTGTTACTCAGGCTAAAATAGTGGACATCTGGCTAATTAAGGTTACCAGGTTCTCTTTTTTTAGTATATGTGTAAATCTGTGGAACACAACTTATCATACATACTACCCCATCCTCCGACTTTGAAGCCCTAGTCCTAGGCATATTTCCTACTTAAATTGCCAATGTCATTGTGTAAAGAAGGTACCTGATCAAGAAACTGGGGTTCTATTTCTGTCTCTGCTATTGACTCACTCTGTGACCTTTGGCAAGTCACTTAGACCAGAGTTTTCATATGTGTCTGTTAATTTTGTGTGTCTATTTTTGGGTGCCCAACCTGAGAAAACTAGGGCTGTATTTTCAGAGCTTCTGAGCATGCATAGCTCCCACTGAGTCCAAATGAAGGAAGAATGATCTATGGTTAAGGCAATGGAGTGGGACACAAGAACTCTGGCTTTAATTCTCACCACAGACTTCCTGTGTGAAATTGAGCAAGTCATTTATTCTCTCTGTGCTTCCATTTCCCATAGGTAAAATGGGGATAATGCTGTTTTTCCTTCCCTTTGTCTATATTGTCCATTTAGTTAATAAAGTCTTTGGGGCAGAAACTGTCTTGTACTATTTTTTTGTCCAGTGCTTAGCACAATGGGCTCTGATATTAGTTGGGGTATCTGGGTGGTATCGTAATACAAATAATAAATTAATAATAAAATCCGGCACTGATGCTGACAATGGGATGCTGAAATAGGGAGCTTATAACGGGTTGCCAAGTCTGATAGTTTTAAACTGGGGGTGGTGGTGGGGGCTGTCGAGTAGGGGTCACTGGTTGCAGGTGGGTCACTATCCTCTGAAGAGAAAATAGGCTTCAGGAACCGGAAACAAAGCCAGGAACTTTAGGAAATGTAAAAATGAGTCTGGCCTAAAATAGCTCTGAAACTAGACAGCTTACTAGTGGGGACGTGGTGAATCTGTGAAACAGGAAGTATGGGGAGGTGCAGAATGGGTCAGGGCCAAGTGGAGCGTGTTTAGGGGGCAGATAAGAGCTCAGCTGACTGAGAATGGATTAGAGCTTTAATGATGGCACAGTAGTACCTAGAAGATGCTTATCTGCATATTGCTGTGGGCTCTTAGTGTTATATTGTTAGACTATTGTATTGATTGGTAGATTCTTGCCATATACCAGAAACTATTATACTATTGCACTCATCCAGTAGCAAAGCAATGCTGCTATGGAAATGTACCACAAAATGGGTTAATGTATTAGTAAAAAAAATGAAAAGAGGAAAAAGTTTGTAGAGATGCACCAAACGTTGTTTCCAAATTAATATTATCAGCAAGGAGCGTATGTACCTTTGCAATAATAACTGATTTTTCTTTTAAGTAAATTAACATGAATATAAACTGTTTTGAAAGATGCTCTGGGCTGTACAGTAGCATATGTGGTATATTTTGTATTGTGTGTGTGGGGGGGTGCATTTGCAAGTATACTGCTTGCTTTTACTGAATAGCAGACCCATTAAACGTCTGTAACTTTATATATATGTAAAATGTGGTCCACTTTGACTGACTTTTCCCTGATGTTGAAGTTGCACAAACTTTAAGGTATATAACTGAGAGATGTTAATTTGCATGTAGGGAAAAATGTTTAAACAATATAAACAAAATCATTCATTTTAAACAGTAAAATTTCATGTTCATTTTTGCATGTTTACTTTTAGCATTATGAATCGGGCTTCGTTGCATACATACTGTGCTAATGCAAAATGTATTAATGCTTATGGCAGGATCTCAAGATACGCCAACACTAAGGGGTTAAGTATACAGAAAAATCCTTCTTCCCATGAATCATGCCTTAAATTCAGGCTTTATTCAGTGTTCTTGGAATTTAGTAAACTGATCTGAATTTCTCGTTGAGACTGAGGCCAGAATTACCATATGTCAATACTTGTACAAAATTGATTAGAACACCAGACGGGGATGGGAAAATGATCAATTTTCATTTAGCTCTTAGCAAATCTTCCGCTAACATTGCTGGGGGATTTTACACTATTCAGTGAATATGACGTGAAAGCATTCTGAACAAAACCGAAACCTGATACCTCTATCTAGGCTGACCATTGAAAGGCTCACAGCATTAACTGCGGAAGCAAAGCATTAGTTCTAGTTTTCACAGCATTCAGAGGCTTATGGTGAAAGTGTATCCTTTTCTACCACAACATACAAATGTTGGAATATAATTTTTGCTACCATTAAGGCAGGTAGAAGACTTGTAGCGTTTATATATCGATCAATGCTGATCTTGCGGAGAATGGCCTGAGTTTGCTATAGTGTTTTAATAGACATAGTCAGTTTGTTTTAAAGCAATGTTTTATGTCTCTCTTTTTAAGCATAGAATCATAGAAATGTAGGGTGGAAGAGACCTCAAGAGGTCATCTAGTCCCCAGAACCTGGTGCTGAGGGAGGACCAAGTAACTCTAGATCATCTCTGACAGGTGCTTGTCCAACCTTCTTCTTAAAAACCTCCAATGAGGGGGATTACACAACCACCCTTGGAAGCTCATTCCAGAGCTTATCTATCCACATAGTTAGAAAGTTTTTCCTAGCTTTTAGCTTTTTCCTACAGTACGACTGCCTATCCAGTTATTCCCCATTTTGTAGTTGTGCATTTAATTTTTTCTTCCCAAGTGTGGTACTTTGTACCTATCTTTATTGAATTTCATCTTCTTGTTTTCGGACCAATTCTCCAATTTGTCAAGGATGTCTGTATACAGTTTGTCTGATGCCCTAGCTAGTGATATTTTATTTACTTGTTACTGATTTTGGGTCTGTTGTTGTGAGGTGTGAAGCCTCTTCCACTCCCAATGCCTTGATGTAGAACTTGAGAGCACTCAGCACGTCTCATTGTAGGATTGGGCCTTTTCTGACCTACTACCAAAGTGTCCAGACACAATGATAGAATGTATCAATTAAACCAAACTACCCAAGGTGGGTAGCATAAAAACGACTACTATTTATGCTGCAGCTACTTCATAACAGAAGCCAAACTATTATGAACACTAAGCACAACAGCCAGAAAAAAATAGCCAAAGGCTAAACCAAATACACGTGCCTGTTATGATGTTCACATGGACTTTGGTAGACTTCCAGAGCTTGTTCCAAAGGTGAAGACCTTCTACTGTGAAAGTGGTACTGCTTGTCCTGGGAAGTTCACTTATACAAATGGAAAGCTAGAGCATCCCAGATGACCTTAGCTTAATGATGGGGTGAGGGGCAGTCACTTTTAGCTGGCTTCCCAAATTGGCATATTAAATACCTTCCATCCTATGTCTAGGAAACTCTCCTTTAGGCTTAAGGCTTAATGAAGTAGATCCTCAGCTGGTGTAACTGGACATTGAAGTCAGCTGAACTTGTCTCATTTATTTGGGCATGTGATTTAGTGCCTCTTGGGTCCTAACTGTAAGAAACAGTGTATGGAAACCATTAAGTGAGCTATTTCCACATGGCTCAGGGTAATGGAGATCTAGTGTCACACACACATTACGTTCAGAATTATTTTAAGAGACATATTGAACTCTTCCTGTATTATGCTGTCTTCTGTTATTGTTTTTAGAGCGTCAGGGCTGAGTTTAGTTTTGAGGCTGGAATTTGGAAGAAGAAATGCTGAGTAACAGAAACATAGGAAGTGCCTCAGGATCATGTTATTTTAGAAGTACTAGCCCCGCCCTCACATTGTGTCAGCCTTGTGTTAAATGCATATAGCTGTTGATGCAGGGTGTTGACTGCTTAGAGCATAAAAACTATGATTCCTATAAAAGAGACGGGGCTGAAGACAGTTTAGCTTCTGATGAGAAAGTCAAGTGATCCACATTTGATCAGGCCAAATCCTGCGTGCATCAGTAAGAGCAGTGGAAGTCCCCTACTAATCTTGTAAGCTTGCTCTGCACTGAGCCAACTGGTTCTGAGGCTGGTAGGAGCTAGTCACTAGAGTGCTTCTGATCTATGGTAGAGAGCCACAGAGCAGTTTGAAGGATTGTGGGAGATGTCGTACAAATGTGCTTCCTGCCTCTCTGTGCAGCCCTCCAAGGATCCTGACCCTATGTCTTCCTTGCTGGGGCCACAGCGGTTACTACTAGGTCTGTATTAACCCATGCAGATCTTATGTGGGGGGAGAAGGGAAGGGAATGTGTCTGGATTAGGATCCTGGCAGTCTCCTTGCAGGGGAACTGGGGGTTCACAGGAAGATTCAGTGCTACTCTCCCATCGCACTCATCATGGACTGGGAATTTTCAGACCGAAAGATCCATTTTCTGGCTGAGAATTCAGGTTTAGAATGATCACCTAGGAGTTTGCTGTTTGGGCCAGTAGAGGCTTTTGGTGTCCAAGATTTTATCACTCATTCGTGGAGCAATCCACCTTCATTGGGACATCAGCTAAGCACTGCTTCTCCTGACATGACTTCCAGTGCCCCATCAACTACTACTGGGGAGTAGGCTCCACTTATTGAGATATGGGGAAGTTGTCCAGCCATACAGGTGCATCCACCTCTAAGGGGAGGCCTCTCTCAAGATCCATATTAATCTCAGATTCACCAACATTTCCATTTCCATTGGCTGTGAAGATCTTGAAAACTTCGTGCTGCAGATGGACCATGCCTTAGGATTTTGCCGATTATTTGCAATTAAACATGAGGTTGGCCCAGAACCTGTAGTTAAAATGATGAGGGTGGTGGTGCAGTTTGCATAATTGTGATCAGAGCAAGCAGTTATTCTGTTTTGTTGTAATAAAGGTTTTGTTGCAAAGAAAGAAGAGGATATTTGACATTCCTCAAATATGCTTTCACAAGGGGAATTTTGTGTGTACTACTGAGTAGCACTGAAATGCATGTAAGATATTGTCCTTTTGTGGGTTTTGTAAAGAGGAGACATAGTTGGAGTAATTGATAATATGCCCAAGGTCTCAGCAGTCTGTAGAGAAAGCTTCCTCCAGCAATTACCTCTAAAATAAAATAAAAACCATTTATTATTGATAACCATGTTCCACATGGAGAAATATTTCTTTTGATATTGTTAATTTTTTATCTGTAGGATCAAAACGAGTCTAGAGTAAGCCAAATGTGGAGGAGGAAAAAGAACATATATGAGTTAATGTATTAAGCTTACATATTTTTGGTCTGATGGATTTATGGCTTTTAATTACCTCTTCATGCCTATTCACTTGAATTGGGATCCCTTGGGGCCCTTTCTGTAGAATTTCATGCTTATGTTCTTACATCTACAAGATTCTTTAACCTATAACCTTGTGTTGACTGACCTTTGCTGAAATTGCCTTTTATTCATTAGTTTTAGGTTTCAAAACTTTAAACGAGCAAAATAGGTGGAAAATACTTTGGTGATCTCAAGATTGCTCAATGTCCATGACAGCGAAGTAGTTTGATATACTATAGCTATGAAATACAGGCTTGGGTCTCAGTTCCTCCATGGCAAGGAAAGGAAGGGTTTGTGTTCCCCATATTCTCAGGCAGTTCAGGGGGTATTTGTAAATCCTAGCTTATGCACTGGTTACAGTGGCTCCTTATGGGCCTTCTGCTTGCAGAGAATTTAGCTGAGGTTAGTCCCGTTTTGAGCAGGGGGTTGGACTAGATGACCTCCTGAGGTCCCTTCCAACTCTAAATAATCTATGATTCTATGAATACCCAGAATACGATGTACCCACCACTCCTCTGACATGCCCCTGCCGGGATCTGTGAGCAGAACTGGATAAGAGCCTCTAAGTTTCACCGGTCTACAGTTTTGAATCTTGCAGTGTACATGCTACTATTTCCAGCTGCTGTCAGATATAGGGCCTGAGCCCCATCTTCTGACAAAGTCAATCAGAAGTGATTCTGCTGAAGCTGGAGTGTAAAACCAAAGTAACTGAGCAGAAAATCAGGCCCATTGATTTCAATAGAGTGACTCTTGATTTACAGCAGCATAACTGTGACACGGAGGTCCATTGGTAGTTCACTGTTCTGTGTCAGCAACTCCTGTCAGGCTTGACATACTCACTACACCTCTCACATGGGTGTCAAGGTATTTATTTCAAAGGTGACATGTACTATTTTGTTTGAAATATGATAACCTACAGGTCATTAATGTCACTGTGAACTGTTTGTAACACCACCGTAGGTGAAATTATGGATACTCTCTGATATTATGTCTTGGAGACTGCACAGACAAAGGAGATAAAAAAGGGTTTTTCCATACAAAGGGGAAATATGGTGGCAGATGCCCTGCCAGGGCTCTGACCTGCTGCCTCCAAGTCAGCCAGTGACTAATTCTCCTGAAGTTTTGTAAGGAGAGTGGCGTGATCTGAAGAGCACCGCAACGCCAGCTGGCAAGGGACTCCCTGGGGTGTAGCAGGCAGTTTCAGCTGGCCTGATCAGCCCAGTGTACCCCAACTCACTATTGTCGTAATCTGTTCCTCAGATGGGTCATGGAAGGCAGCATACGTGAACTGGTGACACACTGGTGATTAATATAATTGTGAAGTGTGTGTAGTAACCCCATGTGAGGAATTGTGGGTACTCACTAACATTCTGCTTGGAAGTGAACTGACGCGGTTGTTACCTCCAGTTAAAGAGGTAGCTGTGCTTTTGTCTCTTGAAAGGAGCAGTGAACCTTCTCATTGAAGTTCTCCGTGTGTTCCAGAAGTTGGCTAGATGCTTCCGGGCAGATGGTTTTTGGGAAATTTGGGACTGGGAGCATGTTGGGGTCAATCTGCAAGTAGTAACCACGGCTGGTGGAGACCGAGGAGGGGCTGTTGTGTGGCAGGTAGGCTGCTGGGATCAGAGTGGTGACCCAGGGCAGAGCAGCACACAGACGCTCACGGAGCTCCATGCTTTTCTGCTGGCTGTGGGTGTCCAGACTGAGAGCAACAGCAGTCGAGCATTTAAGGCAGCCAGGGTTACAGGGCAGGTGGTGACATAACCTCTCTCTGGGCTGGGCTAAACAGTACAGTAATTGATGGAAGAATCAGGCCCATAGAACTGAATCGGTGTCTCTATTCCATATTGGCCTCTCCTTATGTGCGTTTGTGTCACCCATATGTTAACCAGAATGATTTTCATAGTAATTTTTTCACTGGATGAGGATCCTGTTAAGTATGATTAATTATATGCAAAGAATAAAAAATAGAGGGATCTACTTTATGTGTAACAGCAAAACAGCTGATTCAACAGGTGTACAACCAAGAAATGCAATATATAAATCTTCTAAAAAAAGATCATCTTTGGACCGACACCAGGCATGTAAAGTTTCAGCCCTAGTGAGATATTTTAAAGGAAGCTGAAGTGAATGATTATGGGTTCCTAATGAAAGTGGAATGTCATTCTTAACCATAGGATCTGCAACTGTGAATGCTATAAAATAATCTCTTTGTCTGTCTCCTAGAGCTGAGAGAATAAGTGATTTTTTTGGTTCAGTAGCTGAATTAAAGTATCTGAAAAAAATTGTTTGGGATCAAACTAAAACTGATTTTTTTGTTTGTTTTTTCTTAATGAAAGTTTATTTTTCCCAAACAGTTTTTTTTTGTTTTTTTTTTTGTTTCATTTCATTATGTTTTTGGGCATTTTTTACCCTTACATAAAAAAAAAATCTAGTTTAATTGTGGAAAAAAACCCATTGTTTTGAAACAAAAAGTCAAAATGTTTCATTTTGAAAAAGTTGCAATGTTTTGACTTTGTTGACTTTTTTTCCTGTTTCTTTATTCATCAAAACTATTTGCTGAATTTGACACAAAGTTGCAAATAGGTTCATTTGACTGAAAACTATATTTTTTGGCAAATAAACTATTCACCGAAAAAGATTTGCCCAGCTCTACTGTCTATATTCTTATACAGCACGTATCATTGTGGTATCTGAATTCCTCTGTTTTCCTCTACTGTGCTAATCATGACTATCCCAGAACACACACAGCCCATTTTGTAGCATGCGCCATGTCTCTCAATGTTGTGTAAGACATGGCTTTTCTGACTTGAAAAGTCTTCAATAAGAAACATGTTACTGCAAAAGGCTTGATATCAATGGAGATTCTGCATGTAAGATGAATGCAGAATATGTGGTATAGACCATTAGTGTAGATCAGAGGTAAGTCTTTGGCCCTTTAAAAATGAATTCAAATAAAAATATAAAGTGTTTGCAGAGCTGGGGTTTTAAATATCTATAATGTTCAGTGTTTTTCTGTTATAATTTCCATTTTAATTCTTTTTGTTGGTCCATGTGCCATCGGACTTACTTTCTTCTTCACTACTGGAGTGGTTCTTCTATTTGCCAGTGTAGGGAATCTAGCCCAGGGTATCTCCTCTACTTACGAAGGCTGCACTCCTGTGTCCTTTGATTCTGAGTAGAGAGAGGTCTGGAATAGAAGGTTATCTCATTCAGTGTAATGGTACAGAAGCAACTGATCCTCATTTAAGTGAGGTGAGCTGAAAAATGACTATGGCTGAGCAAAAAGAAAAAATGTAAACCTGCTAAATGGAAAGTCATCTTATTTCATCATGGCTAACAAGATCCTTTAAGCTTATGCTAGAACAGGAAAATGGGGCCGAGTCTGATCTCGGACTGGGATAATCTTGGAATACAGTAGATCAGTTGAAGGCAATGGGATTACACAGGAGTGAGATCAGAATCAGCTTCAACATATTCAAAGCATGATGCGAGTCTTCAGAAGGTCCTAAGGATTGCCCAATGGGTCAGGAATTGTTGTGTTCGCAGCCAGGACTAGAGAATGACCTCAGGCAAGCAGAAGTTGTTAGCATTTAGGAGATCATCAGTCTTTCAGCTGGAGAGAATTGGGTACGTTTTCAGTGTGATTCTCTGACAGTTATACCCTTTGGACCAGATCAAGTCCCTTGCTTTTATGAATATAGGGTACAGAAACATCAGCGGTCATGCAGAAATTGGCCATATGATTTTGGAGGGAAAGGACTGACCATAAGCAACATTATCCTCTTCTCTCACCAACTTCGAAGAAACCGTTGCGTATACTTTGTATTGATTCTATTCACCATTATCTGACGCGGTGTCCTGCCCAGCACTTTCAGCCCCTGAGGGTGAGAGGGAAGTACTTGCCAGGTGAGGAGGCAGGCATTCAAAGGAAACATAACTTCTGAGGGGAGACATATTTGCCATGGGAGAGAGGCACCTCAGAGAGTAGCGTGAAGGCGAAGGCTCTCTGTGAATACCCTGATATCACAAAATTTCCCTTTGGCTCTTGGGATATTCATTCCATGCATTATTAGCAAGTTCACCCCTTGACAGGATGATCTGGGGGACACTCCAGAGCCTCAAGCCCATAAATTTTTCTATCTCCATTTGTTCTTCTATGTTTTTTTTGCCTCAGGAAGACATAATTTGGCCCTCAGTTCTTATTAATTTTCAGGGAAGTTGTTCATGAAGAGTAGCTCATGCTACTGAAAATATACCCTAAAGCTTAATGTCCACCAATGGCTCAATCAACAGAATGTCATAGATATCAGTGGAGAATGAACCTGGGCATCCTACTTTTCTGGCTACGTGGTTAGTATTGCATGGCTGGGAAGAGTATAAAATATGGTCCTCAAAAGTATGATGGGGAAGAGAAACTTTGTTGCTATAGCTCCATTCTCTGCTATACGGCAGATCCGTGAGAGGGAAGAGTCAATTTTGGTAAATACCCATGTCTGAAATTGAATGGCTGATGGAGAACCTGAGGAATCCAGTTCTTGAAATCCACTTTTACCTACAATCTTGGGACAGTATCATTTATATTTTCCTACCTTTTAAAAACTTGGTTTGATAAATTTCAAATGTGCTCAGTCACAAACAAGTTAGGTGGGTTTAAAATCACAGGGATGAGTGAATATTATCCATACCAAAATGTAGTAGCTATCATCATCTGTTGGAAGACCATGTCAAATTGGTTTGTACTGTCAAGAGCTCCTCATATAGGGCTTGATTCCTCTGACACTTTTAAAATCTATATAATTCTATTTGACTGCAGTAGAGTTATTCCTGATTTACACCAGTGCAAATGAGAAGAGAATCAGTGCATAAAGTGTTGTGTAAAAGACTCAGTTAATTTAAATGTGAATCTATCACAGTATAAAAACACATTCCACAAGAAAATGTATAGCTCTTCGGTTTTACTTGCTCCTGTGAAAACGCTCTTGAAAGCAAATTTATGTCTCCTCAGCACTTTTGTTTAAAGACAGGGAACAGAGATATGGAGTTCCAGACAGACATATTTTTGTTATGGGTTATTTTTGAGTGCTCATTTGATGGTAAGTCTTTGTTCAGTCCAGTGCTTTGTCATTAATGACTATAGAGTAACTAGATATGCAGAGCTAGAGGAAATCCTGTTTTATATGTTCCTAGTCCAAGGGAGCCTTACAAAGGATAACAATAATGCCACTTAGGTTTACATAGTGAGGTAATGTGTAAACATAGTTACAAATAAAAACTTCCATAATCCCTACAGAAACAGAAAAATAGCTTATGAAGCATAATGTTGCCTCCGCTACATGTAGATAATCTGGCTGTTAATGCATGTGGAATAAAATACAAGCTAAAGCGGCTGATACAATTTCTTGCGATTTACCTGTGCCTGTGAGTGTAGGATTTAGGATGTTGGCAGCAAATGTTTATGTCAACTGAAAAGGAGTGGGGGCCTGACCTAAAGCCCACTGATGTCAATGGAAAGACTCGCACCGATTTCAGTGGGCAGCTCATTCCTGTTTAAGATTGCTGATTGGATTGTCTAGCCTCCTGTAACATGTTAGTAGGAGTCACCCAGCCCACCAGCTTCTGTGAAGGGGATAGCACATTATAAAGTGTTGTTGGGGTGCTAAATTCTGGCCCATCCTCAGAAAGAATCTCATTCAGTCCCTCTCAAGATTCTCTGGGAAAGGGAAAATAGAGCTGTCTCCTGCTCACTTTCACTCGCTGAAAGAATGGCGTTGAGTGATAACTTTAAAGACAAGAAGAACCTAATGGTTTTTTAAAGGACTGGCATATTCAGAAAGGGTCAAACCTGAAATTATTACTTGGCTTTTACTAGAGTCAATGGGAATTTTGCCTGAATAAAGGCTTTAGGTCTTGACCAATAGATGAGCAACTAGAAAAGTAGGATGCATTTTTCGCAACAATTTTTGCAACAAACTTGTCTGTTTTTCATCAAATGTTTTTAAAATGTGAATTGTTTTGACCTGCTCCATTGGCAGCACTGAGAGGAATGAGTGGGGGTGAGTTACAACTGCAATGCACTAATACCATCTCTGCCACAGATTTCCTGGGGGGATCTTGGGTAAGTAAATTAGGCATCCACTTATTTTGCACGTGAACATTGCTTAGTGCACACATGCAAGTCAGTGAGTTGCATGTGCACATACATTAGCTCACATGTAGCCCCTACTTACATGTGCTCATTGGCTTTTTGTGTGCTCAACTTGGGTGTGTGCTCTTAAAAACTGGGGCATATATCTTTCCTTGCCTCAGTATCCTTGATTGTAAATTGGGGATGATAAACTACTGTACAGAGATGTTGTGAGGCTCATGTGTTAACAGTATTTGGAAGACATAAACCTCTATGCTTATTATTTATCTTGTTTTATTTTATTTGCATCCCTAATTGGTAGTTGAAACTATCTCCCTAAGAATTGTAACTTTTCTTTGGAAGGGAGATCTGTGGAGTGGTGTCTCTGTGATTTTCTTTCCGTAGTGCAAGGTTTGTAAAGAAACAATCCATCAGAATAGATCATTTAAATCAGTACATTAAAAAAGAATATAAAGGAAATTATTAAATGGCTCTTGTTACATGCAACTTTTGGGATTGTTTGCCCAGTGCTGAAAATGTCACTTGCTTAAGAATTTGGCATGTGGCAATTTTGTCTGGGGAAGAGGGCATGTGGCAAGAGTTATCCTCAGTTTCCTTTTCCAACATTAGGTTGCCATCAGGCTCTGTCAGCTGGAGAAGTGAAGAATGCTCAAATATGCTTTTGAGAGTGAAATAGTAGCATTTCTTAGGAAGGTGAAGTGTCATTTATGCAGGTTGGACAGACCAGAAATGAGGGAGATTTCATGTGCTAATGATGGATCAGTGGAACAGTTGTTGGAACCGTGTACTATCCTGATCCAAGAATATTTTTCCATTGGTGGATGGCCAGTATTATCAGTCATTCAGTGAAGAGAGGGCTGGGCTGGGAGTGGGAAAGGCTTCCCTGCCCTGTTGAGAGAAGATCTGGTGTAGAAGACTGCACTCTCTGTTGTCTCCCTTCTGTGTTTGTGTGTGTATGTGTAAGATCAGGCTGTGACAAGCTTCACTTTTCATCTTCTCTTGAGAGGATGGGGTGACACCCATTTATTTCCTTCATTGTGTTGTGGGAAGGGGGTCTGCAGAGGGAAGGTTGTCCCACAAGAAGCAATAAGTCCTGAGATTGTCTGGTATAGAGTGAGCATCGGGAATTGGGTGTATCATGGATGGAAGGCAGCCTGGTTAGTAGCATTTGTCATTTATAGGCAAAAGAGGTTGTGTGAAATTTTCTGGAGTGCTCATCATGGCATCCCTAGGGGAGCAGGCATATGAGGGATGAGCATGTGTCAGTATACAACATGATTGCATGGGGATGAGTGCACAAGGAAGGTGTCATATGCTAGGGTAGGGTTTCAGCTTCTTCTCCCCCGATCCACTAATAGTTATACTGTTTCTATTCATATGGAAGGAAGGGAAACTGTCCATCAACAGCCACCTTCAAAACCCCCTCAGATAGGTCCTACTTGCGTTTAGCACCTTTTGTGTATCTTGTTTGTTTCGTGTTACATTGTGATGGAAAGCCTGATTATTATCTCTAATATTTTCAAGAGCATGATGCGTGTAGGTGCACTTACTGCACCCTGAGGTTTTTCATCACGATTAGAGATGTGTTTAGGAAATTAGTAATGAGAGAAAAATGCTTAATTAAAAATGACATCAGTTTGGAGGCTAATCCATCTTCAGCTAGTTTGCTGAAAATTGAAAGGAGTTTTACACAATGGCAAGTGGTGGGAAAATACACTTGGCTTTTTACATTTTAAACAGGAAGGAACTTTTTAAATGCAAGACTTACAATAGTAATCGGCGCAATTATTTGGGAACATTATATTGCATGTTGTAGCTGCAGGGTGTTGGGGGTGTATGCATAGTCTATAGAAGATAGACAGTGTTCTGCTTTCTTTAACTAATATGTTTAAAACAAAAGAAAAAAAAGACTTAGTGTGACTGTTTTTGGATCTACTGCAAAACAATTGGTTTCTTTTACACTCAAAAATACTTCTAAATTTTAAAATAGTAAGGTGTGTTTAACTTATAAGATATGGCTAATATATTATGAGGTCATGGCAGGCATGCAGTTAACAAATTCTTCATTTCCGGAGAGGAGCAGCTTTATGTGAAATGTCTTAAATTCAGAGTCTGCAATAGAATTTTAGCTCTTCATCCCCAATGACCATTATAAAATTGCCATATGCCTAAAAATATGCTCAGCACAACTGTGATTGTTCAAATTCTGAATTCACTATCATTTTATGACTGATCCTTAGTTTAAAATAAAATTATTCTTCTTCAGTGGAGGATGAAAGCCATTTGCTTATATATGGTTCATTATAAAATGCGGTACCTTTAAGGATTTCGAACAATAGACATGCTTTATTTGAGCTTTTATATCACTTTTGGTGAACAGCAAACGGTAAAGTGTTGCCATTTTTGTCATGATCAGTCCATAAAATCAGTTATCTTTCTCTTTGGTCCAACTTATAAACACATGTAAAACTGAAGCAGATGTCAGAGCAATAACCAGGTGTACATTGTAGTGCCTTACAAAATTTTAATCGCAGCATGGCTGTTCCATGTTTAATGGTTTTGGTTAATAAGTGTTTCTGTCAGTTGTGGCTCGTACAGGTTGTTTAATTATACTCTGTATTTTTCAGACTGAATCTTAGGATTTCATCCAGACAGTCTCTGAGTAAGCTTTCTCTGGGTGAAGTATTTTTTTTCAGTCATAACACATACGGCACTCACAATGTGAATGTCAGAGCTGCTCTTGCTCTATATGCCACATTTTGGGTGAAATCAATATGTGTTAGATCATAAATCCTCTGTGGCAGGGATTGTCTCTTTTCTAGGTTTGTACAGCTCCCAGCAAATGAAGCTCCACTCCCAGTTGGGCCTATGGATAGAGCCATGCGAATCCACAGGATACCTGCTTTATAGCCACGGAGCAGATGCGGATACAAATTTTGTATCCAGGCAGGGCTCTACCTATGGACAGTGCCATAACATAAATATTTACTGCTACTACCAGGTTAGTATAAGCCCCAGCACAGACAGGTCCGGGTGCAGAGCCGAAGTTCTGGTGGAGCCCTGGAGAATGGAGGAACCGAAGTTCATACCCCTCCATTGGGGCTCTGTTGATTTTGACCCTTGTCTCTCCCCTTGCAGTGACATGTTGCACGGGCGAAAGAAGACTCCAATGGGAGTGTATGTCTGGAGGAGGGGTCTGGATTTGAGAGCCCAGAAATATTGCTGGTGGGTGGAGTGGGGAGCTGTTTGGGGTAATGGAACCTCTGATAGCAGCAGATTTCCATTTTGGAGGTGTCAGCCAGCTGCAGCTAAATTGCACTGGGTGGGAGCATCCACAGATTTCATGTTGTCTCCTAGGCTGTCACTCATCTGTGGAGACCCTGCCTCTGTGGCCCACTCCTGAGAGATCCCTCTGCCACACATGGCATTGAAGAGACAGATTCATGGACTCCGCCTCTGAAGGCAGGTGGTGGGGCTGGGAGGTCTCCAAGCGGCTCTGTGCCTACTGCCCAGGATAGTGACATGGCAGGGAGTGGAGAACCCCTGTCTCAGGATCTCATTATTGCACCAGGGCATGGTACCTCACTTTTCTACCCAACCCACCCTGTGTGGTACAAGTGCCTCTTTGTGTCTGTTCCCTGCACTTACAGTAACTGCATTAATTTTCCAACTATTTTGTAGGTCAGTGGAAAACGCCTTATCAATCTATATTCTATGCGCTCAGTTGCATTTAACACTTTATAAGCTATAATTAGGGCCCCGTAATGGCGTTTTGGGCTTTCAGTACCATTACAACAGCAGTTAGCATACAGCACAGATTTAGGTTTTATATAGTGGGGCCTGGGCTAGTTAAGTAAAATAAAATAAATAAAGGATAAGCGTTCAGCCTGTCTTTTCTCTCTTTACATTTTCTTGCCATCCAGCTGCCCAAGTGCACTGCTCATCTGCCTTCTGCAGCTCTGAGATGTGAGTGCCTGCTACTGATTGGGTTGTGATTAAAAAGCAGTGACTTTTAATATGCAGGGCTTCAGGGTGAAGAGGAGTCATTTTCATTAATGGTTTCTGCTATGGGAGGGCAAAAGAGGCTTAAAGCAGTGTCTTCAAGGACAGTGAATTGGCTGAGATGTTAGTGCATAAAAATGTTTTGATCCAGTTGTAACTACGAGCTGCTAGTTCCTGTTGCTTCTATTTTGATCAAGTGCCCAGTTTGTGTGTGGCAGGGATAGGAGGTGAAGACAAGGAAAGGAAGTAACTGTTCAAAGGGCATCTCCCATAGGAAGCCAAAAATGTGAGCAGCGTGATGGAATCAAGGTTAAAAAATTACTTATTTTCCTTTGGTTTGCATAGTGCATCCATCATATACAGTTTTCCACATGTTGGGTGATGGAAAGTTGAGCCCCAAAGGAAGTTCTCTTTGTAATTCAAATTTGGGATCATAAAATCAGTCATTGTTGGGTCACTAATTGGTGTGCAAGATCGGAATTTCCTAAACTGTATGATAAGTTCACTGGCTTTTTGGCAGCCTGCAGTGAAATCTTCAGCAAATGATATTCTTTCCTGGTTCTGTTGTTAACTCAGGAAAAGCATCAGGTCATTTATAGTTACACCCAGATCGCCACTTGTTTTTAAATAGAAGGGAGAAAAAAAGTTGGTGGTCAAAGGGAATCAAAATGTTTCTTATGAAGTTTGTTTTCATGTCTCTGTGGCATAGAAGTAAAGGTTGGCAGCCACATGATAACAGTGAAGATTGATTGCTCTGTATGTTAAGCATCTCTCATCTCTGAGTTTATGTTAACACAAGCATTATTCCAGCAGCAGCATCTGGCTTATTGACAGGTTCCACAGACAGTTGTTTTGATGGCTCTGGAGACGCCTTTGGGCTGTCATGTAGGTAGGTGGCTGACTAGGCTGGCTTTGTCATTCCTTTTTTAATTTATTCGACTTGACTTTGTTTGTGATGAATGGTCTTTGGTCTTTCACAAATCCTTCCTAACCTTTACATGCAGGAACTTTTATGAAATACCCATGTTCATTTACATCCAGGCTTTTTTTCTGATGAGAGCTGGAGCTGCAACGTCCCAGTCCATAGCTTCCATGCAAGTTTTCCCGGTGAATCAGGATTTCAGTCGTGTGCAATAAAATGCACATTTTTGAGCATAGTGCTGCATAATGAGTTTCTCTGAGAACAGAACGACAAGCATAAATCAAACATTAATATTACACAGTCAGTGTCCTGAGGGGGCTATCAGGGGAGTTGGGAATTTAGGAAGTCATTCAGATTCCTCAAGACTCAAGTGTTTGTGTCTTAGGTGGTAAAGTTTTTGGGCCAGATCCACAGCTCATGTAAATTGGCATGGGACCATTGACACCGGTGGAGCTATGGTGATTTACACCAGCTGCGGATCTGTCCAGACATGTTTTTATTGTACAGAATTTACAAGCGCTGTATGTAAAAACACGACTGCTTTAAATACACGTTGGTTTTTGAGGGTATGCAGGTGCGAATACAAGCACAATTTTTAAGAGACCATGAAGCATCCTTTTTATTAAGTAGGTTTATTGGGGTCACTGCTTCTTCTGGATGAAGTTCTTTGGCCAGACTAGATGATCTTTTGGCCTTAAACTCTGTGAATCCATGGAACGGCTTCAACACTAGCCATAACTGGAGCTGTCTTCAGGTACGTCTACATAGCGGTTGGAATGGTGTAATTCTTGTCTTGGGTAGATGTGCACTCACTAGCTCTGCTTGAGCTAGCATGCCAAAAATAGCAGTGTAAACATAATGGCATGGGTGGCAGCTTGGGCTAGCTGACAGAATAAGTACTCAGGAGTTGGGCAAGATTGTACTTGAGCAGTAGCCTGAGCTGCTGTGTTTGCTGCTGTGACCACACTTCTATTTTTAGCACACTAGCTTGAGCAGAGCTAGCGCATGTAAGTCTACCGGTGTTGGGAACTGCACCTTCCAGCTGCTGTCTAGATGCACGCCTCCTGGGCTTTCAAGTTTTATCATAACCATTTTAGCAAAACATATACACACAGATTTTCTTGTTTTTAAATTTATATTCCCTTTTTATAATAACAATAAAACATAGATTAGTGAGTATTTTATTGCAAAACGGAAACAATATAAGCTTGATAAGTATATGGAGGGGATGTTATGATGGGATAGTTTATTTTGAGCAATTGATTTGGATTATCGGCAGATAAGTCTGCTCAATGGTCTGTGGGAATGTTGATGGGATGGGAACTGAGTTACTGCAGGGAATTCCTTTTTGGGTGTTGGCTGGTGAGTCTTGCCCGCATGCTCGGGGTTTAGCTGATCGCCATATTTGGGGTCGGGAAGGAATTTTCCTCCGGGGCGGATTGGCAGAGGCCCCGGAGGTTTTTCGCCTTCCTCCGCAGCGTGGGGCATGGGTCGCTTGCTGATGGATTCCCTGCAGTTTGAGGTCTTCAAATCTCACTTTTGAGGATTTCAATAACTCAGTCATGGGTTCGGGGTTGTTATAAATGTGTATGGGTAGGGTTTTGTGGCCTGCCTTGTGCAGGAGGTCAGACTGGATGATCATATTGGTCCCTTCTGACCTATGAGTCTATGAGTCTATGAGTCTATGAGTACCACAGTACTTCAGTTTTAAGGCGGGAGGAATTTTCCATATTAATTCAACTCATCATCCAACAACTCTGCATACACTTGTTGCATGTAACCTCCACCAAAATAAATAGCCCAATGAAAGGAAAAATGTTCAAAGCTGATTTTGGGTTAGGCTGGGGATGCTTGTCCACTTTGTAGTTTATGAGAGTTTTGCCATTGCCTTAAGTGGGATCAGGATTTCACTCTGAGGCTGTAATTTATCTTCTTAAAGAAACCCTCCCTTCACTAATACCTACTCTTTCTTCCTAACATCCAGTGGGGCAGATTCTTTTCTTCCAGAAGTGCCCAGAAAACAAATGACAATAAAAACATTCCATTATATGATAAATTCAGGCTTTGGGTAACATAATTCTACATTAGCAGGCTATGAGGACTCCTTGCATCATCCTGTGTATTTATTTTGTGCAAATGTCTATAGAAGCTACATTAGATAACAGAATTGCTTATAAATCCTGTAAAGATGACTGGATGGCTCAGGAAAATGGTAATGATAAATGGAGTCTGTCATTTCTCATTCGCCGGTTTAATATGACCCAGGTCCGTTTGGATTGAAAGTTGTTTGGTTGCCTATGTGAATGTGTTGGAGGTCTCCAGGGGATTCTTTGTGGTCAAGTGTCCATGTCCCAATAGGCAAACTAGCTTCAACAATAAACATCCTGAAGTTGCCTCTAGTTTATATTACTTTATTCTTTTCCCTCTCTATCTTACTTTATTATTGGTTGAAGCAGTCACTGCCATGTTTGGTTGTGGCCGTTTTTTCTTTTTCAGGAGGGCTCTCTATAATGATTTACATGTTCGTACCCATAAAGTTTGGGCAGCAGCCCTCAGTAGTATACACTTTGTCTAAGTTCCTTTTTGGAGTTGTTTATCCCTGCATTGTGTGGGGTATTTTAGAGCAGCTAAGAAATCATAGAAATGTAGGGCTGGAAGGGACCTTAAGAGGTCAGCTAGTCCACCCTCTACCATGAGGCAGGATTAACTATCCCTAATACAATCCCTGACCTGTTGCTTTCATTGGAAGAACTCCTGTGCTTGGTTTCACTTTCTGGTCTTGAAAGACCTGATGGATCAGCTTTGAAGTTCTTATTAGCTTTCTTACTTTAAAGCCAATGGGCTAGAGCCTCAGCTAGTGTGAACTGCATAGCTCCATTTACATCAACAGAGGATCTGGCTATGTGCTCTGCATAAGCACTACCTTTGTGAGAAATGTAGGACAGTTGTATGGGATCCTCATTTGGCTTTTCATGAAGACCAAGTCTTATCTAGGGTGTTTCTTTTTTTTTGCCCTAGAACTCCCAAAGATTGAACTTGGTGGGAGCTGTGGGTACTCAGTTCATCTCAGCACTGCATCCTCTGTATGGCAGTCCTGAAGAGATCCTCTCAGTGTTCTAAAGGATGCTCTTCTGCTGGCTCATGTGTGGCATCGGAGAGACTTTGCAAAAGGGAGTCACACTGCTTTGTGTGGGACTAGATTCCATTCCACATAGACTGTGCCAGGCAAGAACCTGGGCTTCTCTACAAACTTGAATCAGGATTAGTGATAGCTATTATTCACAAAGGTATTGCAGGCTACCACTCTATGGTAGTCCTGCGTATATAGCTTTGATTTATTTGGGCTGGCATAAGAGAACAATCAATAAGGGTGATTTCTTGCCTCTTAGGTAGGTTTCTTAAAGATAGCCCAAGATAGCCCAGTCGCCCCCATTCAGTGATTTGAAGGGGTTAAAGCTGAAATTATGGTTTATTACCAATAGTTATTGTAGTTACTTTATTTGCTGCTAGACTATTCAACTGGAGATTAGCAGCCAATGAGCTTCTTACGTAAGGATGATGTCATCAAAGAACAGTGTTTTTTTCTGCCTTCTCCTGCTGGAAGGGAGGAGCAAACAGCTGGTCTGACCTAGCACAGGACAGAAGTATTAGAAACAGCTTATTTAACAGGTAAGAAATTATCCCATGCTGTTCAGCTAAGTGTTGATATGCAAATAAATAATGATAATAATAATTCTTTATTCTTTGTATTACCATAGCACCCAGGAGCCTGACTCTTGGGTCAGTACCTCTTGTGCTAGGTGCTGTACAAACACAGAAAAAAAAGATTGTTGATCCTGGCCTCAGAGAGTTAACAATCTAAGTAAATAGTAGACATATAACAATCTGGGATTTTTTAGGCAAATCTAAATGATAATTAATCCCATTATCCCTTGTTTTCAGCCTCAATGAGAGCTCTTTTGATACCTCTGTCTACCCGTCCTATGTGTGTGATGGAAAACTTGCTTTTGCTATATGTATCTGTTCCTCCTGAAAACATGGAAGAAATGTCTCTGGGTCAGCTAAGCAATGTGTTTACCTAGTAAATTCGTCATGAAGATGCCATAAAATCCACAATAGGGAGTATGGCTGCCAGCATCTTGAAAGATAAGCCTGCAGATGGATGTAGCTTCATTTTTATCATGCTACCCTGTTGTTACCATATTTGGTGCATCATCAGCATCTTTTGTGGCTGTCTTTCCATTTATAATCAAATACTGCTGGCTTACTTTCTCTCACAGAACATCTTCCTTGGCTTTTTAATCAGCTTGTGTGAGCCCCCTACAATCAGATATTCTAGATGAGGGGTCAGAAGTTGTACTCAGTTTTGGTCATTGAGTTGTTATTTGTAACCTGGAGTATTGAGTTTAGTTTCAGAGAGTTACAGACAGGAGAGAATGAAGAGAAGAGCAACAGATTTGAATAGGGGGCTGGAAGGATTCATTTGTAAGGAAAGATTAACAGAGCTAAATGTATATCTTGGCTAGGCAATTGCTAAGGAATGCGGGGGATTGTGAAAACAGACTATAAATACATAGGAAAAGAGGAATTATTTAGGGTGGTACAAAGGGGTACAACTAGGAGTAAAGGCATAAACTTAAGGCAGGAAAAACGCAGGCTGAAAAACTTGCTGACATTGAATTGCATAGGTTCTGAAATAGCCTTCGAAGGGTAGTAGGGCATTTAAAATGTATCCTGTTGGTGCATCTGTCCTCCCATCCATGGCACCTGAGTAGACACCAAGTCAGTCTTCAAGACTAGAGTCTTCTTCTCTTCATGTGGTACTGTGCAGAGAAGGTATGCGTGGTCAAGTTCCCTTAGCGTGTGTGGGCTTTTTTGTGTGTGGTCAGTATCCTATTTAATGACACTGTAGAGAGCAGGCCTTCTCTGAGAGGGGAGAAAGTGGGTCGTTTATTCAGTCTTTCTCAACTTCCTTTTGTGTGAGTGAGATCCATGTCTTATGGCCAAGGGGTTCTCGTAGAAGGGTTCTTTGATTCTTTGGAGGATGATCTTGCAGGATCTGTTTGCCTGTTTTCCCCTTTCCACACTGGGTGGTACCTGTATGGCACCAGGGGCATCTGCAGCAGGATTTGGCACTGGCAGTGTGAATGTACATCACTTAAGACCCTCAGTGGGGTTGTGATGGGAAGGGGCAGGTGGAGTGGCTGAAAAAGGGGTGTCTGAGCCACCTCCGGAAAGTGCAGAGCTATCTTCAGGGAGTGGGCCAGTTGAGAGGCCATGGGATCCATGCTTACGCAGTGGCTCATAGGAGGACTGGAGAAGTAGCGTCTCCTGTTCATGACCTGTGCCAGCCTAGGGATTGAGAGAGGCTGTCTTGAAGCCACACATGGCTTGCCTATAGGGCTGGGGAATTCGGATTCCATCTCCCCCTCTTTTGCCCCTTTCCTGCTTAGTTTTCTACACAAAGTTCAAGTGAGAGGGAGGAGGTAAAAGTCTCTCTCCACAGATAAGGTGTGATCCCCATTGCTGTAAATTTAAAGTCAAGGCAAGACAGCGAGTCAGTTTTTGGTGAAGCAGACACTCCAATTAGCATGCAGGACAAATGAAAGCTACATTGTTTCTGGAGATAGACCTCCTGTTGTGCTAACTATGCTCTGCATATGGCAATTTGTAGCTTCTAGGAGGAATACACAATAGGCAGCCTGGTTATTCTAAAAGCTGAGCCATTACTTTATATTCCTCAAGTGTTCATTCACTAAAAAAGTAATTGATAAAATGAGAAAGTGAAAGATACACTAAATGGGTATGATTTTATGCCATGTGCTGGCCTTTTAAGGTGAATTTAAATATATCAGGAGCTGTTTTATGAAAAATAGGAAAATGGTCATCTTCCAAACTTTTTCTGTTAAAAATCCTTTTAGTTGGATTGAGATGGTTTGACTGGAACAGCTGTCCTTCAAGCATATGTACTCCAAGCATTTTTTTCCAGAAAGTCATATCCAGTTTTTCCAAGATGACGTTATTTTCACTGAGGTAGGAATCCAGAAGTTTTGAACTGTACAAATAGAAAAGTCCAGCTGTCCAGTTGATATAAATGAACATAGATAGCTTTATCGAAAGATACAGAACTGTACTGCTTTCTACTAGCGGAAGGGCTGGCCCAAAGAGTTATTCATCTCTTACCTGTTCAGTGTCCTGTGTGAAATGGGATTCTGTTACTCATCACAGATCATAGTCCACCTCTCAAAACTGACTATTACCATCATCAGTTTCAGCAGAGAGTCCAAGGTCTGAATGGGTATAGAGACTGAAATTTTATCCCTTTTATCCCTGGTAAGGTGTTCCTTTAGAACAAGGCTCTGTAGCACATTTTGATGGAGCGGTGTGTATTGTACATACTATGCCAGCTCTAGATCCGATTCTGATTGCATTCAGTACTACCTTACTACTCAAACAGTCCCACTGAAATCAGTGAGACTACTCATGGATTAAGGTTTTGTTTGGCATGTTTAAGGGTACCAGACTCTGGACCTCTATGGTTCATAGAGGACCTCCGTCTTCAGAGCTGTCAAACTAGTACCTTTCACAAGTACTAAATTTGCTTTAAAAAATGTTGTGATCTCCCATACAATTCAATAGACATCAAAATTAAAACACTAATACACTAGTGAGAATTCACCCCCCACCTCGAAGAGGAAAATAATTAAAAAGAGAAAACCAATCAAGTTTTATTGAAAATATCTAATTTCTCTCAAAGGTCATTGTCTAAGTATTTTTTGAAAATGAAGATTCTAAGGAGAGCTTTTGAGACACAGTGGGTTAGCTGAAAGTGTAGTGATGGCTTTATAACTATTTTCCAAAATGGTTATATTATAAATGATGATACTATGATACAGACAAAGTAGCAAAAGGATGTTGCAAGAACACATTTTCATCCGAACAAAATCAGTGCTGAATCTGCATTGTGAAGTTACATTAAATCACAGAATAGAGAGAGAGAAAAAAAATTAAAGGATTACTTAAAACCAACAATAAACTTACAAATTAAAAGTCATCGTTTTAAAATGAAGTTATACTCTATTAAAATAAGCATAAAATTACATACCAGTTTGGATGTGTTGTTCATAGAATAGTAAAATTGAATCAAATGCAAGTAAAATATGTGTTTAATTAGATCGTAAAGAAAGGAGATTAAAAGTAATATTTTGTAACATAGTAATTATTATTTTAGTCTGGCTCTTGTGTGTTTACTTAAATTTAATTGTGATAGCGGATCTCTTTGGGGCTCTTCATTTTGTTTGTGTCTTTAATTACTTTAAATCACAACCGTTACCTTTATTTTGTTTTCTTTCCACTAAATACAATGCCTGGCTGTTTGTTGCATTAGCATACCTATTCATAAACACAGATCTCTGAGCAATCAGCCTCTGCCCTATGGTTGTGAGAGGTTACAAGTCAAATCGTTGCAGGGATCTATGCGACAAGATAACAGGAAAGGACCTTGTAACCATTGGGAAGTAGGTTGAGGTGCTGATGGGCGTCTGAGATGTAAATAAACCAGATTGCTTTCATTTCCTGTTTCCACTGTATTTGCATTCCAGCAGCACAATTCATCTTTATGACACAAACCTATTGCTTTAACTTTACTGTGGGCCACTAAAGTACATTAAAGTGGGCAGGAAATGGAACTAAAAAGAGTTCAGTTGAGGCTTTAGAATAACTAAACACATTGCAATAGCTTTTAGTATAGGGTGACATCTGTTTTCAAGCAGATTTAACACAGCGCTTTTGTTATAAAAACGAATGTTATTGTAAAGGCATGCAACGTATTTATAAATTTGGTATTAAAATGTGATCAAATAAATTTTCAAAATTCTCTAGGTTAGCTAAAGTTAAAACACAAAATAGAGGGCCAGATCATCAGCGGGCTGAAGTCAGCAGAGCTATGCTGAGGTACACTAGCTGAGGAATTTGGCCTCTAAACTGAATATGAAATGAATGTTTAAAAAAATGTGCAGACTCATTCCATTGACAGCTGGACAGAGAGGGCCAAATTCTCCTGCCTTAAACAAATAGTCCCATTAAAGGTAGTGGGTAGTCTCGTGAGGAGAGTGGGCAGGATTTAGCTTTAAAAAAGGCATGTAGTTGTTTTCAAACTTAAGTTTTAGTAGCTCTGAATATGCGGCCTGCAGTCCTCCCTATTCAGAGATAGATTTTCAAGTACATTTACAATTTTCAGATACATTTAACTTTTAAAAAATTGTGACAGCTAGTCAATACTTTTCTTGTGAGGGTTTTGCAAGCTTTTTTTCTTCACTGCATATATCCTAGGAAGATATATGGCAGTAGGATTGTGAGTTTACATCATGGGTTACTTGAAGAAACATAACTCATATTCTCCCTTCCATAGGATAATTAGTGCCTGCCCAATGATGTCACTTACATGATACATGTGGTTAAGGTTTTTGAAAATAAACCATTCATTGTGCTCTTTCTCCGATTACACTGAATGGCCTCTGGTTTTGCTGAGCACTGTATTCTTTTTTCTGTCAGTGAATAGATAATTGAACGCAGGCATCAACCTTCAAAGCGTTTATCAATATAGAAGATATTAGCGGACATTGCACAATGTAATGTAAGGTAAAAACTAATTTGTAAGCAACACAGCAGAGAGCTGGAAAGGCAATTAAGTTAAAAAGTCATTAACATTGATCTTTTGGCACTGAGAAAAGTACGTTTCTTTCTCAGAAAACATCACTGAAAAATATTGTGCACCTAGGTTTATCTTTTAGGGAATATTTTACTATGAGATTTAGTTTTCATTGACTATTTTGCTTTTAAAATTAAGAATTCGGTTTAGTGTAGCATTTTGTTCAGTATTGACTTGAATTATACGAATAAGGAGAGACCTGTAGGCAATTAGTAAGGGTACTTGCTGGCAGTTTGACTTCCATCGTTTGTTCACACTACAGGTATAAATTCTCACTGAAAGGATAAGGTTACAGATGGGTGGGTATTACTTCAGTGATTGCAGCTTCTTAAGTGAGAATCCAGATGCTTTTCTTCTTTCTCTCCTGCTGGTTAGTGTGGGCACATGAAGTAAATAGCTGAAGGTAAGGTTTAAAGATTAAACTTTTTCTGTTTTGCAATAGAAGAATAGCCAGCACAGCTTGTGGTTACCAAGACAAAAGTATCCCTCTCCAGACTTTAAGTAAGTGAATGCATAGATGGGGCCAAAATTTCAAAAACATTCAGAGCCAGATTTTCAAGTGCTCAACAGCCACAAGTGGGGCCAGATTTTCAAAGGAGCTCAGCTCCTTTCAAGGCACATAGGGTAACCGACCGTTTTTACAATTGGCCACTTATTTTGATGCCTAAATGGGAGTTGTGATTCTTCTGAAAATTCTGGCCTTAGGGCCTGATCCAATTATCATTACCATGTGTAGGAGTATTCCTATCAGCTTCAGCGGTAATTGATTCAGCCCCTTTTATTTTACAATTGTGAGATATGCTTTGAAACGTTTTTATTTAAAAAAATGTTAACTAAAGAAAACCCATGCTTTCTGTTTGTGGCAAAAGGAATATATTGTAGTGGTATAGTCTGCAAATTCATTGGTCTGTATCAAATTTGATGAGGTAGAAATGCAGTATAGCTGAGACAGAAATCAGACAGAGAAGTGTGAATTAAAATTACCAATCTCTCCTTTCTCTCTCAAACTACCGTTTCGTTACTTGTGCTTGTGGTTAGATCATGGGTATCACTGTCAGCAAAGATAAAACCTTAAGCCAAACTTTGGGCCCTGTCCTGCTCATGTTGAAGTGGATGAGAGTTTTACCCATAGATTTAATGGGAACAGAACCACAGTCTTTGAAATCTATCTTCCTTATTTTTCAGTCTTGCAGCTGTTGCGTG
Organism: Mesoclemmys tuberculata; assembly: GCA_007922155.1. Taxonomy (NCBI): domain Eukaryota; kingdom Metazoa; phylum Chordata; order Testudines; family Chelidae; genus Mesoclemmys; species Mesoclemmys tuberculata. The sequence goes on along the minus strand of ML675611.1, from coordinate 18,950,215 downwards.
TGTGAGTAACCCTTACTCATGGGAGGAGTCCCACTGAAGTTGGTGAGAATACTCATGTGAGCAAAGGACAACTCATGTAAAGGTTGGCAGAGTCGGGCCATGGCTCTTACTCATGTGGATAGCGCTTACTTCCCAGGACATTATGGGGTGTTGGATCAGGCGCTCTCTCTCAGTGCAATGGGCTTTACTAGGACCATCTGTGTTCCTCTTGAGTAAAGGTTTGCTGGATTGTGCCTTCACTACAGGTTGATTATGCACTTCCAGATTCCAAATAGAGTAGCAAACAAGCTAAAAGTGAAATGAGGCTTTCAGAAACAGGGGAAGCTGTCAGTGTAAACTGCACCATCGCATTCAGCTCATGCAGGCGTTCTGCAAATAATTACTAATGAGGTACGCAAAGTAGGTAGAGAGGTAGCTTGTATGATTTGTTAATTTGTTGAGTGAAAGATCAACATATCCATCTACAGCATAAAAGAAATTTGTTTTACCCTCTGTAATGTAACAGATTACAATGTTATTGGAGCACTGCTTAGTATATAGTCTTAAATGTTGAGGCCCTTACCACACCACATGCCTTTCTTGTCTGGCTCTTTTCCTTCTGTCTGTGAGGCAGTAATTGTGGTTGGAATTCTCATTTCCCTTCCCCCGCCCTCCTTGCTTTCAGTGCACATAGCACATTTGGTCACTTTCTCTGATTTCTTCCCTCTGTAAAACATGCATGTAACTTCCCCATAAGGCTTATTAGGGCTGAGGCTATTGAAGTGGAGATTCACTAGGACTCGGGATTGTCACAGGGTAGTGAAATCCCATTAATTGGGCTGGTTTAACTTTTAAGTTACGTTTAATGTTTTTAACAGTAACTTGTGTTTCCTTTACCCTTCACACCCCTTCATTAGCCAGGTGCTTTTGTCACGCGGAGTGGAAAAATAAAAGTAATCCAACTGCACAGCTGGGCCTTCAATGAAAAGCAGGAGGGGGATGGCCTCAGCTACAAGAAGTGATTAGAGAAGCGGAGTCATTTAAACAGCCCTTGCAACTGCTCAGTAAAATCCAACCACTGGGAATGGGAGAACATTTTTTTTAGCTAATTAGGCTATTTAAATCCACACTACATTTATCTGAGCTGCACTGTTTAATTTCTTAAAGAAGTTCTTTTCTCAAAACATTTGTTTCACCTCAATTTTGCACATTTTATTGAACTTGTACCCATCATGTTACATATCCATGCATGATAGGATTCATTCTGTTCTCACTTGCACTCTTTAAATCAGGAGTAAAACTATTGAGATCAATAGTTACGCAGCTGGAAATTAGGTGTAAGGAGGAGCAGAATTAGACTTGCTCATTTCTTTACATTAGAAGAAGTCCTTTTTTTTTTTTTATAATCAGAAATCATTTGCATGTAGTAATTTGGTTACTTTAAATATTTGATAGCATTTTAGCATTGCCATATTAGTCACATAATGCCAGAGATTGCAAACACTTATGCATAGGTCTAACTTTATTCACATGATTAGTCTCACTGATGTAGCACTCGTTCTTAAGAGAACTAAATGGCACTATACCCAGAACGTAGGTATTTCTTATAGGATTGCTCCCGTGAGTAAAGGCGTGTAATTGTTTGTGGGGGTTGGCCCAGAGGGTTCTGTTCTCAGAATACTTACTACTGAGTTTAGTACCATTTAGTTTTCTTAGTAGACAGTGAGAGTATGTTCAGTATTATATAAAATGCCCTGTAGTGTGTGCAGAATGGTGCATAGAGAAACTTGATTTTTCACTTTCTATTTGTCAGGGTTCATTTCTGCCTAGGGATAGGTTAGAAGAAATTCCTAAAATATTAATTGCTCCTTCCTGCAAGATCCGGGATTACTTATCTATGTGTTATAATCTTTCAGTAGATTGTGGAGGGGAAGGGCTTCCTCTGTCATGACTGTAAGCAACTCCTGTAACTTCAAAAATAATTTCACTGGGGTCTTGAGCGTCATAAAGAGAGCAGAGTCAGAAGTAAAACAAGTGCCTTTATTTGAATCCATAAATCAGCTTGCTAATATAATGTATTGGGGACATTATTGTTCAAGCAGTAGCAACAGAGCTAACTTTTCATTCTAATGGTGCAGTGCCATAGGCTCTAATAGTTTATAATGTCCAAAGCTTAGAAATATCAGTTTTTAAATATTCATTTAAGGGGCTATAATTTAGGAGCATAATGAAAAAAGTACAAGAGTTAATGATATTAGCTAATGAACACGGCTTTTGATAGAAGCCATTAAGAGTGTATTTTGTGAGATATGGTTATGAAGAGTAAAGAGCAAGAGTACTCCAGCAGATGATGGTGAAATCAGTTCCAAGATTCTGCCCACATTTTTACAGAGCTCTTTTGGACTTTTAAAATTCAAACTGCAGGGAAATATCTCATTTGAAAGAGAATGATAACCAAAGCAAAAATAGCAGTGCCAGGGTTTTAAAAAACCATTTTATTTATATATATTATAATTAAAAATAGAATAAATTCATCTTCCAATAAACTGGCCATTTCCTTGGGAGCAATCCCATTTTATCATAAAGTAGCACATTTAAAAAAAAAGAGTACTAATCTGGGTACACTGTAGGCACGCACGATATGGCTAGGTTACCAGCTTTGTCTGCCCTCAGTATTAACAAGCAAATAAAACATTTTTCACACTTTTTAAAACTAAACAAATAAACCCTGGGCCGCTCTGTGGTCTTTCATTAGAACCTTAATTGTCTGGAGAGCTCAACATGAGGGCTTGAAGTTGGTCTGTTTCATGCACAGTATTAGTGTCGGTAGCAGATTTACAACAGAGTTGGATTTAATCTCTTCCCTAATTCTTACAATAGTCTGTCGGGAAGGAGAGGTATTTGCATGTGTTAGGAGATAGGTTATTGTATCTCTGAATTGGAAGCACAGCAATGGGTTTTAAAGTGTCTGGACAGCCATGAAATGATTTTGAAAGGAAAGATGACTCAGTGGAAACAAAATAGGTGTTGCTTTTAAATCATCTTATTGGCATGCACGTTGTCACACCTCTGAAGGTGGCGGTAGGCTCCAAATGTATTTTTCACGAAAGCGGTTGTAGCGTAAGGAAATATTGCCATAGCCCAGATGACAATTATCAGAGGGTTCGTTCCCAACTAAGAGAGGAGCCACTTGCGGGCAGTATCACGTAAACTATTTCTGATGCGACTTGATTATTCAACACTGAGCAACATTTCCCCGGTCGCGCTTTAATCTGTTTAGAGCACTGAGGTCTAGTTTTCATGGGTTTAAGACGATTGCATGCCTTTGAAATGCATTATGACATTGGTAGGGTCTGCACCAGAAACAGCATTGTTTCTGAGCATGAAAAACACGGGCACATTTCAAAAGGAGAGTTAATTAAGAGGGTAAGTATATGAGTAGTTATCAAGTACACCACAAGTTCACTGCTAAGCTCTGATAATAATTTTTATGCTGGGCATTATACAAATGAAGCTGCTTATGATTGAGTAATCCGTTATGGACTATGCATCTGTCTGGGCACCCAGCTGAAGCCTAAGGGTTAGCAAGATACCTACACTACAGTGCCACCACTATGGATGAAGAATGAGTTGTAGACTACAGTTTCTTTTTCTGCATTTGGCTTGGACTGATTTTCTTTCTTTTACTTTCCACCCCCCTTTTTAGGACCCAAGATTATCAGCTTTAATTTTTGACAAGCTCCAAGTGCCTGACTATTTACAGAAAAACAGGAATGACGGAGAGAGCAGATGTGAAATCTGTGCCACCCACCTGAATCAGCTGAAGCAGGAAGCCGTTCAGCTGATCCACACCCTTAATCAAGCCAGTTGCCAAGAAGTACCCGGCCTCCCCCAGAGCTCTGCAGCAGTGACCAGTGTCTTACCGAGGATGGTGACTGTGTCATCCCAAAGGGACTTGTCGCTCATTGCAGGGCAGGCGGGTAGACAGACTGGAAAATCAACAAACCTTCTCTCTGGGACCGAGAGAAAGAAGGGACTTGGATGGCCTCAAGGCACAAGCAGTTTTCCAAACTCCAGTGTTCAAGTAACTGTGGCCCCCAGCGGCCTCAGTGGGGCTTTGAGCTCAGTGACTATCCAGGCTCAGCAGTACCTTGAGGGCATGTGGAGTATCTCCAGGGTGAACAGTTTTCTTCCTCAAGCTTGTCTAGTAAGTACTCACCACTCCGATAAAAAGATGATGATTTTTTAAAGGAATCAGCTCACGCTGATTTGAACCATGTCTCGAGAAATGAGAGTTGAAAGGAGCTTTAACCTGTGTTACGAATAGTTTAAACTAGGATTGTTTGTTTGTTTTTTATGTAACAGTTAAACGGGCGCTGGTCTCAGGCAATCGAACAACCCTTTTGCAAATCTTTTGCACACATTTGAGCTTCGCATACAACAGATGGTGATCTTTACTTTCTCACACCTGGTATCTGGTTTAAAAAAACACAAAAGGCCAAATTCAGCCATGGTGTCACTCCATAAACTTCAAGGAAGTTATACCAAGGATGAATTCGACTCATGATGCTGAATTTCTGGGTCCCTGTTGAATTCAGTGGAAGTTGTTCATGTGCTGTTGTGGAGACATAGAAACTCTGAAGTTTAATTTATTGTAGGACAGGTACTACTTCAGAAAAAGGCTATTCAGAATGTTAGTATATGACTGTCTACCCATTAAGGCCATTGTATTTTGACTCTGAATTCTAGTGATGTCTCTTTTAAACAACTCCTGTATTGTATGCCTCTCTCTCTATAACTTGGAAAATCTTTGTCTTTGGAAAAAAGCCGTACAGAAAAGCTTGTTACCTTGAAAAGAGTGTCCATTACCAGTTTTGTATGATCTGTACTGGTCATTAAAAGACACTCAAGAAAACAGACCCAAATTTGTTTGCTCTGTAGGTGACTCTCTTCCTTTTTAAGTAAAATTTCATGCTGAATTAATACCCCATCACTGTGCTGTGGGAGGTGCCACCATTCAGATAAGATCTATACAAATTGAAGTGTACTGGTGGTCATTTAAATATCCTGCAGCAGATTTTGCAAGACTGGAGCTGTTTGTTCTGGACAGATTTCAAGTTCAGCTTGGCATACTACTCTATAACAATCTACATCCTTGTATGTAATCACTGCCTCTGTTTGTTTGTTTGTTTGTTTCAGCTGGTTGAGTGCCAAGTTCAGCTGGACACTTTGCCTTCTAAAAACACTGCTGTGTGGCATTGCTGTTACAGAAGGCTTCTATGTTTGCATCCTAGATGGGGCTGATTTTCAGTGGTGGGTGAAATGATTACACACACAGAGATCCTGATCTAATTTACCCTGATGCAAATCTACGGTATCTCCACTGAAGTCAGATGGATTTACTGTAGCGTTACAGTGATTAAAAATAAAAAGCAGAAACTATCTCCTTTGGGTCTTTAAAGCACCTTAGGAACCTCTGCCTGGAAAGGTGCTGTATGAATGAAAAGTATGATATATATATATAATGTCAATCTAAATACTAGGTAGCAATCTAGACAATATTGTGTATTAATTGTGTGCTGTCTTTCGAATTCTGTATGTGTCACAGGGAAGTGATGAAATGAGAAACAGTTACTGGAGTGAAGAGCCTCCTGGGGAAATCTGCCTGGTTCTCTTCAAGCTTGCTTTTAGTGGTCTGTTGGGTAGTCCTGTCATGCAGACTACCTGGCTGGGGACTCCAGGCTTCTAGGGTTCCTGGCTTTGGGACAGCCCCACCATACCTTGGCTCATAGGTTTTCAGGTTTCCTGCTGTAGGGCTCTCAGGGTTTCCAGGTGCAGTAATGCAGAGTCAAAAGCTCTGAACTTCTGGGACAGGCTTCCAGGATCTGCAGCTCCACAGCAGTCTTGTCATGTGGCTTGCTACAGGGCGGAGACCCCAGGGGTTCCACATTCTCAAGCCAGATGGAATGTAACAGCAGCAGTGAAACTGACAAGAACTTGACGTTCAGGTAGCAACTGCCCATCCCCAGAAGCACACTTTGTTTCCAAGCACCATGTATTGGTGCTTTTTAAATTAAACTTTTGCAAGATTTCTGGTTTGCAAGGAATTTTGAAAAATGTGGATTGACAGAGTTTAAGACCAGAAGGGACCATTAGAAGTTTTGTTCCCATTTGGAGTAGAACCAAATTTTAAAATGCTAAAATTTCTCATGAACTGGAAAGTCCAACTTTTTGCCAGCTCGAGTTCCTATATAGGACGCATAAGCGAGGATCCTTCTTGAAATAATTTGTTTACTACAGTAAGTAGTAGCTTTCTATCCAAGGCGCTAACTGTGTTTTACATGTATTAATGAATTAACACTTGGTACAGCATGTGAGTTAGGTATTTATCTCCATTTCAAAGACAGGCAACAGAGAGGCTAAGTGACTAGCCCAGGGTCACACAGCTAGTCTGTGGTACAGGTGTAACCCCTCAAGGTTACAAATAAAAGAAACCCAACTCACAGGTCTTGTACAGTAGTGGCCACCAGTGAGCTGCAGTGTTTGGTGTCATTTCTGCAGTTTTTATGTGAGTTTGGAACTTGGATTGTAAACTTTTGGCACAAGATGCATCTTTAAAGCACCTAGTGGACTTTGGATGCTGTATAAATTATCATGTTATGTGCTGCAGGATCAACTGTTGGGAACAACAGTTTGGGAACCAGGACAGAATAAAATGTAGGTGGAAAAAGGTACAAAAGATGCAGATAAAATTCAATTGTGAGATAGGATCTTGTGATCAGTTCCTTCAGCCAATGGCTCTCTGGTCACTAGTTCCAAAAACTACAGATATGCTACTGATGATCAGTAGTTTGGCCAGCTAGTGAACAATATTTGGGGTGATATAACTCTGTCTAAGACAACTGACTTGTGTCTGGTTGTTGAAGAGTGTAATTATTCATATTTAACAAACTGAATAGCATTTCACCCTCTGGGATGAAACATGACATAGCACTAACAGTGCATAGCATCGCTGCACAAAAGTTTAGAATAGGAATAAAGAACTGGGTGGGGAAGTTTAGGTATGCCCAATGTGATTACCTATCCTGGAATCTGTATATGCAAACCTCTTAGAAACTTGAAAAGTTATGTTTTTCTGTACATTTTCAGGTAACTGTATTATATACTACATTAAGCTGGTTAATGTAGCTATCCTAAGTGCATTAAAAACATCACAGTGAAATAGAGCATGTTTTGCAAATTGTTTTTCCTTGCATTTTATGCCAAAACAAAACCAATGTAACATTATAGATGGGATTGATGGGGTTTGTTTGAATAGATGCATTATACATGGGATTATTAATGGGATTTATCCCATTATACCTGGGATTTGAATAGAAACAAATGGTATATTGCAAAAATATTGCAACTCCTTAAATATTTAGCATCTTCTAGTTTGCTTAAAAAAATTCAGTGGGAGAACTGGAAATTTGGACTATTAGAAAAATAGATGTAATGTGCAAAATAAGAGACCAAATATAGGCAAGGCACTTAAGCACTCACCTAACAATAAACACACAAATAGTCTAGTTGAAGTCAATGGAATTATTCATATGTTTGAAGTTTATGCATGTGTTTTCATACCTTGCTAAATCAGGCCAGACAGGGCGAGATCCTCAGCTGGTGAGAACTGGTGTACGTCCATTGAAGTCAGAGAAACTATGCTGATTTACCCCATCTGAGAATCTGGCCCTGGTTGTTTTAATCCCAATTCAAAGTCTGTCTTGGAATTCTCAGGCAAGAGTCTCCTATTTGTGCTAATGGGTTCTAAGTGAATACATATGAAGGCAGAATTTAGCCCTTATTTAGCTTTCTTTTATTCTGTTTGTTTTGTAAGGGTGGTGACTTATATTTTCCTTAGTGAAATTACTAAAAAATAATTGACTGTGGAAAATATAGGAATGACAAGATTGACTTTCCAGCATTTTGTTATACATTGAAAGGATTTTTATATGATATTTTAATATCTTTTTTGATAGCTCTCCTCACTGACCTTTTATTAATACAATGAATGATATTTATTTGAGGATTTGGCAACAAAGTAGCTAAAAATTGGTGATTTAACAGTAAATCTTATTCCTGAGACAGAGGGAAGAAAGGACTTGGATGACTTTAAGTATAGGGGAATTTTTCAAATTATAGAGATAATCCTGGCCCCATTGAAATCGATGCAAGCTTTGCCATTGACTTTAATGAGGCTGGGATCACCTGTGATGCGTAATGGTTCTTTTAAACTCTGATCATTGTAATAGTACCAGGATAATATTTATTGTGCTTTCATCAAAAGAGTGTAGGTGTGGGAGGGAGGGGAAGGAAAAAATCTTGGAAGCCAGTGATAGGTGATAGATCACTTTGCCTAGCAAGTCTGAACTGCAGCAGGAAATCCATTGGTCCATGTTCCTGAGAGTTCTGTGGCAGAAACCTGATTTACAGATAAGAGAAAATCTCCCTTCTTGATGCTTTCATAGCAGAGCTTTGGGAGTGCTGGCATGCCAGTGATGTGCTACTTCAAAAAACGCAGAAGGCAAAGGATGGCAGTGGGTTAACATTAGTGTCAATACCATGTGTTCAAAAATCGGGATTTTCAGACCTCTCCAAAACCATGAGATTAGTTTAAAAAGAATAAGATTTTAAATTTTTTTTCTGATGTCATCTGATATTTTCCCTTTTCGGGGAAAGCACACCATCAATTTCTGTGTGATCATCTCAAGTTCAACTTTAAACATGCACACACACAAATGCAGTCTCCCTGGTCACTACTCAAAAGGGGAGACTCCACTTACTTTCTCCAAACACCAGGGTATGGGATGCTGGCATTATCTCTCTCTCTAACCCCGTTTACCCAGAGAGAGTATGCAAGTTTCCATCCAAAAAAGCACCCATGTGATCCTTTCGCTCCTCTAGGCTAAGCAATTATTATTACAGCCTCTCACAGAGAAACAAGCCCAAACTAGCTTTTGTTGACAATCAAAACAACAAGCAATAATAAAAAAGTGTCCGCTCATACGTCACCTGTTCTCATCACGGGAAGATAAGTGGACACTAGAGATTATTTGCAAAGGATACTCTACATAATTAATTTCATTCATGTCTCATAAGACTGTGTCTCCCTGTCACTCAGCAAAGAAAGCTACCTGCCTTCAGACCTTCAGAATTTACTTCCCCTAGAGCAGTTTCCTCAGTTTCCATTTCCAAACAGTGTTTTCATGGGAACTAGTCAAGGTTTTTTTTTGTTTTTTAATCCTGACCTCCAAAAAGACGGAAATTCAGCTACATGGATCTTTTTTCCACTCAACAAGTGGGTCATAAAATATACATCAGGATGGAGAACCTTCTTCTTCTCACCAAGGAGATTTTAACTGTGTATTTCCTTTGTTGAACTGATTTGACAGGGACCTTATCTATTCCTATTCATCCAGGCAGTTTCCATTTCTTCTGCTTTGTCATAGGCCACTTGCACTACTTATATATTCCTTTATGATCCCCAGATCAACTAATCATTGCATTTAATCAGAACATCCCACTCCCTTTATTTCAGCTATGGTCTTTGCCATGAGAAAGCAAGCCATCTTCAGAGTTTGGACCTCAGAAAGATCATCAAATATCATATTTTTAGAACAGAATCTGTCTAAATCCTGAAACTTTTCATCCCATAAGGTTTGAAGGTTACTATTCCACATTGTCTTGATTTGGCTATTAAGGAGCTGTACATTGGCTCTAACAGAGTGACTCCTCAAAATATTCAAGGCCATTCCACTAAGACTGTAGTGATATTTTCAGTAGGACTGTAGTAACCATATTGTCAGAGAAAAATAGAATTTCTTATTGAAATTTGCAATTGAAATTTACTTTGTTCTTACTTTGGTCATTCATCAAGTATTACAACAACGTTTCGTTGTCTGCATGTTCTATTTTTGGATAGTGTGTACTGCAGGCTACCAGTATTAGCTTTTGTTCTCTTAATTTTGGTTTACTTATGTATGTTTGTTCCTACCACTCACATCCCAGTGGTAGTAAGGTTCTTGATAGGTGGATAAGTGAAGCTTGAAAATAGGACCGTTTTATCTTAGCTGCTTATTGGTCTTCTTATGTCTAGCTCATCCACCAGTTTAGAGGCCCCTTTCCCTCTCTTCACCTTTGTCTTCTCCCTCTAAATGGTGCACTTGTAACTATGTATGTACTTACTTACTATTTATATCCTCTTCTTCAATGCTTAGTCGAATGGTTGGCCATAGCGATCATTCACCATTTGGTATGTTCCTGTGCTGCTGCATGAGCTTGATGGGGCGAAAGTTCAATGTCAGAACAGATTTGATGTAATAGGGTGTCTGCTTCTGGGCCTCCTCCATCCCTCAGCTGGTGGAATTTTATCCTGGATGTTATAAGCCACCCAGAGAATGGCATTTGCTGGAATGTCTTGCGGCATTCTGGCGACATGTCCGCAAAGCGTAAGACACCAGCTGCGGACAATGGCCCCATTATCGGTAGACCAGAGTGACTGTAAATGTCCGCATTATGCATAAAGTCCTTTCACTTATTGATATGCTTGTGGATATTTGGAAGTCGTCTCCTAGGGTCAATCTGCAATAGGCAACAGTTCTTCAGAGGTGGGTGCAGTTTAATAATCTAGCTGCGTTGACAGGGTTATCTGGAAATCATTGGCTTTCACCTAAGCACTTGGTGCAAGAAAAAATCTTTCAGAACCGGGAGGACTCAACCAAGTAGTCTTGAGCCTGGGCTGGTGAATGCACTTGATGGGAGAAAAAGAATTTATAGATGAGACAATTTTGTTCCCATTTGACCAATGTGGGGCTTGACTCTCCATCGTGCTCTTTAAAAGGCCTGTGAAATCCACCATGGCTCCAGCATCTAAGCGCTAATCATGGCAGTCTTGAGGTGGAATGCCATAAAAAGCCATTTCGAAATGACTCTGTTCCAGCACTTGAATGTAAAAAAATAGAGAGAATTTATAGTATGTAGCTAGAATGCCTCTTGCTTTTCATGTATGTATATTTAATGGAATTTATTGCCGCTCTACAGAACATAGTGTCAAATCAACTATGTTAATTGAAAAAGATTTATCATATTATTGCTAATGTTTTAGATGGTGTATAAAATAGTGCTGGTTGAAATGGCATTAATGTATGCATTTAAGTTCCTTTTTCATTTATGTGCATTATTGATTTTCTTTCATTGTTGGGGAGATAATGGATTTATAATTAGAATACACTCACAGTAATCAATGATGAGATTATTAGGCTTATAAATAGAATTTTAAAACTAAGATGAGGTAATTTCCCAGTGTAACTAAGAATCAATAGTTAGAGGTTTGCCTTGAATCTTAAAATAGTGTCTGTAAGATTAAGAATAAAACATTTCTTTAGAGGAATAAATCCATGTATATTTCTTAACTGTGCTATACCAAGATGTGGTTTAGCTAGTGTTTCTATTTAATTCTTCTCCAGAGTTAGCCCTTTTAAGTTGTTTGGCTTTCCCCAGTGGTGCAGCCATGAAGACTGGCTGCCCAAATTTGGTCTTGTCCTGGAGGATGCCCGATTGCCATATGCTTACAATCAGGCTCATGGGAGTGACACAAAGACAGAAGATGCACTGAGCAAGTCCCTTGTCCTGGCACATGGGAGTAGGTTCTTTCCTGTCTGACTTCATGCTCTTATTTCAGGGCAGAATTTGAAAGGGGCCACATGCTGACAGGAAAGGTTACTGACTGACGCTCTCTGCTGTTGGACAAAGAGAGGCGTAAAGCCTGCTCTGTCACCATCTCTCAAACTCTGAGTTCCTACCCGGGCTAGATAAGGGAAGGGACTCTACTTCCCTACTGGCTAGATAAGGGAAGGGACTCTTCCTCTGATGACTGGGAGGGGAAGACGCAGAGTTTGTCCATCCATGCAGTGGTGGTAATCCCTTGCATCACTTATACTCTCCCCTTCTGTACGAGTCCTGTTCCATGTGCCGCCCCTCCTCCCCACCCCGCCCCACATACCAAGGTCAGAAAGACTGTGGTTTAAAAAAACAAACAAAAAACCACCTTGACCAAAAACTGCTAAATTGCTTTGCACCTGTGTTACTTGAGCTCCGGGGCTGTAGTAGATTCCACAAGCTGCTTGGCTCTAGTGGGGTAAATATGGATGGGACCGAGGATAAAGGAGTTGCATTGCGTGTATATGAGCTGCCCGTCCCCTGCCTTGGAACTCTAGTGTTCTTTCTTTTATGGCTTTGCCTATTGAGTGAACTGTCCCTTGGGTAGACTGACTTAGTGAGGAATCAGCATGCATGTAGCCCAGAGGGCAGTATAAATTTTAGGCTTGTCACTGAGCCTTGTTCAGTAGATTTGTGTGTGCTAAGGCCCAATTCTCCTCTCAAATGGCCAGCGCTTGTACATTTTTAAGCAAGATACTATCTGCACAGTGACATGTACTCGGTCCTCGACAGGAAGGTTGGTCCCTGAGAAAGTTTTCTTTAAAATAGTTACATTTAACACACAGGCCAAAGCAAGATCAAAATAGAAATTAGGAATGAGTGGCTGTCATTTTTGCCTTTTATTTCTTTCTTGGTATTTCTATGGTGCTCATCATCAGAATATCTGAGCACCTCGCAACATTTATGAGGGGTTTCTCGGGTAGGAAAGTATTGTTATACCCATTTTACAGATGGGGGAGTGAGGCCCAGCGATTAAGTGATTTTGTCCAGAATCACATAGGAAGTCTGTGGCAGAGCAGGGGAAGACTCTGGTAGGCTTCCTGACTCCGAGTTGTGTGCGTACACGACCATCTTTCTTTACTTCCCTTGAGATAATATCCAATTACTGCAAGTTTGCACTAATGGGAAGGCCTTTCCGGTGGTTTGTCTTCTCTGGGGAAAACAAACCTGAAGCTGATGTAAATGTACATTATTACAAGCTTGTAAATGCCTCCCTTTGCTTCCCTGCTGTGACTTCTGTCGGGGGATCAGCCAAGAAACCAGGGGCTGTTGATTTTATCCAATTGGGTAAATGGTCCATTTTTAACTGTGATCCAAGTGGCAGTTTAAAATCCAAGATCCAAGTGGCAGTGGTGGAGCAGCCACATTTGGGCTTTGGGAAGCTGCATTCATTTTTAACATGTGTTGATAAAAGATGTCAAGTAAGGGTTTTCCTTTTCTTGTGGCAGAGGGGCCCCAGTTATTCGAGCATAGCCTTTGTTTACTCCAACGTGGCCATTTGAGTAAATCCATCCCCCACAAAGTGGTGATTTTTAAAGGTGGAAGGTCCAGCAGGGACTCCTTTTATTTGGGTCTGTGACCTAAATCTGTTAGTGCCAGGTTTACACAGGGCATCTGGGAGGCCACCTCGGAGGTTATGGGACAACTTGTTCAGCTGGTAGAGGTAAGGAAGAGCTTCCTCTGTATGCTGCCTGGGACTTGTCTGGCCCCTCCCACCTGTGAGAAGTGGGTGTAGAATGTGGCCACGGCCACGTCTACACTTACGAGCCTACAGTGACACAGCTTTACTGATCCAGCTGTAAGAGTGCTTGTGTAGCCGCGTTATGCCTATGGGAGAGCATCTTCTGCCGAGATAGCAATGCGCACATGAGCGCTTATGCCAGCAAACCTTTTGTCGTTCAGGGTGTGGTTTTTTGTTTCTTGTTTTGTTTTTTTTCACACACCCTGGGTGACAAAGGTTTTACCAACATAAGTGCTGGCGTAGATATGGCCTAAATCAGAATGGTAGCATTTTACACCCACTTTGCACGAGTGTGAAGGACCACACCAGGGACCAGATTCCTCCGTGCCTGATAGTCCCTTTGTGCTAGCTTCAGTCCCGTAGAACAGGCATAACCATTCCTCCCTAGGGCATGCCCCTGTTGGAGGGGAGCCGGCAGTCCAAATCAGGGACATGAGCAGGCACTTCAGGGGGTAGAGGAGAAGGTGTGACTGTGGTGGACCCACACCCTTGCAGAGCCCCATAGGGAGCACTGAAGCAGTGGCACAAGCCCTTAGAGCTGCCCTCTAAGCAGGAGCAGCTCCCATAGACCCTAAACAGAAGGAGTCACAAGCTGTCTCCTCCATCCCTGCACTGGCACAGGGATGAATCTGGCCTAAAGTGCAGGACAGGGAAAAATCAGGCCCCACTTCTGTGCTGTCAGGGCTGATCCTGCACATTATTGAAGGCAGTGGCAACGCTCCCAGTGGCTTCAGTGGGTGCAAGATCTGCGCTCTCAAATTCTAATGTTAATCCAAATGCTGAGGGCCTTGAACTTGTTCATGAACCTGCCTCCCACGAAGTAGCTTGCTGCACTGCGGTGTGAGGCAGATGGCGGGCAGACCAGCCTACTTCTACTAAATTCTACCTCTCTGCTTTTTTTTTTATTCCCCTTCCTGGTGTAATTTTCAGGGTGAAACAATAAGTGAGGTGTTATAAACTCTCATCTCTGGCTGGCAGTGACGCCTTTTTTGGCATGACTCTGTATTTGATTCACACAGAGCACGTGATGCACGTAAAAGGCTGATGCTGAAGGTGTAGGCACAAAGGACGGGAGATGGCATTCTTGTTACCACCGCACAGCTGCAGGTTGTAAAACAACTACAGTCGTGGATTTTAGTTATAAAGTGCCCTACTAGTTTATAACAAGCCCCAGTGGCAACATTGTCAAGTGGTAGTAAAAAGTTTATCCCAAACATGTTTTACTTCATACGGGCATATAACGCATGGTACCTTTGTGTCAGTCTGAAAGGGAGAAATTTCACGTCAAGCTATGTGCTCATTACATCCCTGCTTGGGGGAAGGGAGGGTTTACAGCCTGAGAATTACCCAGACAGTGTTTTACGTCACATTTGTCCCAGTTAATGGGAGTAAGTTATAGAGTTTTAGGATTAATCACTTTTGGGTAAAATTATTTATAATTACTTCATGTACAAACGGTAGCTTATATAAGATGCAAACTTGTTAGGCCATGCAATTTTGACAATTTAATTTGCTGTGACCACTGTAGTTTAAAGTGGAACGTATTGGATTAAATGGGAAAAATCCAAAACTCCAAATCCAAAATCTTCTGCAGGATCAGGCTTGTGCTCCACATATAAAATTCCCATTGTCATCTGTTGGAGTTCTGTATGCAGAATGCTTGCAAGATTGGCCCAGCATTTGGAAAGGAAACTGTCCAATTCTGATCTCACTTACACTGGTGTAAATCAGGAATAACTCCATTAACGTGAGTGGAGTTACACTTGTGTAAAACTGCATTAAGTGAGAGGACAATTGGACCCATCCACTTTAATTTGTTTGGGTTTATTTGTTTTTTTATATTCCCTCCTATATGAAGCTCTCTTTTTGATTTTTTTATGTTTTAGAATCGTATCCATTTCCTTTCTGTTATATCTCCATCCATTTTTCTTAGGATCTTCCTTTCTAGTTTGTTTTTCTTCTACCTTCATTTTATTGCCCACACATTTATTTGTCCTTCTCTGTACATCTGTGCAAGCTTTTATATCTCAATCTTTGTTTCTTCTCTGTCCCCAGTGCCAGTTTATGCACATGGTTTTACAATTACTATTCCACTGGAGCAAAGCAACAGCAGGAGCAGGCTGGCTTTTGGGGTATTTCTAGGAAATTCTGTGGCCTGTGTTATCCCGGAGGTCAGACTGAATGATCTCAATGGTCCCTCCTGGCCTTGGAATCTATGAAACAATGGACAAAGGTCAGTGTCCAGAGACTGGAAACATTCTGGCTGAATTTTTGACTTTGGACCTCCAACTTTTTATAACCAGTTAAGAGCTTGTTAGAGCTGTAATTGTTACTTACCTAGGTTATGGGTAGACAAAATATGATGTGCCTGGATAGCTGATATATTGTGAAATTATCTACAATGTAATTCTGGAAAAGTCTGATGTATTTAAAATCATGCAGATGTTTCCTGAGCTCCTGCCTTATGGTCATTGTAGAGCAGTGATCCATGTATTAGTAGACAGAGAACGGGCTTCATTCTCTGGTGCTCCAGAACCAAGTCAATGTATCGAAAGGGTGGAGGGGTGAGGGCTGGGAAGATGTTGGTTTGTTCTGCCCCTTGAAGCAAATTGGAGCAGCTGCTCACCTCTAACCCCTCACTTGCTAATCCCTCCCCTCTTGATTCTGGTTGCCTCCCTGCCTGCCGTTTGGACCTCTCCCTGCTAGTTCTTTCCTCATCCATGTTGCATGGACTCGTGCTCCTGGCTGACCCATCTTCCACCTGCTTAAACAGACCTACTGCAAAACCTTTACCTGTGCCTCAGTGGAACTGCCTGTTATGCCCTTAAGCTAGCCTGCTCCCCTGGTATTATGTAAAGAATTACAAGGCCTTTTTCAAACGTCTTGAAGACAAATAGCTGGACTTGAGCCATCAATTAGTCATCTTAAAACTCCTTACCGTGGTGATTGATGTCTGGCTATTACTATGATTGGCACTCTATGAATATCTAAAATAGATAGAAACCCTCACAGCAGCTTCATGCCAACTCTCCCATGCTGCTTACCGGGGAGAAAGATGGGGTGGGATGTGTCAGTTTTAGGCTTGTGCATTCTTAGAGAGACTGCAAGAATTGCTAGGGTGCCTCAGTTTCTGCACTACTCCAGGCCCCTCATCCTTGCAGGTGCCTCGTGCTCCTCCCATACTCTCCATAAGGCTCCCATCGCTGTCCTATTTCAATCTTCTTTTGATTTTAAAAAACAAAATGTATTGCGATGATTCCCAGCTCAAAAAATTTGAGTTCCAAAAGAAGGCCAAGGAGCACCACTTGTGACTACTGTTTGTATGACCTCATGACTGGCTCTGGGACCCAGCAGGTCTCACACAAGCCATCCGAGGTTCCTCACAGCAAGACAGCAAGTTAGGCCAAGAGTCCTGATTTGGTTGCTCCGGCCACAGGCCAGCTTTGTTCCTCTAGAGCAGCGGTTCTCAACCTGTGGGTCGGGACCCCAAAGTGGGTTGCGATCCCGCTTTAATGGGGTCACCAGGGCTGCCGTTAGACTTGCTGGGGCTGGGCGCTGAACCCAAAGCCTGAGCTCCACTGCTCTAAGCCCTGCGTGGCAGGTCTCAGGTCTCCCCCACCCCTGTCCAGGGCTGAAGCCCTCAGATTTCAGCTTTCGCCTCCCCCACCTGGGGCGGCGAGACTCTGGCTTCACCCCCATCCTCTTCCTGGGGGTCATGTAGTAATTTTTGTTGTCTGAAGGGGGTCGCTGTGCAATGAAGTTTGAGAACTGCTGCTCTAGAGCATCCTCTAGAGACTCATATACAAATCCCTGAACGCCAGTTAGTCCTGAATGTGTAGAACACCTGAGGTAAGATTTTCAAAAGTGTCAGCCTGCTTCTGTTCTTGTTGAAGTCAATGGGCGTGTGACTTCAGAGATAAATCCAACGCTGAGCAGTTGTGACAATCCCTCCTTTGAGGTTTATGCACTTTCCAAAGGGTTAAGGCTTTTATTTATTTATTTTTTAATAAAGAACCATTAATCTTGCGGAGCAGAAGCCTATGACAGCTAAAATATTCAGTGCAGTCAGTAACACATTATAATGACAAGGTTGTGATTTCTGCACTTGATCATGAATGATTTATGAAAATTTAGTAAACAGTGAAGGCACAGTTCCTTTTCAGCAGCCTATTGAAGTAGTCTCCCTGTGCAGACTTGTGTGGTTATAAAAAGGCCCCAGCAATCAACAAACCCGCTCCTATCCCCCTGGAAAATTATATTTTCAAAATACATCCTTCAGAAGAGCACTCAGTCTGAGGTATTTGTCACAGCTAAAAAGCAAGACCTCTTTTCATGCAGGGCCCGGAGCTGAAATTAGCCTGAAATTGTTGTGAGTGACAAATTGGAACGAATAGGAGGCTCCCCAGTTTTTTTGTTTTCGTTTTCCTACTTCAGGGCAAGTGACTTGGACTTACCAGATTTCCTAATGCCTGAATTGGCATTCCTTGAATCAGCAGCACTTTGGTGGCTGGTGGAACTTACTTGTGCATCAGTCTACCTTTCCTCTTTCTTTGTTTCTCTTCTGCTTTCCTCTCCTTCCTCTTTCATCTCTGGGTTCTCTCTCCTCCCACACTCTATTTTTGCTGCTCTATTTGCTTATCAGATAATGGCCTAGAGAATTTCTTTGCTAACAGAACAGTAGAACATCCAGGACACACTTCCCACCATACACACTCTTGCTCTCTGCCTGCAAGGGACTAGACTTGATGACCTCCTGAGATCCCTTTCAGTCCTATGATTCCTTGACTCCTCCCCCCCACCTCTCTCTGCATCGTTCTCCCAACCATATTGCCAACATCTTTCTCTACCGCCCCTACTGCTTCAGTCCCCCTTTCCTATCTAGGCAACAGATTCTATTGCAGCATAAATCTGTTACCTATTGCTTTGAAATTCCATGGAGTACTTTTTGCTTTACATTAAGAAGTGTCTGCACAGAAAATCCAATAGTTCATAAATCTTTGCTGCTTCTGTAATAATTCATAACTTAAATATGTGATTCTCCTGCGAGTCACCAAACAGTGTTGTGTAAATCCTAGTTTTATAGAGGTCCATGAATATTCTGTGATATTCAATGGGGACTGTGCCTTGACCCTGTAATTTTAATTTGTAGTAACAAAAGCTCTACATAGAGTTTATAGCTTGCCTTCTGGCAGGTTCTTTGTCTTTGACTCAAGTTTTCTAAATCGGTATAAAAATGTTTTAGGGACTAGCTCTGGGGAAAAGCATCAACCACTTAAGATATCCCTCCCCCCAGACTGCAAGGGTCAGATCCTTAGACTTCAGTGGGAATTGAGGGAGCACAGAACTTGTCAAGATGCACTCAGCACTGTTTGAGAATTGGGCCTTAAATGAGACTCCATGCAGCACATCAGATGTGAAGTGATTGACTGAAGAGGAGTCACTTGACCGCTGAAGAATTTTGTTGCTCTCACTCTGAGAGCAGCTCAGTTTGGATTTTTTAGAGTGTGAGAAAGTTGAGGTATTGCATGTAGTGTGAAGGCACTATCATGTCTGCGTAGCACATAGTTATAAAACTTGATCTATGGTGGCCTAGAATTTAAAGTTTTGGTGGCATCCCAGAGAGTATTTAATTGCATTTGTGCTTTATTACAAGGCTGTCTCCTTTTCCTGAATTTATTTTAGCTAATTAGTTGGAAATGTCAGAGTAGTATTTCAAATGACAGAAACATCATATATTATCATACATGAAGCAATTAACTCTTCTGACAAATATTTATTGTGGTGTCTTCTTTAATTAAGCCTTTTGTACTCTTAGAAATACAGCATATTCTCCCCAAAAGGATACTTTTCCAGCTCCGAGGAGGTGTATTTGTGCAGACTGCCACTGACATCATAACTAGCTTAATGAAACTTGGCAATGGAAAAATTAATGGGCCTAAACATCAGGATACTTACATGACACTGTCTGCTTCAGAGTTCAGATTTCTATAATATTTTGGAAAAAAAAGACCCAAGCACATCAAAAACTCCCCCAAACACCACTGATTTGGGACATTACATTGGAAATGATTCATCCCCAGACACTCGTTCTTTGCTCAGATACCATTGGCAGGGGACAGAAAAGTAACATACTTGTGCTGCTGAGACTGATGTTGATGATGGAAAAACAGCAGAGCAGAGGCTTACATAGCAGGGTTTTTTTTAAAAAAAAAAAATCGATGTTTTTACTTGTTTCTTGTGGCTGCTCATGTGGAAACAAGTTACAAATATGACTGTTTGTTTAGCTCCTTTTACACAGATAGGTCTCGTAGATGATGTGCCACTGAGAAATAATTCCTGACAGTTATAACTGAACCAGATAAACAGTTCTGCCAGCCACCAAATAAGACTGTAAAACAAAAGGGTTCTGCTTATCGTTTTCCATTTCTTCATGCTTGTCAAACTGTTTAACTGTGCATTACCCATAACAAAGGGTCTCCATATTACTCTGCTTGTTTGCTATGGTCATGGTTTTAACCTTCTTCATTGCAGGGCCCTCTATGGCATGCTTATCCACCTTCATTACTTTTCCTTGCTTTCACTGTGTTTTAAGCACCGGCTGCAGGGACCTGATTTAGAAGCATCGCTTTAAAATTCAGGCTGCCGTACTTTTAATCTACGTTCATAAGTATACATCCGCATATGTATTTTTAAACAATTTTTCTTCAGGCAGAGACAGCAACAGAGGGTGGACAGGAAGGTCCTAACATTCACGTCGCCTCAGGACAAAACAACGGTGATCAGCCTGGAACCGGCGGCTCACTGACCTCGCAGAGTTTGATTGCGCCTGCTGCGGCCTCCGCTGGTACTTCAGCTGCAGCTTCATTCTTCATAAGGTAGTGTTCATCTTTACAGTTTACAAAATTGCTAGTGGATGTTACATGGTTATAAATGGAAGTGTGTTTCACTTACCACTATGAATAATAGTTCACGTTAGCATGTGGTGGCAATTACTGAAAAGGGAGGTAACCATCCTCTCTAGACTCTGGCTTTGCACCATTGCTGAAAAGGAGAAGGAGTGTGCATGGGTGAAGTCATGGTTTTTATTTTTGAAGACCTGGTTTTGAATTTTGACTGGTAACTACTGAGAATGTGCATATTGAGCTCAGTCTAGTCCCTTGTGGGCAGAGTTGCATACAACAGATCCACCACGTGATAGGCCTTCTTTGAGCAGAGGCTGAAATTGCACGGGTTTTGCCTCTCAGGATTGAGTTGTAGTGGCAGAATTGAGAAGAGAAGCTTGCATGTCGTCTGTGGTTTGCACACACAACTGACATATATTTTAAAAAACTACTTAAAAGAAGCACTAAAACTTTGTGGATTGTTGATAGACTGAAGCCAAGGTTGTCCTTCTTCGTGTACATGTACAAAAGCTGGATTGGCATAAAGAACTCCATTGTGTTGCCCAAAATACTAACATGTACTATACTATATCTTGTAAAATCAGATGCAGTTCTTGTTCATGCACATGCAATAGCTGATTGTACAAGATGGTATGTGTGTAACTGAAGAAACAAACCTTCATTTTATGTGCTAATATTGCTTATGAAAACTTTGCTCATAGGCAATAGCAGATTAACATATATTCATGTTTCAGCTAATTTTTTTTCCCTCCCATCTATCCAAAAGGATAAGTCTATACTTTAACAATGTCAGAGATTATTTGGGGGGAAAAACCCTGTTTTTATTTACCTTGTTATATAGCAACATAACATGTTCATGTGAATAGCATTTTTTTTCTTCTGTAAATGGCAACAAAAATTGACTCTCAGGCTAAAATCTTGGATTTCAAGATATAGCCTGAAGAAAATTGTTAGGCCCAAGTGGCAGAGCTCTCACAGTAGAGGAATATCATGAAAATGGTTACTTAACTATATTGGTGAAAATGCTGGTGCTATAATTGCTAATGTTGGTTAAATGGAGAATACTATTGAGCAGATGGTAAATTCTAAATTAACAAAACAAACAAACAACTTTCAGAGACTCATCCTTGCTTTTCGATCTCATTTTTAATGGAAAAGAATCTGTCACTTGCTGCTGGAAAAGTTCAGTGTGTCTACAAATAGCATTAAGAAGAGATTTTTCATGCCGGGGAAATTTTTGCTAATATAATGCATGTAGAACATCTTTTCTTTTTTCTTTTTGGTATCTTTTTTTTTGCCAGATTGTTTGATGTATTTGAGTTTAAATGAAGGCTTTACTCCTTTGTAGGGCAACTTCTTTTCTTCCATGATCCTGTTCAAAGACAAATAATAGCCTGAATTTTTGTCCTCTTGTGACTACAGGCAATTGGCCGCTCTACACACAAAATAACTAAATTGGGATGTATGTCTGTTTGTTGAGCAAATTGTGTGTGTGGGAACTCTAATTTTGATTTTGTTCAAATTGCTTTGGATTTATTTATTTCAGGGCACGTTTGTGTGTAGACAGTCCTATGCAAGTACAATGTGAGAACTTCACTGCAGGTTTCAAAAGAAAAGCAGGACTGTGAGGGAGAAAACTCTTAATCACTCTGATATCTAAAATCATAGGGAGGATGGAGAGTAACTGAGTCTGATGAATTACGGTTTTTTTTAAAGATTTTTTTTTAATTTTTATTTTTTTAAAACCCTGAGATCATCTTTTTACTGATTATTATGGACATGATGTAAAATCTGTTGAAATCAATGGAAAAACTCCCATTGACCTCATTGGGATTTGGATCAAGCTTTAAATGCTTTCCATGAATCCATCTTTTTCCACTGAATCAAAATTTTAAAGAGTTAGCAGTTAAAAACATTTGAAAATCCATTAATTATGCCGCTTGCTTGCTATCTTTATTCCTTAGAAAAATGCCTTCTGTTTAATTGTTAACTAAATAACAACGCCAGTTGAATTTTTTTGCAGAATTTTCTTTTTTAATTACTTTTTTTTCAAAAATGAAACTTCCTGAAACATTATCAGTTATCTAGATTTTCAATTCTTTGCAAAATTTGTTGTGATATTTTTACTGAGTAGTTGAAAGTATTTTAGAATTTTTTCACATACCAGAACTCATTTTCTTAGTGAAAACCCCGTATCCAGTAAAGGAAAACAAAACCAACTTCAAAATGTAATTCTTACAAAAATTAGGCTAAAAATGTTGCAGAAAATTTCACTAAAAATGGAAAATGAGTTAAGTTTCAAACCCTGTGAATCCAAAACCATTTTAGAAGCAGTTAAAGCAGGGATTGTTGCACTAGGCAGAAGAGGTAACGTGGGACCCTTCCAGCACTCCTTAATCCCAGAACTGAGTCAGGGAGATCTGGTTATTGATGTCATCTGAGTATTTTTTACATTTTTGGTCAGACATCTACCTGGTCCTGACTGGTTGTTTACTCTAACTCTCTCCTGCCTCAGTCTCTTCACCTCAGCCTCACTCCATACTTACCTTTCATACCCTCTAGCTTCCTCCATTTTCTCTTCTTCCTTAACTTGTCCCTTTATGCCCTTCCTTTTATGTCCTCTCTCCCCTTCTGTTGTCTTGGTGTTTAGCTAATCCACCTCTCAACTAAACACCACTCTCCCCTCAATAAAACAGAAAAGTCATGGCACCAATATGTTATTTGCTGCCATCGTGTTGTTCACTCTGCTTGTATGTTCTATCACTTCCCCTAGCTTGTCCGTTTTGCCTATTTAGACTGTTAGTGTACCATGTTAGGGACTGTCTAGTACTGTGTGTTTATATGGTGCCTCACACAACAGGGCCCTGTTTGTGGTTGGTTCCTAGAAACTACTGTAATAAAAATATTTTTTAATAATTTAATTTTTTTTTTCAAAATCATTTTCCATCTTTTTGACCAGCAATTCTGACAGCAGGAATTTTTCACACAAATCCTTATTGTTCAGTTTTGGGAAAAGCTCTATTTTGTGTGTCATAGGAATAAAGTAGATCAACAAAAATATGCATGCAAGCTAAATTTTAATTTATTGCAGATGTAGTTTAAATTACTTTTGAATACAGATTAGCATCAAATAATGGGTCTACCTGTACTGTGGTGAGTAGTAACACTCACTTTAATGGGATTTCTCACATGAATACATTTTTCCAGGATCAGGCCAGCTTTATTGTTCTTAGGGAAACAACGTTTATGTCAGTCAGGAAGGCCATCTAGAGGAGTGCAGGCATGTTTGGGCAACCTGTGGTTGGTTCATGTGTTTATAGCCTGCTTCAACCTTCTGGCATCTCTGATGACATTAAAATCTATCTTCACTGACTACTGCTTTCTTCCCTCTGAATTACTGTATGCACTGGCATGCCTGGTGGCCTGTGTTTATTGGTTTATGTTTGTTCCTTACCCAAAATTGTAACCCTATGTTTTTAACTTCACAGTTCATTGCTCTGAAGATGGTAAACAGGAGAACATGGCTTCAGCTGGGGAAAAATAATTAAATTCTGGAGCAAAATATTTTTCTGGGCAAACAATGTGTGCATGATTCCAAATGAAGATAATTTAGGCAGTCCTTATACAGAATGCATTTGTTTGGTTAAGGCCATTACTCAATATGCAGATTCAGATTGCATATATACTAAAGAGCTCTTTCTCATTTTAAAACTGGTTACTGAACTTCTTCAGGCTTAATTATGTTTTGCCTTTTTTATTTTGATATTTATTCATTAGCTTGAAATGTAAAAGTCTGAAGTGGAAGTGCTCAGCATCCAAAATCAAAACCAAATACTAAAAACAATAGATCAAGTGTGTCAGCAGAATAAAGTCTGTTTTTAACTTCCCTTATCCCCTGCTGCATTACAGGGAAAAGGTTTTGACTAATATTTGACTCTTGTCAGATTCAGCCATGAAGAAGGGCTCTCTGTAAGCTCAAAAGCTTGTCTTTCTCACCACTAGAAGATGGTCCAGTAAAGAATATTACCTCACCCACATGATCTTTCTAATATAAACAAACTTTCAGAACCTGCAGTCTGTAATCAATGGGAATGTTACCTGGTTAAGAGTTCAGCAGAAATAACAGATTCCCGGTAAGGAACTGGTGCAGCGAGAAAGCTTTCCTTTAATAAAATAAAATGTACAGATACAGAACCAACTTCTGCTCTCACTTCAGTGAAGAGGCTCCTGGTATAAGAGGAGTCGAATTTTGTCCCATATTGATTAAATTTAAGTTCAGTGGATCAGATTTGCAGTCTTGGATTTGTAGACCTGTCATGGAATGAACGCTGCCTCACTTTCATATTCTGAATTTTATAACTACCGCCTGAATGTTTTTTGTTTTTTTTAAGTGATATGAAAAGCTTTGTTTTTACCAAATGAAACTCTGAGGGTATTGTTACTCTATCACTAAGTGGGCCCAGGCCTGCTGCCACTGGCATCAGGGCACTTGTTTCTTGTGGGGGTACTAGAAAAGGTTGTAATGAGATGTAAACCTTTTTTGTTGACAGAACACCTGTGGGGAGAGGGAGCACTGTGGCTTCCAAGACTAAGAAGGGGAAAGGGAGAGAGGAGGAGGAGATTAGGAGTGAGACTGCACTCAGAGAGAGAGGTTAATTGTCTATTTACCAAAAGGGAAAACACCACTCCCCTGAGAGAGAAAAATCAAGCCCCCTAAAAACTGAAGCAGTCACCGTTAATCTGATTTTTGGCCTGCGTGTGACTTGTGACAACTGTGGTGGTGACGTCTATGTCCCTCACTAGGAATTCTCTACTTCAATGAAGCCATCTGTGGCTGGCCCTGACACAGAAAGGCAAGACTGAAGGAAGGATTTGAGCAGTGGCGGGATGTCTATTAAAGAATCAGAGGGATTTAAAACCTCAGTGTAAGAGGCTAGACCACATGATGGGAGGAGGAACAACAATATATTAAGTAATCCTTCCTACATCTTAATCTTGGTAGATTTTGGAATAGCCCCTCTCCTTTTCTTCGTCCCAAACTAGTTTGAGAGGTTCTTTCTGGCATAATATATTTCTCTTATAGTGCTAAGTGCTTTTCCAAGATGTTTGTACATATGCCAGTTAATCATGCATTTGCAAAATAACTTCCATTGGATGTAGGATAACTAACTACAGTTGCAGCATCTTAACGCCCATGCAACCGTTTTTGTTTTATCAAATATCTTTTTAATTACTGTATATTGCATATTGATATAGGGTAAAATGTCTAGGCTCCTAAATAATTTTTGCACTTTTTTTGAAAGCTTTACTTATAGGACCCATCTCACCAATGTATTGCAGTTTTATAGTGCGGTAGCTCTATTTAAGTTAATAAAAGTGGAATAACACAGCAACGGATCAAATCCATTATTTTTCTCTTGACTGCATACTTTTGAGTATGCAAGAAAACTGTCTATTTATTGGCATAGCGTTTTATTAACTAGGAAAAGTTTTATTTGTCAGTCCTTTTGCTTATCAAGGTCATAACATATCTAGACACTGAATAGTACAACAGTATATACTATATTTAAAAGAAACGTAGTAGGCTTTTTGTAGATTCAGGATACTCAAACCATATTTCAATTCATGTGAGTAGTGGTTTAAAGAATCTAATTATTCACTAATGAGCAGTAATGGTACATATAAACTAAGGGTCACTATCTTATTACAGGCACCTGATGGTTCACTGATAACCATTTGGTCATTAGATTGACCATAAAATACTCAATAATTGAGGTTACTAATAGAGCAGACACCTTATCAGCTTTAGGCATGGAGGGACAGCTTGTCAGTACTCAGTACACTGATTGTGCTGTGACTGAGCATATGATTAGAGTATTGAAGCAGTGTGTATCTAATGAAACTGCAGGAAAGGCATAGCAATATTATCACAACCGCGAAATGACTAATGTGGTGTTGTTCCAAGCCTCAGATGCTTCAATTAGTTCCAATAAACTGTATCTTGAATATTTTATTTGAGTGTGATCTAGTGTAGCGATAAGCTCAGGACTTCAAAAAAATTTTGTACAGCCTTTCATTATCCTAGTCTAAATCTGGAATGTTTTGGGGACTGATACAGTGGTTATTAAATGAAATCTGTACGGCTTTGAATGAAAATCTAATGGAAGGAATAAAGACTATCATGCCAGTTTCACATTTTACAGTTTATTTTTGCATTTTTTGTATTTAAAATACTTCGTGAAGCAATAGATGGTGCCTGATTTTATAAAATAAAGCTATCTGTGGCAAAATTTTATGTCCTTAGGGTCATCCATGCCGCTCCCATAGACTTGCATATGTGGATCTAAAGTCAGA
Source organism: Mesoclemmys tuberculata (assembly GCA_007922155.1). NCBI lineage: Eukaryota > Metazoa > Chordata > Testudines > Chelidae > Mesoclemmys > Mesoclemmys tuberculata. The sequence goes on along the minus strand of ML675611.1, from coordinate 18,923,482 downwards.
ATTTATTTCTTAGTATTTTGTGCCATATGAACATTAGTCAAAATGTTCTAATTCATGAAGCCTTCTAGGAAGATGTTGCTTTATACTATATCACAGTGCTTTATACTGTCTATGAGAAATCAGACCTCAGGACCCATGTTTTTTACTATTTTTTTCCATGACAATGTCTTAACTTTCATAAATTATTTAATACAGTGAAGGATGCAAACCGCCTTTTGTCTTTCTGAACTGCTATTCAAGCTTCTATGATGTGACCTTGGAAAGTAACCATAGAAACATGTTAAAAGCATCAACCTAAAATCTGTAGTTCAGTGTGACAATGATGCAAATTCCATGAAAGAAGATTATGATGTATTAAGAAAACTAGCAGCATATATTACCTCTGACCTGTTAAACCTGATTATTCCATAACTATCAGTACTTTCTGAATTTAATGGAGGGGGAAAAACACACACAAAAATCTAACATCATTTTGAAGTTGCTGTATTAAAATATTTGTAGCTAAATCATTCTAATTTGTCAACCTAATTCACAGTCCAGTTAAATACTGGCATTATTTTTCTGCTGAGTTCACAATATAGTTCACCAGTTTTCTGAATGTAATAGCTGTAAACATTTACTGTCTAACCTGCTGGGGTTGGCTGGTATCATCACTTTGTGCCGCATTGGCATAACTTAACCCAGCTATCCACTTTATCTTTAAAGATTGAAGAGTTATGTTATTCACTAGAAGGTAAAGGGAATTTTTGGCTCATCAGATGTTGAGGGTATTTCTACACTGCTATAGCTGCAGGGACTGATGCAGCAGGATCTATTGAGCGGTCTGTGGAGACCTCAGAAGTGCTTTCCGGTTGATCTATTGCGTCCCCTGCCCCTTTCAAAAGGAGTAAGGCTGTGTCGACCGGAGGGCGTCTCCCATCAATGCAGCACAGTGGAGACGCGGTTGTATGGCAACGTAAGTACGTCAACAGGAGATCTCCTGTCGACTGCTAGTGGCAGTGTAGACCGGCCCTGAGTTAGACCTTTTAGTGCTGGCTAGTTGTGGTTGTAAGTTTGAAACGGAAGTCTAAGGTTGTCCTTGATATTACTAAGAATAACAGCAATGGAAGTCCATCTGAATGAGGAGGAGAAGGAAGCAAAGTCACTTCCTCATTAAGCACAATTCACATCCAAGAAATCCATAAGCTTTCTCTTGATATGATAGAAAACATAAAATTTGAATTAATTATCTAGAAAAAGCCAATAATAGCATACCCCAATTAAATCTACCCTACTGATCAATATATCCCTATCTCCATGTTTATTTCATCTTCAGATTGACATTTAATAGCAATAATGAGCTAGGTACAGGGCCATTCCTTGTGAGCAGTGACTGACTCGTATTAACCGTCCTTGATTACTACTTGGAACATTAACCCTTCCTCCTTAATCCCCCTGCAATGCTCTGGTCTCTGTCATTGCTGTTTAATTTTTGTTTGGAAGGGCATCTTCTTCCTTAACTGTAATAAACCACAACATTTTCAACTGTGTTGGAAACTGCAGCACATGCACCAATTTGGCTCTCTGTGTGTATTTTAAACCACATCCCTGCATAGGTGGCATTGCTTAGCACACTCTTGTGTTGTCATGGAGAAATGACGAGGTAGAGCAGGGACTACAGAATTGTACAATATCTTGTAACATTTTAGGGCAACTTATGTGGTCTAGTTGCTGTGACAGCATAAAACTGTCTAAATAAGAGCAACAATGAATATTTTAGTTGTATTCTGTTTCATGTTAACACATAAGGGGGATTCTGTGATGAATCTTAACTAGAAAGTCATGTTTGAATCAAGCAGGCTTTGCTCTTTTAAGGCAGCAATGACTCTTAGAATACCAGACCAAAGAGGTATTGAAGATCAGAACATCATCAGTGCTAATGTCACTAATATAGCACCATACATTTACACAGTAAATGTATTTACTATAACACTGTAATTTACTATAAATAGAGAATAAGCCAGGCTTCCTGCCATGAAGAGCTTGCAGTCTGAGTTTAACAAGGCAAATAAAGACAATACAGAGAACAATAAATAGTTCAGGAAGGGGAGAGTGTAGAGGAGTTGTAGCAGTCACGGGGAGAGCTAAGGTAGATTCCATGGCACCAACAGATGGAGCTGAGACAAGGAGAGCAGTAGAAAAGTCACAGAGGTTAATAGACTGGAGATCAGAAAAAGGACAGAGTGATTAGACAGGGAGGGGGAGAATATGTCGTGTTGGCAGAGAGCAAATAGTGATCAGAGGGGAACTTAGAGAGATTAGAAAGAGAAAATCGAGAGTGACTGTGATGGTGAATGGGGGAGTCGGTTTTCAGCTGCAGATCAGGGTTAACAAGAGGCATATAGAGCCGGTGGGATTCGAAGGGTTATCAGCTTTGAAAATGAAGTCAGTGAGGATGAGGGAAGGGGATCATGACAAGAGCCAGGGAGAGAGTGTGCCAGGCATCCAAATCAGGGAAATAGGAAGGAAGAGCAGTTAGGGTGGAGATGGGGGCCAGACGTTGTGGTCCACAAAGGAGGAGAAGAAGTGGGATGGGAAGAAGGGACAGGCTGGAAATGGGGAAAATAGAGAGGAGGAGGAGGCCGGTGCCCACCTTGCAGCCTTTAGCTTGACAGGGTGGGAGAGAAGAAGAAATAGAAGCAGCAGAGGCTGCGTTGGAGGAAAAGAGCCAGGTTTTGGTGAGTGCAAGTAGGTGGCGGTCAAGACACTGTGGAGGAGGTGACCAGATTCACAAAAGAAAAAATGGGGACCTTTCACACAGGGGCTGGGCAAGATAAGGAGGGCACATAGATGGGAACAGGACCCACTTCTGGTGGTGGTGCAGGTGCCATCTCTATCTATTCCTTATTTTTGGAAGGGTGCGGGGAGGGGGGGTGGAGGAGGTGGCATCTTGGTGTTCTGTTCCTGGAAACATTGCTGTGTCTGCACCCTTGAGTGATAAGATTGGGGGTGGGGGTGGGGGAGGAATGGCTTCCTAGAGTTTCCCACAGTGACCTCTGATGGGAGGGAAGACTCAGAGGGAGTTTGCTGACTATAAAATGAGACACTTAGATATCCTATTGCAAGGCTCCAAGTTTCTGGGATTGACTGTCGAGCAGTCCTGTCCTGGGGTTCGGGTGGGGGGAGCAACTGAGACATTGGGTCACTTTAGTCATTGGTAGAGATGGCGTAGGGATTCCAAGGGGAGCAGGCAGGGAAGGAGGGAAGAAGAACCAGGCTGATAAAAATTAGAGCCCTTATAGCTGGTAGAATGCTTTAAAAAATCATTTGCAAAGGGTCCAGTCCATCCGGGCTGGATAAACACCCTGCAGTGTGCTCACTCATACTCGTTAGGGTTCCTAGTAACAATACTTGTTTTGTATCTTGATTCAGGTTTGTGATATAAATACAGAATTTGTACTCAACAAAACACATCCAGTCTCTACAGATATCCAGTTACCTTACAGGGCTGACTTTCGTTAGCCGCTAAACACAAAGCAGCCTAGCTAAACAAAAATGAGGTTCTGGAGTCCAGGATGCAGCCCCGGGGAGTTTTCTGAGCTGGTAAAGCCTGATGCCTGTTACCTACAGGAGCTGTTGCTGGTGTTGCTGCTGGGTATACCTTTTAAACCACTTGTGATATGTGGGAGAGTTCGATAAAATCAATCAAAACCAAATGTCTCATAAATCTGTGGAAGGGGAAAATCTAGTGTCAACTCTATGAATCTGAACTTCCAGAGAACGAGCGAACGGGACAGAACAGAGTGGGAGTAGTGAAGTCAGTGGATGGGATTAGTAATGTTGCAGAGAGCGTGGACTGCATGGGCTTTTTTAACTGGGCAGAGCCTGATGTATTCATGAGGAATCTTGACTCCTATTTTGTGGCTATTTGCCCTCTTTTGCTTTCTGTTCCTTTACACTAGATGTATTTGCCTAAGTATATTTCCCTTTCTTTCTGTAACCATGTGTCTGCCCTTCCTAACTTATTTCTTTTCCCCTTTTTTCCCCTGCATTTTTGCTCTTTCCAGTCTGCCTTTGCTTTTTTATTGTGTTGGTTTTTTAACTCCTGAACGTCAGCCCTCATTTGGTTTCCTATAGTTAGATTTCCCCAGCCTTGGATCAGCAGCAGTGGCAGCTGCACTGGTGATTTTGCTTCAGTAGGGATGAAGCATTCCATAGGTAAAATGATAATTGTGACTTTCCAGCAGGGCTGTAATTTGACAGGTTGCACCTGTTTCTTTTAACTTCTTTGGTGACTTTTACACTTTTATATGCAATTATAGATTTTAACTATTATAGTACTTCATTATGACTGACAGACTTGGCAGTCAGAATAATAAAAGGTACCTGCTGCTTACCTGAATATTTGATTCTCATTGTTGACTTGTAGAATGCATTACTGGATAGTTTATCATGTATACTATGCAATCTGCAAGGCAGGCAGACTTTTAAGTAACATGGACTGTATTCTAGACTGTCCCGTTACTGCATCCTTTTTGCAAACCTTGTATTTCTTCAATTATCTTCATTCACAACATAGTTGATAGACATCACATAGAAGTGACAATGTAACCTTACCCAAAATGAATAATCCAGTGGTGTAGTTTCAGTGCTGTTTACTTGATATATGAGCTGCTCATCCTACAGAATTCTCTTAACTTCAGGGGGAGTTCTATACGCGGAACATCCCTGAATTTTTGGGCCCTATAACTCCTGCATGTGTTTACCTAAAGCTGTGAGGAAGTCTAAGACTTAAAACTCATTGGAAGGAAACCACAAAATGAAAGTTCTTGTGAAAGCAGTTTGAATAGCATAAAATGGACCCCATTTCATGGGGACAAGGAGATTGTCCAGCTACAATCCAAGTTCCAAAATGTCCTATAATAGTGTAGAACATGCAATGTCTCTTTTTGAAGATTTTTCCTCTAGCAACACACCACCAGTGCCTGTAAAAGGAATTGGTGAGTTCTTTTGCAGTTCAGTAGTGGTCCGCACTACAGTAGCAAATAAATCTCTATAATCTGTTAAGTGCTTTTTGATGTCAAAGTTATCTGTCTTTGCTGGAATTTGAACCTAGGGTCGTTGGATCAAAAAAACTTCCATGCTTCAATGCCTTTCATCCATAATAATAAAGATACATACTTTACAGGCTAATGTATAATCACAAGAGAACAAGACCATTGCATTTCCCTGCTAAGTAATATTTTAAATTGAGTGGTTCAATTTCAGTCCATTATATGTCCAAGAAGATCCGTTTCAGAATTACTTTGAATTAAGTAAATCACAGCAGTTTCATATCCTAAGAAGCATACAAGTCTCTCCTCCATTTAAAAATAGTGTAAGCCTGCAGTTTTTGCCTTTCCATGATTTCCACTGCATCATTTAATCTGTCAATGCCTATTAAACCTGGTCACATAGGGATAAATAAATGTCCCCTCCAAGTAAGCTGTTTGCTTGGAAGTATAGATAGCCTCAGTGTCCTGACTAAAACTTGCCTAATGCTAGAAAGTGCCCATCATTGTGTTCTCAGATGTGAATTAATCATGGATCTGGTACAATTGATGGAGAAGAGAAATACAAAGAATTTAAGGGATAAATATAACTGGGTTTTGTACACTAAAGTAGGCTCTGCATTAATACATGTTGACTTCCATATTATGTGGGGCTTCGGATCATGGAAACCTAGGATCAGATAGTTCATCTTAACTATGGTGGCCAGTAGCAGATGCTTCAGATGCACTCATCTTAGTAATATCGTCCTCTTCACCTCCCATCACTTCCCCCTAACAAATGCCCCTCCTCCTCCCTTGGTCAGGTTGAGTGAACATCAGCCAATCCAAACACCTTAGAACATAATACCTTTTTATGACAAATAATTTATTGCCTGATAAGTCACTTTAGCACTGGCTTTCTTTTGTTTACTATGACTAGCATTGCAAGTATTGCTAAGTGCTCTATTTATACAAGTACTTTAATAATGAATGGTTAATTAATACAGTTGTTTGTTTAATTACTTTCCAGCTTTAAATGGCTTTATTGCTTTTCCTGTTAGAATGCAAATGAGGCTAAAGTTCTGTTTTCGGAACCATATTGTCTGTTTCAGGAAGCTACATCTGAAGGCTGGGAAATAAAGTCCAACTTTTTGTCCGAGTATGCTGGGATTTATGTAGTTCTGCTTGCTTTAGCTTGGTTTGCTCATGAAACCGTGTGAAAACATTGTTGGCCTTGAAGTAGCAAACTGTTCTATGTGTAGTTAGTTCTATGTGCTGTATACAAGATAGGAATTGACATATATTTTATAGTGTGAAAGTTTAGCTTACACAAGTTTCAGCAGTTTGTCATGGAGTAGTAGTAAATAGTGAATAGAGAAGTACAACAATGTTCACATCTGTGCTCGTTTTATTTTACAGTATGGTGAGCAGGGCATGGTTACTGGCTGTTACCATGGAGTATACATTATAAAACCAATTTTTCAGCCTTGGCTCTGGCTGCAGAGGCAATGCACAGCAGCCAGAAAGCTGCTTTAAAGCAGCCACTGAGGATTCCCCAGGACCAAGGGAGCCCTTCGGTGGCATAGAACCAACATCACAACCTAAGTGGGCCATTTTGACCCCTAACTGGCGGAGATTTGGAGGAGCAGAAAAGTTGCTTGGATCCTCACTCGCTGCAGTGGAGGACCTGTCCCTTAATTTTTTGTGGAAAAAGTATGGATCTTAAGAATAATAGCTGTGATAATTCCTTCTTAGATCTCATTTGTATTTCTTGAGTTCTTGAAAATAGTTCTGCTGCAGCTCTGTGTAGTTGGATGCCATTTACGTGGCTGTTTAAAAATAAAATGTCATGCAGTTGAAGGAAGGAGTCAGATCCTGAATTGGTGTAAATCAGCATAGCTCCTTTGAATTCAAGGGAGAAACCTCAATTTCTTGCTAGCTCAAGATTTAGTCCAAGATCTGTCCATGCTTTAGAAATGTCCTGCTGTACTTGAATTCAGGTACCTCTTAACCATTTTGCCTGCTATGATTTTAGGTCCCATCTCTGCATGACTTTGAACCATGCTTAAGTGTGATACAGCCTGATTATGCACCACTGTAATCAATGAGAATTTTGCCATTCATTTCACTGTGAGCAGAATTGGGCCTCTACTGTGTGATCTAACTGATTTCAATGCCATTCTGATTTTAGTTGATGATGGCAACATCAAATTTAGATAACCCTGCCTTCCAGATGTAAATGTAGCTGTCTCACTTGGAGCAGGGGCTATCGTACCTCCATGGAGCCATTGTAAAAGGCAGGGCAGGCACTTAACCTTAAACTGAAGAATTCTTCCCTATAGTATTGGCTGGGAAGGATGTGTTTGACATCTTATAAATCTCTATCAAACTGCATTAAAGGCAGCCTTTCCAAAAAGCCACCCTTTGATGTGATCCAAATACAGAATTGTCAGCTGAGCAAGGTGACCCATGGAAATAGCTGGCGCTAATTGCTTGTTCGCTGCTTGACTGACTGGCTAAATAAACAAATGCTTGGTTGCCATGCCTGCTTGAAGATGCTTAGACGAGAAAAGCCTTACTACTGGTGATTGACTGTATAAACAAGACAGTCCTACTAAGCATGTTCTAGTGGGCAGAGCTGAAAACCATAATCCAGGAACTCTATGTCCCCCTGTACCAGTGACTCATGGTTTGTCTCTAGGCGAGATTGCTCTGAGATTAAGCCTTATCTATATGAACACTAGTTCACAGCAAGCGGAGGTGTAAATGTACCTTGTACTACCTTGCCATCCACTAAGGGTACGTCTACACTGCAGTTAACCTACGGCTGCCCTGTGTGAGCTGACGTGGGCTCAGTCAAAGGGGCTTAGTGTCTGCAGTGTAGACGTTCAGCCTTGGAATGGAGCCTGGGCTCTAGGATCCTGGGAGGTGGGAGGGCCCCAGAGTTAGGGCTGCAGCCCAGCTGTAAAAGCCTGTGCAGCAATTAACAGCCACTTAGCTTGAGCACGAGTCAGCTGGCATGGGCCAGCAGCGGGTTTTTAACTGCAGCGTAGACATAGTGTAAGTGTCCCCATGACCCCACTGTCTTACACTAAAAGTTCCGGAGTGTGCTTTGATCTGCCTTGCTTTGAACTGGGAATAGATCAAAGTGCACGTGGAAACTTTTAGTGCATGGCAGCCGGGTTTGCATGGACACTTAGTGTGTGGCAGGCAAAGGTCGGGGGTGTTTCGGGGGGGTAGATTTACACTCCAGGTTGCTGCGAACTAAGTGTCAAATAGACAAACCCACTGAATACTTCTGAGGATAAACACATTAATGCTCTGACAGTATTTTGAATATTTAAAATGCTATATAAGTGCTAAGTAGGGAGCACTATCTTATTATGGAGCAGTGAGTCTGAGTTCTAATGTTTGTATGATTTGCTAATGGCCAGCTGGCTAGAGTGGGCCATCTCCTTAGGGAATAATATCCTAAAGCAAAACTGGCAGAGGTCCAATGAAATTAATACAGCTCTGCTGATTTTTCTGCATCTGAGGATCAGGCCCATAGATTCTGGAAGAAATCAAGAGGTCATGGACAGGATGAGAAAAGGGACTAGGAAGACAGCAAGAGCAAGATCCTGAGGCTATCTGGAGGGTCCAAATCCTGTTGAGCTCACATTCAGTACCTCTTAATCTTAATATATCTCTTTTATTCTTAATCTAGTTCTGTGTAGACACAGCCTGCTATCAGCCAAACTGAACTGAGTATGGAAATTTATGTGTCTCAAGAAAGATCTTGGAGTCATTGGGGTTACTTCTCTGAAAACGTTCATTCAATGTTCAGTGAAAGTCAAAAAAGCTAACAGAATTTTAGGAACCATTAGAAAAGGGATGAATAGTAAGACAGTACATGTTCTAATGCCACTATATAAATCCAAGGTACTCCCCACCTTGAATACTGCGTGCTGTTCTGGTTACCCCACCTCAAAAAAGATACATTTAAAGTTGGAAGAGGTACAGAGAAGGGCAACAAAAATGATGAGAGGTATGGAACAGCTTCAGTAGGAGGAGAGATTAAAAAAGACTGAGGCTATTCAGTTTAGAAAAGAGATGACTAAAGGGGGATATGATAGAGGTCTATAAAATCATAAATGACGTGGAGAAAGTGAATGAGTGTTTTTTTACCTCTTCACATAACACAAGAACTAGGGATCACCCCATTAAACTGATAGGCAGTGGGTTTAAAACAAAGAAAAGGAAGTACTTCTTCACACAACTAACAGATTCAACTAACCAACACACATGCCAGGATGTTGTTGTGAATGCCAAAAGTATAACTGGATTAAAAAAAGAATTAGATAAATTAATGGAATTAGATAAACCCATCAGTGGCTATTAGCCAAAATGGTCAGGGACGCAGACCCATACTCTGGGTGTCCCTAAGCCTCTGACTGCCAGATGCTGGGGCTGAACAACAGGGGATGGGTGTAGGGTGACCAGATGTCCTGATTTTTATAGGGACAGTCCCAATATTCAGGGCTTTTTCTTTAATAGGTGCCTATTACCCCACATTCCTGCCCTGATTTTTCACACTTGCTATCTGGTCACCCAAGATGGATGACTTGATAATTGCCTTGTTCTGTTTATTCCCTCTGAAGCATCCGGCATTGGCCACTGTTGGAAGACAGGGTATTGGGCTAAATGGATCATTGGTCTGAGCCAGTATGGCCGTTCTTATGGATGGTGTCTGGGATTGTATAACTTTCATTTAACTTGCAGACATTCTCAAAGTTCTGTTAAAAATGGTAGGAAGACCAGACCAATGTTATGTGGGATTTTTTTTTTTGCAGCAAGTGTGCTGTGCTATGTTTCCAATTTCAGAAGCACAAGTCAAATACAAATAGCAATAATATTTAGTAATAATGCCAACAAAGTTTATTTGTGTGCTGCAGAAGGCTCAGGGCAGACTGCTAGAGGGTGTATTGTAAGGACATCCGTCTATTTGTTGTCTGTATTGACGAGTAATTAAGGCAACAATAACTGGAACTGCAGATACAAAGACGGCTCTGAGACTTTTCCTGGCGCTTCCTTTCAAGTTGCTTTGCAGTGGGAAGCAGGTAAAAGAATAGCTGTTAAACAACACAGTAGTAATTGCTAAATTTGCTCTGGCATTGTTAGATGGGAATTGGGGAAGTACAAATGAGTATGGTTACAGAAGAAATAGTAAACAGTAACCCAGATCCACAATGTTGTGGGAGGTTCAGAAGCTGGATTAAAAATTTCTCTGTAAATACATGCAGTGGCCCAAAATGCTGGATGTGACACTTCCAAAAGGAAGGATGTTTAGCATCTGCATCAAAATTTTACAGCTCCAGCTCATCCCTCGCCTTGATTCCCCCATTGAAGCCTTCAGGAACCTCTGCTATGCAGATAATAAGTAATAATGAATTCTGAGATGGATAAATAATACAGATTTGCAAACAGCGTGAAAAACCTCTGTTAAAATGTGTCAATAATCACTGGTACTGATTATGGCAGTGTGGGTTATGAGCTGGAGTCATATTCCTGCCTTCCTGCTTGTGGTTTGCTCTGTGACCAGGAGCATGTCACGTCAGCACCCATCTACATAATGTGTATAAAATGGTAAGTTTAGGAATACAGCTGTGAGGAAGGTGGTAAATGTCTGTAAAATGCTTTGGAATCGTCGGCTGAAAGGCATTACATATGTATATGGTTATAATAAAGCCTATAGTCTAGCTTTTTTTTTTATGGCATAGATATGCATTACAAGGGATAGCAATTAGGGCTCTTACTCTTCCAGCTATAATGTCCATGCTTGTCTAGTGAATTTCAGCTTAAAGAATCAGTATAGAGCTTTACTGTATAATTAAATGTCTGAAATGCCACACTAACATCATGGATAACATCAATTTTTAAAAAAAGTGTATTTCTTTTAATGGGTAGGGTTCATAGGTGTTTATTGTGCAGCCTTGCTCCCCAGATACTAAACATTAATTAATTGATCTTTGCCTACTTGCCCTATCTGTGCACCGCAGAAAACCTAGTAATCTGTAAATTGTGTGGAGGAAAGAGTAGGTTAGAGACTGTCCCTTGTCACTTGATATTTGAGTGCTCCTGCATGTGCCATATATTAGTTTTATTTTCTGCCATGACACCTAGCTATGAGGAAAGAACTCTCCAGAGTGTCTTAAAAGACAACTTCTATTAAAGATGAAAAGAGTTAAGCAAAATGCAGCCAGTAGATCTCACAGCTAGAGGGAAAAATAATATACACCAGTGTCTCGGTAGCTTTAATTGGAAAGGGAGAAAGGCGTGAGAGTGTGGAGGCCAAGGCTTAGTTCCATTGCAAGGATTTTTGGTAGAGGATTAGATAAACAACATCAGTTAGGTGGGGAAAAGAGGCTGGGGTGGGGGGTATGTGGGAATGTGAGTACGTGTTTGTAGTAAAGCTCCTCAATACCTGGGAAACTATCATAAAATAGACAGACGATGATAATACTTAGGTCTTGTATAACAATTTTCATCCATAAATCTCAAAGTGCTTTATAAAGAAGGATACGTATTGTTAGCCCCATATTTTAGATTGGTAAACTGAGCTACAGAGAGGCAAAGTGAGTCGCCAAAGGTCACCCGATAATGTGGTGGCGGAATTTAGAACAGACTCTAGCTCTCCTAACACCCATCCCTGTGCTTTCTCCAGTACACTGTGCTGCCTCCCCAGGCACACAAGGGCACGAATTCCAAAAGCTAAACTTCCCCTTTTGCTGGAGCAATTTTGTGGGCACAGATTACACCTGCGAAAAAGGAATGCTGGACTTGGGCTTGGCTGAAATGTTGAGCCAGAAGTTCAGCATTCTCAAGCATTTGAAAAGTAGTTTCTTAGGAATATATAAACTGTTACACATTTTCCTGAAATATGAAATGTTGGTGAAGTCTGATGAGGTTTTGCTCTTTATCCAGGCCAACAACCGTACCAGACTGGGCTGTGTTTTGGCTTAGCTAGGATATGGATGGGAGACCACCAAAAAGCATGCTGGTGCTGCAAGAAGTGGTGTTGGGGACTCAGTATGTGGCACTCCTCCTTCAGAGTTCATGTTGAAACCCCAGTATCGAATTAAGTGCACCACATTCCTGTCTTTGGACTGAGATATAAATTGTTAAGATTCTGGCCACTTGTGATCTTTGATGGACTGATGGCGCTCTTTGCAAGAGCTGAGGATGGGGATAAGCTCACTCTTTTATCCAAGTTCCAAACTGATGATGTTTCACTTGTCTAAATTCCTCCTGCATTTTCAGTCGGATCTATTACTTTCATATTCTGAAAACACCGATGTGTCCTGTGACGTTTCCACTCTATAAGTGGCTGCACTTCATCATTGGCCATGAATGTATGTGCATGTGTAATCCACTAAATTTACAGTACACAAGAACTTTGGGGGTATTCATTGGGTAGAAAAGATACTATATAAACATAAGCTGCATAAAAATATCAATTACTGCAGGAGTTATTTGTTATAATGCTATCTATTCTCTGATAGTTATTCCAGTTCCTCCCGTTTTCCAAATCCTCATGTGGACGTGCAGTCCCCATGCCAAACTTTCCAATAAATATTGTACTCCAAATTCTTAGGAAGAGAATGTTGGTATTAAAACACTTAATTGCTTTAGCTAATGTATGCCACTGTGCCTATTTAAGTTACATGAATGGTGGAGATGCACAGTGTGTGTGCTACTCAAGGGAACAGACTGAAATTTGTTCTTTCTCCATATGATGATTTGAAAGGTTAGGACCAGTTGTGTTGTCTTTCACTTGCCTTTTTAAATGAACAGTCTTCTATAAATTGGCTCTTTTGGGAGATATCACACCTCACTATAGCTGACCTCTTTTTTTCCCTTAAGTTGGCCTTTTTGTGCATGTTAACTTATCTATTAGCCATTGGTGTAGGTGCCTGAATAAACATGGGATGTGTAAATCCATTTTTATATCCAGTTCTCTTTCACATATGTTTCCCAAGGGGAATCTGCTGCAGACTTTATTGAAACAATTATTTCATCAGGACTCCACGTATATCTTGATTGTACTTTGAAGACCATTCTCTAGAGCTGTTTCTATCATTTCTGAAGCAGATTATAGTGTTTGAAAACAAAGAAATAAACATTATATTTCAAATTAATCAGCAATATGATTAAATAACTTTAAGAGCGGATTGCTGCTTGGTTATAGAAAGAATGCCAAGTACAGTACCACAGTGGAAATACCCGACAAGTTGAGTCTCTGTTATACAATAAAACCATATATTTAGGAGACATTTAAGTTTTTTAATTTGCAGTTGCAACTGTTGTGATATTGAGCAATAGTTTGACTCAAATCCTACTTCAGAATGTAGATGTGTATTTTTAGAATTGAATGGGACTTTAGCACCATAACTCCCAGGATGAGATATGTGCAGCTAAATCAGTCTGCACTGCCATTGAAAACTTAAGGGTCCATTATCACTGCTTAGAAAGTCCAGTGGGGCTCTAGAGCAGTAACTGGCATTTATGTTTGCTGCTGTTACATTACCAAGAAATGCAACTAACAGCACAGTTAGTTGTTTAGAGCTAGGAGATCCGCATGCTAATTCCTGGCTCTGCTACTGACTAGCCATGTAACTGCGCAACTTGGTGCAAGCTGTGTCCATGTGACACCATCTATCCCTTAATCCCTCTGTGCTTCAGTTTCCCGATTTGTATGAGTATTAGTTACTTCACAAGTGTGTAGCCAAACCTCATGTTTGTAAAGTGCTTTGAGAGCCTCGGATGAAAGGTGCAAATTATTAACAGGAAAATGATTCATAGTAGTCTCAGACTCATAAAATAATGAATTTAGAGTGATTGGACCCATTGCACAGAAGCCTTATCTAGTGAATGCTCCATCTTCAGAACTTCCATTGACTTCGGTGGAATGTGTGTAAGGTTGGGCCCAAAGGTGTCAGCACTGTAATTTTTTGCATCTTTGCTTATTTAAATCTTAATAATGGTACAGACATTAAAGTGAGCACCTCTTAGCTCTTGCAGAATGTGTGTTGTCATACTCTCCACTGATGGTGTCTGGCTCAGATCCCACTCTCCTTATTCAGGAAATCTGACCAATGAAGTTGGGAGATTTACTCGTATAAAAGTGTTCAAAATTGCATCCCATGGATATACTGGAAAACTAGTGAGCAGAAATCCATAGGTAAAACCCTAGTCCCAGTAACTTCAGTGGAGCCAGAATTTCACCCCTGGGATGTGTGGAATATGCACATGAATGTCTCTTGCTTCTGTTTTAAGTCCACAGGTTGATTTATTTTTCTTCAAAACCTAGGGGTTTTTGCTCTAGAGCCTAGGTTTCATTTTGTTCCTTGATATTCTGCTTGGTGTGGTCATTAAGTATTAGCAGAAACCTTGATTTCTAATCCCATTCTTATTTCACAAAGAAAAGAGTTAGAAATAAAATTGTACTCTTTAAATGTACTCCTCCTTCGTCTTTTGTGTTTTGAAATTCTAAATTTCAAAAGCAGGATCGTTGTTGTTTGGCACATTAAAACATGTCTCTTTAACGGATTTTTCCTTTTTAATGTGGAAGAATGTTTTTCCTCCTTAATTCCAATCTGTCTTGAAGAGATTCTCTGCTATATAACCGTTTTCAGTGCAGCCAATGATGGAGAGTCTTGCACTCATGTGACTGCAGTATCTTGGAATGTAATTTTTCTGTATTGGGTAACTTGTTAGAGTACAAAACATTACTTTCATAAATGTTATCACCAGCAAAGCCCATCTGGTTCTCCTAGTGACAAGGGGATGATTTCAGCTTTTTATGATGTCAGTGAGATTTCAGCAGTCTTGGACTCATCTGCCAAGCTGTTGGGGAAAAAAAAGTTGAGTATAATTGAAACTCTGTTGGGGGAGAAATTAAATGAATATCTTGCCAACCATATTTCTGCCCATATTTCCTTCTATTAGTCTCCTGATGGTATGTCCTTATGAAATCTGATTAGAATGAAATGACTTGATTTGTTAAACAGGCAGTGATGACAATGAACATCTGTTTTACTGGTTTTAATTGCCTTTAGCTCATAGTAAAATTGTCCTTTCTTGATATTACTTTATACAGAGCAGCACAGAAGCTTAACCTGTCCTCGAAGAGAAAGAAGTACCACCCGCCCCTGCCACGCTCTCACGACTTCTCTGTCTATGCCACTAACTTTAGTGGCGTACTGCAGTTATGCTCTCCCCCAGCACCGCCCTGCCTTTTGAGAGCGGTGTCAAAAATCAAGGACAACCCGGGCATTGGAAAGGTAATTCGATATCTCAGTCTCTTTACAATTTCCTAGCTAACTTTAAAGAGCCGTAAACTTTAAAGCAGAGGGAGGGGGGATTGGGTGGTACTGGGAGTGGTACTGGGATACAGATCCTGCACATCTGTCCAAATGTGACTGAGAATTGACTCCTGGGTGGCCTAAATAAATGAGTTGGTGATCTCTGTCCAGATTCTAGTGGGCAAGTGTCAACTTCATAAAAGCCCGTTGACACAGTTGGTGACAGTAGCTGCAGAGAGGCTGAGGAACTGAGTGCATGATCCTGCTCTCATTAACATCAATAGCAACATTTCCATTAACTTCAGCAGTGCAGAATAATAAGGCAGTGAGTGCACATGGCTCTCACCTCGGGTCCACAGAGGAGGTCCCTGTGGATAGGGTTGGTGCGCTTCGGCGGGATAGCATAGGGAAGCTTGCACCACTCTTGCTAGTGCTGTACTTCTGCTGTGGATGAAAAGATTGTTTCTAAGAGGGCCTGATTCTCCTCCCACTCACACAAGTGTAAATCAGGAGTAATTCCACTGACGTCAGGTGAAAGGAGAGGAGGAGTAAGTGAGTCTCCAGCTGTGGAAATCTGGCACCTTTAGTGCAAAATTCACAATTGAGCACTTGTACTTTTACTTAAACAAAATCAATTAAAACGCAACACAATTACTTAGAGTTTCGTTCATATTCTGATGTGTTAAAAACACAAGCTACCGTGTTTGAATACTTAGTTACATAGCTTAAAAGAAATTAATATTTCACGATGGATCTAAAGTACCCCATGTGCAGAGGAGAGTTAAAAATGCAGCTCAAGTAACCATACAAATCAATGTTAAAATTAATTAACTGTCTGCCTAAATACTTTTAAATGATACTCTTTTTTTGTATTGTATTCTGTTAAATTAGTGAGTTGAAAGAGATAAAAGTTCTTGCAAGTGTATTTTTGCTAAATGGAAGGGAAGTGACTGCAGCTTTGCCTTTCTATGAGACAGATTTCTTAAGAAGCTGGAAATTTACAAATGAGAATATAATTTCTGCCCAGTTTTTTTGTATATTTGATAAGAAGCTGGCAGATGAATTTTTGAATGCAATAAATTAGCAGTTCATTTAGTAACTCTTATCCAGGAAGGGAGAATTTGCTAAGATACTTTTTTTCTACATGCACATTTGCAACATGTTCCATTTACCCTGTCTGCTTCTTCTCCTTTGGGCAAAGTTGTGGCATATAAGACCCAGACTTGCATTAGTTATAGTGCAGAGTGACGTTGCCTTAGTTGGAGCTCTGGAAGGCACTGTGCCTTATAAAAATGCAGTGTCCCTAGAGCTCACAGATGCACAGGGGTGCAGTTTCTGTGCATCTTACAGAGCTTCATGCTGTGCACCCCTCCATAGTCAACCAACTCCAGCTATGGCCCTGACTTCTTCTCACCTGGTTTGGAGAAGCTGGTAGTGTTAACTAGGACCACTCATTTTGCTCAGGGGTATTCTGTTTTGTCCAATATCCTCAAATAGATCATCCAAACTCAGGATCACATACAGGATTCCAGATCAATAAAATGTCAGGGGAATTCTGCATCTAAAACAATCATGTACAGATCACTTTTCTGTCCGGAAACTGAATGGAGCAGAGCAAGGAGCAGCTAATCAAAGAGAAAAACCCTGCTAGAAAACAGCAGACCCCGCTAGAAAGCTGGACCATTCTGCATAGACCTAGCCTGAGCTCTAATATATAGGGCAGTATATAACATGCTGGCAAAGCATGTCAGATTTCCCTATGGTAACTGGTGCTATAGACTCTAAAAGATCACGTTCTGTTAGAGCCACCTGCTAATGGAGTTGCGCTTCTGCTAAATGGTACGGGCCTATGAGGTGGCCCTGACAGCCCTGGGTTTTGAACCCTGTCATGCAGAAGGTAATTATACCAGTCTCTCTGGCCCATGATTTTTAAAGTGGCAGAATTCCTTTTAAGCATTGCAGTAAAACTGTCCCTCGCTGTGGAAAACAACTTAAAAAAAAAAAATTCCTTTAAAACAAACCAAAACAAAAAAACCCTAGCTGCTTGTAAAAATCATGATTCTGCATAAAGGATGCCTCATTTAACTTAATGATAATACTCAGTGGGCAGAGGAAAAGAATCAGCACATGTATGTGCTTTATATCTCCACCCTTCCACATCAAAGGGGTAATGAACAAGTAGTCTTTGGTGGCATTTCTCCCATTGAGCTGTAATACTCTTCCTTTCTATTTTTCCCTTTCACCTACTAGTTGTTGAGGGCTTGATGCAGCCTCAGGCTGATAGTTTTCTGGGGGTGATGGTGACAGCAATGGGAATAAATAACCATTTGTTTCTCCCTCATTACTTTAACTATCAATGCAGTTAGCAACCAACGAAAGGGGGCAGATGCATGTAACTTCACTGTTTAACTTAAGAATCTTGTCTCCTCTTGCCACCCTTGTACTTACTATTCTTCCTGTTTATCATTGGCTTCTGCTTTTTCTTGCGGCCTGGACAATAACAACACATCGCTCACAAAAGGGACGTGCTTGGCCGAAGCTGGACACTGGAATATATTTTTCTTCCTACAACATCTGTGTTTGTGGCTGGCTCCCTACCTACTTTCTTCAGTATTTCAAGAGTCAGCTGTGTGCCTGCCCTCACTGCTAACTGTGGTTCTGCGTGTGTGGCTACGTTGCGTGTGGCAGCTGCTGGAGCAGCACTTTCCTTCCCCACTTCCAATTTGGTGCTATTTTGTTTCGTACGGTTAGTCTTGGTGGAGTTGCCTTTAGCTCCTTTAATTTCGGTGGTGGTTGAGGGTGCCGAGTACCTTCCAGGAGGTACTCCAGACATTGCAAGATCTAACCCACAGTAGATGGATCTGTAATTGAAAATCAAACGTTTGCATTTCAGGCTGGATTACTTAAACAGAAGCCTACTACTTCAGACTTGGCTAGAAAAGGCCAACTCCCTGCCTGGGGAGGGTCATGTAATAGACCAATGTGAATTTTCACTGGGGAAAGTAACATGCAAAACTGTGTTTCCATTACAAACAAAAGGTATTTTTAGAAGCCCTGTAATACTATCGTCAGAATGTTAGCAGTGTAATATTACACTGTAATACCTGTACCGTGGTCTTTGATGGAAAGCTATTACGTGTTCCATGTGGAAGGTGCTTTCAAGATTGGACCCTTCATTTAAATGATTCAGTGAAAACCGTGAGGCTAAAACATTTGATTTTAGATTGATTCACATTAATTAGAGATTAATTAGCTTACCTAGTCCACATCCCCTGACTTCCCTCATGCTCCGGTGCAGTATTCTGCAATACCGCAAATTTTCCAATGCTTTGATATGAAGCCATGTAATAGTAGAATATAGACCAATCATACTCAACACTGACTTCAGTGGGAATTCTGGGTTCAGAATGTGCAGTAGAAATCTGCATGTCCAGGTCCGAGAAGAGAGGCAACTGTTGCTGTGAATATTGAAGGCTAAATCACCCAGCATAAAAATTATAGCTACTTGAAGGGTGGAACATGGGTGCCAGTTGGCACGTCTGATATTACCCTGTGATTATTATTATTTTTTTTAGGAGGCAAAGTGACCTTTATCTTTTCCAGCTGAAACTACAGGAGGACATTTTAAAACAGGAAAAATAGGGTAGATTCATCAATGGTGAAGTCAATGTGGCTAAACCAGGGATGAATTTGACCCCTTGATTTGTCCAGGTCAAACCATCCCTGCCCTGCAATGATCTCAAGTAGCCAAGGCTTTGGTTTTACATCTCATTCAAAACACATCAACATAGGATTCTGTAGCACCGTTGTAGGGTATTTTAATTCTGATTCACCCATATCAATTGTGCAGTAGCTGGTTTGTTTTTTGTTGGTTTTTTGGTAGGCATCTCACCCCACTGTGGCCCATACCTGACCCTGCTCTAGCTAATGAGTTCAGGCATGACCATAGTCCAAGATGTTGCTACTATGATGCCTTAGCAGTCACCATAAGAGCTGCAGTGTAAGAAATGCTATTGACTATAATTTATGAAGACGCACTTTATTAATTGCAAAACATATATGCTTCTGTCCTTCAGACGCTAAGAAAAATAAGCTGTTTTGGTCTCATGAAGACTTTAACAACATGAAATCTAAACCATGTTCTTCAGTGAATCAGGCCCATAATAATTAAATGACTGTCATTCCTTGTATTTTGTCCTTAGTATTCTTTTTCTTGTGAGATGACTTCTGATAAAGGACAGAAGAAACTCAAGAAACATATTACAACTTGCAAGAAATCCCTCCCCCCCAGTGTACATATCTAAATGATCTTGTCAGATGAAATTTAGGTCTGTGATTGAGCTAGGAGAAAGGTTAGCTCTTTAAAGTTAAATACAGTAGAGGGTTGCAGGAGTGCTGGAAAGATAGTAATGGCTCATGTTAGCATATTTACCACTGTTACAGCAAAATGTTCTGTGCCTCAATACAACTAAATATTTTTAAAGATAGATAATTTAATGTCAACATCTGGACTTTAAATTCATTGTTTGATTGTGCATTTCCAAAACTGACCCATATTTTCTGTCATGACTAGTAAGGAAAAGCCCACAGGGCTGAGGCCCTAATTCAGCAAAGTACTTAAGAATGTGCTTAACTTTAAGAAGGTACTTAACTTTGAAGCCAATAAATAGGACTTAAATTTGTGTTTATGTGTAATCCTGAATAGGGGTGCTTCCTGAATTGGGGATTCAGTCAGCGGAATTTAAGCACAGACTTAAATTAAGCACATGCATAAATGCTTTGCTGAATGAAAACTTGAATGTCTAACTTAGGTTTTTCTATACTGACTGTCACACTGTAGAATCTAACTGCTTGGTTCCATCATTCATGGCTGATCAGGGTCCTTTTGCTGGCTGGCTTGATGGTGTTTCAGGGGTGGGGGAGAGGTTTGGACTCTGCTTTCCCCAAACCACGGGAGTTCAGCAAAACCACTGATTGTACGTGAGTGTGTGTGCGTGGAGAATTGGGGGTGAAACCCAGAGTGCCGAATAAGCTGCGTTAGCTCAGTTAAGGTGCTGTTGAGAATTTGGCCTAAAGGGTGAAAGTTGCGCCCAACCCAACCACGTTGCTCCTATTCACATGGGGGGAGTTCTCTTAAGGGATGATGGCAACATGTGGATTGAATATAATACTTTTTAAAATAGATTATTTATTTAAAGCAAATTTCAAATATTTTAAATATTATTTTAATTTCTGTTTTTTCTTCATTTGTTTTCAGTGTTATCTAAAGGCAATATCTACACTGCAACTGGGGGTACACCTCCAAGCCCAGATACGCTCTAGGTCTGGTCAGCCTAGCCCACTAATAATAGCCATGTGGACTCTGAGGCACAGGGAGTGATGTAGGTTAGTTGCCTGAGTACAAACCTGACCCCCTGGCAGCTAAATTGTGTCACTGTGCATGCCACAACATCCACACTGCTATTTTTAGAGCACTAGCTTCAGCCGAGATCACACGTCTTCCTACCCAGTCTGGGAGGCATGCTCTCAACTGCAGTGTAGATATTCCTTTAGGAGTTTGAAAATCTATCTTTTGTTCCCAGTAACTTCTTTTCCTTTCCAAAAACATCTATTCTCCCTGTTCCTTGGTGTTTCAGCTGGAGCATGCGACTCTGCCCCATAATGTAAATCCCTGATTTTACATCTAATCCTTTTGTTTAGAGATAGCTGGCCCAATATGTTTCTGTACCAACAGTGTAAACATTTATACACTGCCAAAAGCGCTAACTAGTGGCTTGAATTTTCAGTGATGTCAGATGGAGGAAAAGTTTAACCTTTGTTAAGTTATAACGGAAGGGTCTCCTTGGGATCTGTGTCTAATATAATAAGCAATCACCCACCAACAGGAACAAAAACACCATTGCAAATTGTGTATTGTATGCTGAACAGAACTTCACTCACTACTGAAAAACGTTATGTAACAAATTATATACCTTACCCATGTATCTGATGAAAACATCAGAGTCCAAATCATTCAGCTGAATCTTGCTTAAAAGACAATGATCCTATGCAGTCTGATTCTTTTAACTGAATAATTTTTGTGGTCTCACTGGGTGTTGTTAAATTTAATATCAGAATAGTGAGAAAAATGTCTGAAAGCCATTTAATATTGTCACTGGAAAGAAGTTAGATTATGCTCAATTTCTGACATTAATGTGCTACTTAAGATAATTTATCATATTGTGGCATTAAAAAGACATCCTTTTTACAGTGTCTGCTGCATAGCATTCTAATGTGCTATTTTTCTTTAGTGTAGTAGGAAGCCTTTTTCATGCAAAATGTTTTTTCCGGGGTTCTATTCAACACACTCTTTATAACACTGCATCACTTACAAGAGCAACTTTAAGTGCTTGTCTCTTCCAAAGATCTTGTCAATTTTTTTTATGCTAGAATGACAGAATCCTCCTATATGAGACAATTGATGTGGAACATTAAAAGGGAGAAACTGAATTTCCAAACTGGTGTCTTGGAAAGACATATTCATATTTTCCTTCATTTTTATTTGCTTTAGGCATTTATTTCATTTATATATATTTTTTCCCAAGCTATAGTCAAGTACCTTTGTGATTTACTGATGATATAGACTTTCCTTAAGTGTACTGTATACAGTGCTCATCTGTTCTTATGATAGTTTGATGAATAACAAATAGGTACTTAATTTTGTCATCTTCATTGCTGCTTGTTCGTAATGACTAGAGTGTTGTTTCCAATATATAGCATATATCTTACTAAAACGTCTTCAATCCACATATGCAATTTTGTAGAACCCATGACACACACATCCCTGCTGAAGTAACATATTAAACAAAATGCAGAAAATATATAAGAATACTTTCTTTTGCTTTTCCGCCCCCATGTTTAAAATGAAATAGTTTTGTTTAGTGTCCTCTGGGAATATGGAATCAATTCTTGCTTAATAGAGGCCACTTTCTAAAGAGTACAATATAGAAGTTCTTTTTTAGGTTCTCCCAAGGGAGCTTAAGTAGTTTATGCTAGCATAGCAGTTTTGCATATAAATTTGCCATATATTGGTAGTGGCAGTATATGACAGGCTTGTAAGAACTACGCACAGTAAACCAATTTTGTAAGGGTTGTATATCTGTAAGTTACAATTAAATCCATGAAAAATATTGGCTCTGAGTGAAGACTTTTGTAATTTGATTTACACCGTAGTTGAGAAATAAGTGATTTCATTGGAAAATGGCCAGTATTGAAAATGAATTCTGTGTAATTTCTTGGTGAGAAATCTTAATTCAGAACGGTGTGTGTGTATATATAAACAAGCTTTTTCTATTAACTTGGTGTAATACAGCATTCTGAGAACATTGAACATAATTAACTTCTCTGTCTGGGCAGTGCCTGTTACAAATGCAAGTTTCTAGGGAATATTTATTGACTGTTCAAATATGGTATAATGTTTATTGCTAAAGAGCAATTCGGTTGTTCATTTTAAGGATTATGATACCGTGATCATGCAATGCATCACCAAAATTTGTAAAATAGATGCCAGTATAATTCCTGAAATATAGATTGAGAAAATGTTCAAAGCTTATTTTAATAGCAAGGGCTGGAACTACAAACTCATATACCAAAATGTTATGTCTTTTTTAGCATATAATTTCTTGTTTTTCCTTTTTGTTCTGTTTAATATTAAACTTAACATCTTTGTAGCTCTAGTCCAACAATCATTGAAGCACATGTGTAACTAAGCAGTGAATATGGTAGATCCATTGACTTCATAAGGAATATCCACATATTTAAAGTTATGCATGTGCTTAAATATTTTGTTGAATCAGAGTCTTAATTCCCTTAGTATTCACATTACCAGTGGAACAATTAATTATTCAGAGAATTAATTTTGTTTTTCCTTGTACATCCCCTTCACCCCAGGGTTAAACACGTAAAATATTTGGTGCCTCTTACTGGTCATCTGGAAGATTAATGGC
Source organism: Mesoclemmys tuberculata (assembly GCA_007922155.1). Taxonomy (NCBI): domain Eukaryota; kingdom Metazoa; phylum Chordata; order Testudines; family Chelidae; genus Mesoclemmys; species Mesoclemmys tuberculata. The sequence goes on along the minus strand of ML675611.1, from coordinate 18,900,145 downwards.
ATCATTCTCTCTGATGCCTAAGGCTCATTGCCTAAGGACACACTTGAAGTCTGTGGCAGACCTGGAAATGGAGTCTAGTTCTCCTAGTTCTGTGTCTTAGCCACAAGGCCATCTTTCTTCCCTCTTTGATTTCTGTACTGTCAGCCATGCCATCTTGCCTGCTCATGTGGCACAATTCAGTGGAGTCATAAATATCTTCCTCCCCTGCTTGTTTCTATCTGTTCAACAACAGATCCTTTTACATGACCAGCAATGGGCAATTCTCTTCTATTAGAACTAGCTGTTATAATGCTCCTTAGGGTTGTGTTGTTGGCTCTGTTATCTCTTCCACCCCAGTTGACACCTTTCTTTCTGAATTCACCTTTGGACATCACTTCTGTTGGGATGACAATGCCTGCGCTAATGCATCCACGTCCTTGATTTCTACCAGCTTCATATCTCATCAGCTTTTGGCTTTGAACTCTCATCCTTCAATTTAGCATATCCAGTCCATAAAACCTACTGATTGCTAAGATGAGCAGCCTCAGACAAAACTCCATCAGTTCCATCTTGACACAGGACACCAATCTCATATCAATCGTACTGTCAGGAACCCTACAGCTTTCACTTGACTTTTTATGTTATCCACTCTTGTTAATCTGCTGTTGCCACTTAGTGCTGAACATGGGAAATATTTCTCTCTTGACCACTCTTACTCACCCTTCCTTTGTTTCAGTGCTACAATTCCAAACTTTATGTCCTGCTTAACTTCCAGCTCCAGTCTGTTTAAAACACAGAGGAGAGCTTGGAATTCAGAACATGGCCTTAGCGTTCTTTCTTGGATCCCTCTGAATTTTGGAATCAGGCACAGACTTGCCTTGATCGGCGTCAGGACACTTCATTGAATTGGCTCATTGCATGTGTCCAGTCTCATTGCTTCTATTTTTCAGTCCACTCTTTGGATTTCTTGAATGCTGGGCTTCTTTCTGCTCCCCTTCCATGTGTCTCAAAGCGGGGTGGTAGATTCTTCTCCCGTTCCACTTGAAACAACCAACCTGACTTTCTTTGGAAACTGCATCAAGACTCAGTTTTGCCCTCTGGTCTAAGATTCATAACTCTCCGAGTGGGCCCTACATGGCCCAGATCTGTGGATCTGATTTAGCATGTGGATGTGACCTACTCTTTAGAAATTGGCCCATACTGCAAAATTCAGATCCAGTTCCAGACTTCCCCAAAACTCAGGGATGTTTGGATCCCTGGTTTTGGTGCAGAACTGTAAAATAGGAGTCTGGTCCTGAACCACCCAAAGTTCAAGGATGTTCAGATCTTGAGTTTTGGTTCAGGCCTAACTCACCCAAAAGCATTAACATTTGGGGGCACTGTCTATAACTGGTTCCCAACCTTTTTGGCTCAAGGGCCACAAATATAATTTTTACAACCCTCAAGGGCCACCAGTCTATCGACTCAAAAAATATATTGACGTGATTTGTTGTGCTTAATGGTTTGAAGAAAACATTTTGATGCTACTGTGCTCATTTTTACATTCACTATTTTACACCTACAAATTACTCACAGTATGTCTCACACTCAGACAAAACACTAGTGTTGATGAGTGACTGAAGTACATGGCCTGGCAGCTAAGTCATGGTGAGTTATAAACTGGAAGGCATGGATTTTTAGAGTCCTGCCCCTCCTCAAGCATGGTGGGTCCTGGTTGATCTGCCAGCAGCACCCCCACCTCTCCACTGCAGCCAGACTGAAGGAGTTCAGCGAGGAGGCTGTCTCCTTGTTGATCTTCCATGTCCCTGGCTGCAGTAGGGAAATTGCATGCGTCCCTTAGCCCCTTATGCTTCACTGGGTCCCTAGGCAATGGCTCCTTTCTGCAGCCAGGGGGACAGGAGATCAGTGCTCCACTCCATCTGGCTCCAGCAGAGACCCCAATACTTAGGGACCCAGGCAGAGTTCTTTGCCCTCTGCTGGAGCCAAGGAAGGAAGCGCTGATCTCCCCTCCCTCTGGCTTCAGCAGGGCACCCAGCACCTATGGACCCAGGTGGAGTGCTTTTCCATGCTCCCTGCTACTGCCTCCGGGAGGGGAGCGCTGATCTCCCGTCCCCTTGGCTGCAGCAAGGAGCCTGGACCAGTCTTGTAGCCTTGCGGCAACGTGCTCCATCTGGATCCTTAGGCGGCAGCTCCCTTCTGCAGCCAGCGAGAGGGGAGCAGTGGGCCACTTTGAAAGACCCTGCAGGCCAATTTTGGTCCCCAGGCCACAGGCTGGGAACCACTGGTCTATAACCATTCAAATGTTCTGTAATATGTTTTTATATGAATGGCTGTATATGAGACTATATGGGAGCTAGCATTATCTACACAGGTGGGTTGTTTCTCTGACTTCTTGGAGCTTGAATTTTGAGCAGCCTTCTGCCTTTGTTTACAAGTATCCCTTATAGCTGTTGCTGCAGATACATAAAATAGCTTTTTTAACTTTTTTTTGCCCACATCAGTATCCTTCCACTTTGTTTGCTCTTACGTGGTAGAAGTGAGTAAATTTCAGCTTGCAAACATTTGCTTTTATAATCTTTCTTTTCCCTGACTCCTCCTGCAGGCTGACATACAGATAAATGGTAAAGGGGAAAAAACCAACACCCTGAGTACTGACTCTTTCGCCCATCTTTGCCACTGGCATTTACAGTCATGCCCATTGTTATACACTGGGCAGGCACACCTTGACCTCATGCCACCCATTTCCAGGGCTTTCCAATTTATTTATTTGTTTGTTAGTTAAATTCTTCATCTCTTGTGGCATACTCAGGAAATGTTTATCATCATCTTTTCCCAAACACTTTTGGTTTTAATAGGATTTCCTTCAGTGATTCTGCTGACCTCTTGATTCCTGCAGAAACAAAAATTTGGAAAGTTCAGCAGTTTAATATTAACCCCTGGTGTACAAATCCCATAAGATCACAGAGCCAGTAGTTAACAAGATACTTGAATGATTTGCATGATACAGAAGGCTTCTTGCTTAAAGAAAAATCTGAGTTGCTACGTGGATGTGTAGTGGTGTTTATGTGTATATTTTATTTTAGGTTTGTTTGTAGAAATCAAACGGAGCTATAAAACCCTCCCCACTTGTTCTTATTCCTCCTCCCAATCTTACAAGTGGTCACATAGCCAACACTGAAACCTTACCTATTTCTCTCTCATATATATATATCTATAAGATCGATGACTTATGATGGCACTGAAGAGAACAGTTAAATGTGATATGCCACGCTTTTTATAAAGAGTAAGAAAGGAAGCCACTAGAAACCTTAAACCCCAGCAGCATTACCGTATGAGTGACAATCTCAACATAGAATTCATTTAAAGAGTTCTAAAGTTCTAAAGTTGGCAAGGTTGTTCTGTGTGTTCCTATAGGGTAGGCTCTGAAATTCTGCAGCTACCTTTGTCTGCTGTTTGTGTGGTCATTGTAAGTACTGCGAGGAGGTGGACTATAAAATAGATTTTTATGGGAATAAATTAGCATCCCCCATTTTTTTTTATTGCCGTTATCTTTGCTTAGGGGGCTTGCCTCTCTCCTCTTGTTTGGTCTTCTTTCTAAAGCCTGCACTGAGTATTCTGGAGCCAATATATCTTGTCTCTCTTGTTTTGTGCATTGATCTCGTCTGCTTTTTTCTCTGACTGCTGTTCTCTCTTTTTGTCTCCCCTTTTCTGTTTCAGGCCAATCTTCTTCCCTTCCCATTTGTTCCCTCTTTCCCACTTGTAGGCTTACTGACTCTTTCGTATTTTTACAGCTCCACCCAATGTACCCAATGTGGTTAATATCTTTATAGTTAGAAGAGAATCCCATTATAGCACTCTATACTGCACATCGAGGGTGTAATTCCAGATCCTGAAATGAATGCTGGTGCACTTGACTCTAATTAGTTTTAAAACCACCTACCTTCCTGTTTGGTATACAAGTCACTGCTGCATCAAGGTAGCATTAAATCACTGCTTTTGTGAAAAATATTAAATATTGTAAGCGAATAAATGCGTTTGACTGTATTGCAGGTATGATTGCTCCATTTCTAAATTCGCTCAGTCATCAGTGTGCATAATGAGATTCTTCTTTGAGTAGTGTCCCTATAGGAGCTCCATTGGAGCTGTGTCTGTGCCCCCGTGCTGCTGATCTGAGATCGTTGGTAGCAGTCGTCCCACCCACGTGTGCACTGCTCCCTTCCTGCCACAAGGCCAGACAGCTTGCATGGGCATTCCCTCCTCAGTTCCTTCTCAACCACCCTTGGCTAGAGATGGAGCTCAGAGCTGTCTGTTCACGGATGATTAACTCCCTTTAGTTTTGTTAATTTTAGCTTCCCTTGAAGCTTTTTTCCTTTGTTACCTCATTTGTTTTTTGTTGACTGTGCCAAAAAAAAAAAAAGGATTGCCTCCTGCCAACACTGGTGGTGGGGGGATCTCCTGGAAAAGGGTATGCCTGGCTCTCCAGGCTTCAAAAAGTGCCTCAGTTGCATGGAAGCTATCCCAGTGACTGAGAGGCACTAGCAGGGTGTTCACTGGCTGCAAGAAAAGCAGAATTCACAAAGGTGTGGTTGGTGTTAGCAACTAAAACCCAGGTCCAGGAAAGACAGTTAAGGCTCAAACTCCTGCTCATGGAGTCAGCCCTTCAACCCCTGGAGTCCTGGCGAGAACTCTCACCACAACCTTCTACTGTGCTTTTGAAGGCAGGTGGTCCCGATGAGCCATTCAATTAAGGCTGCTAAGAAAAGGTCTGTGAGTCCCTGCAGCAAGCTCCGACTGAGGTGGAAACAATCTTTGGCTCAATCTGTATCATTGGTATCAACAGCACTGAAATCGCCTAATGTTGATGAGCAAGGCACGCATGGAACCAAGCCAACAGAGCAAGTCAATCTGCCCAAGGACCCAATGAGCATGGGAAAAAAAGTATTGGTACCGCGGGGGTGTGAAAGACATAGAACAGCCACCCTGGGGAAGGCTATGTCGGCATGGATATTGACACCAGCACCGTGCCCAGTGAGCATGGCACCGTATGTCACAGTCCACATCTCCAACTCCATCAGTGCAAACCTCTAAGTACCAACATTCACCACTAGTAGTAATGCTATCTACAAGATGGATCTCTGTTTCTAATGCACTAGAGTCGCCCCTACTCAGTACCGGGGCCCCTGCATTGAGTTTTCCCAGAGCATTGGACTTGTTGACAACTCCCTGCAGGGCTACACCTTTCTCATTGTCAGAGTCAGAAAGTGAGTGAGAGGACGTGGGTTCCCCATTGCTTTTCTTACCCGCTATATACAAACCAGTCTCGCTACGGGCACCAGGTGTATTGTCCACCCGACCTTCATCTTCCATGGTTTCTCCAACTGTGGTACCAGCCACCAGCCCCCTACCCTCAATGGCCGCACTGGGACCCTTGGCAGGCTCAGAGGTAGCAAGCCTTGCAGGACCCTCACATGGCATACCAACAGGCAAGGAGACACGCTCCTTCAGCTGTGGCTTTGAAGGCTGAAGAGCTGGGGGAGGAAGTTAGGGATGGAGAGAGGCGGTAGATACTCCTCAAGCTTATTTCTCATTGTTCTTACCAGAGTAGGTGGTGGTGCCCCCTCTGCCATCCATGGCTAGTGATTTCGAATCATTCCAGGACCTAGCTCAGAGGGTGGCAGAAGCCCTGCAAATACAGATGCAGGAAATGACATTTTATACTCTTCCAGAGTGGCCCTCCCAGTTAATGAGACAGTCCTGAACCCTGCCAAAGTCATACGGCAGATCCCCACATCTGTCCTGCCAACATGCAAGTGGGCAGACAAAAGGTATCGCGTGCCATTAAAGGACATGGAATTTCTATTTTCCTAGCTGCCTCCCAATTCCATCACTGTGGATGTGGTTAATTCTAAGGGCCATCAGCACCAATCAAAATCCATCCTCTATGACCGTGATGGGAAATGATTGGCAGGAAGGCATATTCATCAACTACCTTCCAGTTTCACATAGCGAATTACTAGGCCTTGATGGCAAAATACAACAACCTGAATTATACGAAACTGTCCCTTATTGAACAGCTCCTGGACTCGCATAAAGGCCAATTCAAAGCCATAATTAACAAGGGCCAGCTGGCAGCTAAAGCATCTCTTCAGTCTGTATTAGACATGGATGGCATGGCAGCATGTTCAATTTTTCACAGCCATGGGCTTTGTGGCTGCATTCATCTGGCTTCCCTAAAGAGGTCCAAATCACAGTGGAGAACCTTCCTTTTGAAGGGATGAAAGTTATTCACTGAGAAGACCAACGCATCTCTTGACATGTTGAAGGATTCATGAGCCAACCTACAAGAGAAAATACAGCCCTCAGCCATCATTTTAAGCTCCACTCATCACAATATAAGTCTCAGCACTCCATCACAAAGAGCTTAGGAGATGCACAGGAAGAAACCAAGGTTCCCTAGGTGAAAGCAATCGGGACCCCAACCAACTGTATCTCAGCCCTCCACCTTGAAGCGTCAGTTTTGACAGGGTGGTTGGGGTGCCGGTAGAACACTCTCCTTGCAACCTCACTTTGGAAGATCTCACCCATCCTTTTGGAGACCTCTTTATCCTGTTTCACTGCACCTGGGAACAGATAACCTCCATTTCTCCTACCATCCTTCTTCCAAACCCCCTTCTCCATCCCTCTTCAGGGACCCTTCTCATGAGAGTCTACTATGTCAAGAGGTAAACCACCTTCTCAGCATAGGAGCTATAGAACCTGTGCCCATACGTGTCAGAGGCAAAGGTTTCTACTCTCACTACTTCCTGATACCAAATAAAAATGAAAGTTGGAGACCCATGCTGGACCACAGAGCACTCAACTGACATGTCAAAGTGCAGAAATTCAAGATGGTCACTCTGTCAACAATCATTCCAGCATTCAAGGAAAGAGACTGGTTCTCGGCCCTTGACCTTCAAGATGCATACTTCCAGATTTCCATGATACCAAGTCTCAGGCATTACCTCAGATTCACACTGTTCCAGGACCACTACCAGTACAGGGTACGCCCTTTCGGCCTCTCATTGGCCTCCAGGATATTCTCCAGGGTCCTTTCAGTAGTGGTGGCCCACATGAAGTCATGTTTAGCTCTGAGGCAAGGAACCTGGATTTTGTGGGGTTGTCATCCACTCTCAGAGTTCTAGGTCAAAATGTTTTTTGTGATCTCCAAGCTTCCCCTTCCTGTGCTATTTTCATTAATCCTCCCCACCCCACGACCTCACATCTAGATGATTTTGGGGTTGGTCCTGCTGTGAGCGGAGTGTTGGACTAGATGACCTTCTGAGGTCCCTCCCAACCCTGATCTTCTATGATTCTAATCTTTCATGATTCTCTTTCTACTGGGGGTGGCACTTCCCAGAGCACAGCATATTGTTCCTAGGAGAGCCAGAGGAATCATACAAGAGAGATGCAACAAACTTCATCCTTACAGCAAGGAGTATGCTGCCTTTCTAAGTGCTTCGAGATCTTGCCTGTCATATTCCTACACAATAAATAATTGTACTTTGATAGACCAGTAATCTTCAACCTATGGGTTGAAATGTGCCTATGCGTGACCACACAGCTGTCTAGATGGATTAGCATAAGCCTGCTCCTGACCTTCAATCCCTTGAATCTGGGCCCCAGATGTTATATAAAACCATGTTCCATTGTGCAGATTCTCAGTGTGCCTCCTGTTAATCTACATGGCCCTACTGGCACTACTGTTAATCTACATGGCATTACTGTATTTGAGCACTAGGGAAATGGGCACAAAGACTTCTGGAGGGGTATCTCAGGAGAAGAAATCTGTGGGAAGCTGAATGTGGGGTTGCTGGAGGACTCCCATGCTAGGCAGTTGGGATATTTTCCTTTTTTTCTAACATCACACTCTTCATTCTTAAGCAGCATCTGTATCCCAGCACAAACCTGGCAGCTGAGAATATGGACCTGGTCACACAAGACAGGTTCTAAACTAGAGGACATGGAGAAAGGAAGAGACGTGTAGCAACAAACCATTCTGTGATGTTCCCAGAATGCAATCCTTGCTCATGCTGGTGAGCGCATACGTGAGCAGTTCTCTTCTACTTCCCAGTGAGGTTAATGGGCCACCAGCATGAGTAAGAATTACTCGGACTAGCTCTACATTTTCACGTGTATGGCCTTTCGTCAGTGAGGAGTTAGGACATAGCTGGAGCATGCAATCATATCACTTAGATTCAGATGTACCTGAGGATGGGAGAATGTAGTTAATATGAAGTCTATGTATTTCTGCACACAATTCAGTGGTTACAAACAAAACACTAAAAAAGGAGGGCACCTTCCCCTTCCATTTCTCTTGAAAGCTTACTTTCACTTTAAAAATGAATGTGACCCCAGAGGCCAGTTAGACTTAGAATCTGATCCATTATGGTGAGAGATTTCAGTGTCCTCTGGCTCCAGAGAGATGGTCTTGAAAGGCTGACTTGACACATGTAGCTTTTCTGAGGGTGAAACCCTGTTTGTTTAGAGAATAGCATGCCACTCCTGGAGGCAACTTGCTGCTGAGGTCATGAGCAAACCAGTTTTCCTTTTATACTAGTGCCTCCTGTGATAATCTAATAATTGGCCTAAGAGAGAAAGGAAAGTACAGTTTATAGATGCATTTTGAAAACAGCATACATTTTAAAATTCATTTTAATCAAGTGATTTTGAAGTGTGGTGGAGTTGTTTTTTTGTTTCTTGTTTTTTTCCATCAAGAAGGTTATTTATTGAACACCTTGGTGATATGTCAAGGCTGAGGGAAGCACTCTAGCACACAAAGCTAGCTTCATGCAGCTTTTATGGGGAATCAGCCTTGAGTCTGTCACCTGTAATGCACTTTCTCTTTTGAAGCAGCTGTTTCATTTATTTTAAGGTTCGCTTATTTTCTAGGACTGTCTTTTCATATTCATATCAGTACCAAAGAGAGAAGAAAGCAAAGTGTTGAAATCAGGAGACCACTTACCAGGGTTTGTGTGTTCGGAGGTTGCAATATTACCTTCCATGAAGCCTTGTATAATGTTTACCTGAAGGGCCTAAAATAGAGGTTTTTTTATTTTTTAACCGCTTTGTTCCTTTGGAGAAAAGGGGGAGGTTTTCAGGGCTACCTTTTGAAAAAGATTTCCTGTAATGCCTGAAATGGGTATTAATCTCCCTATTTGCATATAGAGGGGTGCCTCATGCCATTTAGCCATCTGAACTAGTTGTGCTGTACAAAATAAAACTGCAGGGCAGTTAAATGCAACCTCCAAAATATCCTAGCGCCAACAGTTAAGGACACAGGCCCCAATTCAGCAGGATACTTAGGGATGTGTCTAGCTAAGTCTTTCATTAATCCCATGGGTTTGGGCTACCTCTCTGAACCTCATAGAGGGCAGGGCTATAACCCATTTCCCTCATGTCCTTGCATTGCAATCCTAAATAATTGCACCGTTCTGCATATTGGACTGCTTGGGTGGCTTTCTGAGTTGCAATCCATTCTGAAGCTGTGCACTGTCCTCAGCACAAATGAGTAGCTATCTTAAAGCCATAATTTGGCCCTTGATGGTTTGTTTCAGCATCAGCTGAAATAACTTTTTTGAATGGCAGTTCATTTTTGTTTTTGTGACTTTATTTATTTACTTATTTTTGAATGAAAGGGCAAAGGGCTGGGGTGAACTGCTGTTTACACAGAACAAATGTAATGATAAGAGCAGAAAACTAAAGAAAAGACAAAGCATCTATGTTAATGTTGTAAATAGATACAATTTGAATTAAACAACATTATTAGAACACGGTGGTTATAATAAACTAGTGTTGGAAAGCCTGCAAATGCAAAGTTAAGGTTAAAGTCAACAAGCATTTATCAAACATTAGGAATATTCATAGTCAGAGTTCAACAAGTTAGTCTTTATGTCCGCACCCATTGTTCAAAACTGTTCTGCTGTTATATGAGTTAAATTAGCAGGTATGTTATATTGGGATCAGTACGTATTTTGGATGGTTGATCAGGTAATTTTAGGCTCTTTGATTCATAGTGGAATGGTTGCTATCAGACCCTTGTACCTGGCCTTGTATATGGATAATTAAAAGGAGAAGCATTTGGTTTTTATTGTCCTAGCTCCATTAGCAATATGACAATTTACACCAGCTGAGGATCTCATAGACTCAAGGGACCAATATGATCATCTAGTCCTGCACAATGCAGGTCATAGAACCTCACCTACCCACTCCTGTAATAAACCTCTAACCTATGCCTGAGTTACTAAAGTCCTCAAATCATGGTTTAAAGACTTTAAGGTAGAGAGAATCCACCAGCAAGTGAGCTGTGCCCCATGCTACAGCGGAAGGCGAAAACCCCCAGGGCCTCTGCCAATCTGCCCTAAGGGAAAATTCCCTCCCAACCCCAGATGTGGCAATCAGTTGTACCCTGAGCATGTGAGCAAGACTCACCAGCCAGACACCTAATAAAGAATTCTCTGTAGTAACTCAGAACCCACCACATCTAACATCCCTTCACAGACCATTGGCATATCTCCCACCAGTAGTCAAAGATCAGTCAACTGCCAGAACAGGCTGTCCCATCATACCAGCCCCTCCATAAATTTATCAAGCTCAGTTTTGAAGCCAGCTAGGTTTTTTGCCCCCACTGCTCCCCTTGAAAGGCTATTCCAGAACTTCTCTCCTCTGATGGTTAGAAACCTGCATCTAATTTCAAGTCTAAACTTCCTCAGGGTCAGTTTATATCCATTAGTTCTTGTGACCACATTGGTGCTGAACTTAAATAATTCCTCTCCCTCCCTGGTATTTATCTTTTTGATATATTTATAGAGAGCAATCATATCTCCCCTCAGCCTTCTTTTAGTTAGGCTAAACAAGCCAAGTTCTTTGAGTCTCCTCTCATAAGGCAGGTTTTCCATTCCACAGATCATCCTAGTAGCCCTTCTCTGCACCTGTTCCAGTTTGAATCCATCTTTTTTAAACACAGGGGACCAGAACTGCACACAGTATTCCAGATGAGGTCTCACCAGTGCCTTGTATAATGGTACTAACACTTCCCTGTCTCTACTGGAAATACCTTGTATGATACATCCAAGGACTGCATTAGCTTTTTTCACAGCCACATCACATTGGTGGCTCATAGTCATCCTGTGATCAACCAATACGTCCAGGTCATTCTCCTCTTCTGTCACTTCCAACTGATGCATGCCGGCTTATAGCAGAAATTCTTGTTGTTAGTTCCTAAATGCATGCCTTTGCACTTTTCACTATTAAATTTCATCTTATTTCTATCACTCCAGTTTACAAGGTCATCTGGATCTTCCTATATGATATCCTGATCCTACTCTGTATTGGCAATACCTCCCAACTTTGTGTCATCCGCAATCTTTATTAGCGCATTCCCACTTTTTGTGCCAAGGTCAGTAATAAAAAGGTAAAATAAGATTGTTCCCAAGACCAATCCCTGAGGAAATCCACTAGTAACTTCCCTCCAGCCTGACAGTTCACCTTTCAGTATGACCTGTTGTAGTTTCCCCTTTAACCAGTTCTTTATCCACTTTTCAATTTTCCTATTAATGCCCATCTTTTCCAATTTAACTAATAATTCCCCATGTGGAATTGTATCAACCAGATCTGTCCCATAGTGTGGAATTAAACATTGACCAGCAGTGGTGTCTTATACACATGAGGATTTTCCTTTTCTTAGATTAGGACATACCACTACCATTGTGCTTATAATTTAAATATTTCACACAGTCACCCTGATGGAGCATGTCACTTCTCTAAGTTTGAATCTGCTAGACAGTGGAGCACAGAAGATCTGGGGCCTGATGCACTGTTGCCTTGCATCTTGTGTAGTCATCTACACTTGGGCAAAATGCATGTAAAAGGCTATCGGAGCAGAATGGTAGTTTCACACCCACTTTGGACTGGCGCAGAGCAACGGCACATTGGGACCCTGGTGTTTCATACCAAAACTGGGCTTTTCATGGAGCCTAACCAAGTTAATTGTTCAGCAGCCACTGAAGTTAAGTGCCCAAATCCCACTGAACTTCTTTAGTTTCTTTTGAAAACCCCAGCCTAAGTATCTGAGTTGGCTTAGCTAAAAAAACACTCCACACTTAGAATGTTGCATGTAGGAGCCAAACATTTATAGCATTAGAAAATACCCTTTTAGTGGGTTGGTTTCAAGATTTGGACTTTTAAACATTTTTTTCCCTTCCTTTGATGTCTTAGGCTCAAAAGTGGTCCTAGCTATGCAAAAACAATAACGTTTCTGGCAGTCAATGAAGACCCTAGCAATGAATTACAACTGCAAAAGGCAACAGCATTTCTGAATTGGAGGAATTGGACTTAATGTATGTCAGTGGTTGGGAGTTCTCACCTTCTCTCCTCCTAGGGCTTCTTTCATACAACATCCGTGTTTCATTCTTGGTTTATTCAAACTGCTATTGAGGAAGGATCTTGTGCAGGAGGTCAGACTAGATGACCATAATGGTTCCTTCTGACCTTAAAGTCTATGAATCTATGAGTAAAGCTGTCATTTTCCTTGTGATTCCTTGCAGGTGAAGGTGATGGTGAGAATTTGTCCCTCTCAAGGACCACACGACACGTCCGAATCCATGTCTTTTCTAAAGGTAGATCCACGAAAAAAGCAAATCACTCTTTATGATCCATCTGCCAGGGGACCATCCAACTTAGGTCACAGGAGAGGAACTGTTGCTGTTCCAAAGATGTTTGCCTTTGATGCAGTATTCCCCCCAGATGCTTCTCAGGTACTGGAGATAAGTGTATAACTAATAATTCTTCCCGCAGGCACACCATTTTAATTTATGTCAGAGTTCTTATTTGTTTCTGGAGAATTTTGTTTAAAGAGTTAATGTAATTTCTGGGAAAATATGCTAATTAATAGATAGTGGATAAACACTGACACTGTTTCAGTTTAGCTCAGAAGTGAAATTAAGTAGCTACAGCCATAAGATAAATTTGTTGAATGAATACTTTCCCTGTATTTTTAGTTCTATTTAAAGACACAATAATCTTGAAATTCACATTTTAACTGAATATGTTGTATCCCCTTTTAAATCAATTGGATTAGGAGTGCGATCTCATTGATTGATTGAAGTGCTTTTGCTATCCAGAGACAGATTTAAGCATATGCTTAAAGTTAAGTAGGGACAATGCTTACAACTAGCCCCATAAGATTACTATGATTGAACGGGAGCAGGGAAGATTTTTATTTTTCTCTCCTTCAGTTTTGCATTGCACATTTGACAGCCCTTCCCAAACAGCCAGTTTCACTGTTTTGTTGCTGGTATCTGCCCTTCTCCAGACCCTGCAAGGGGTGTGCCTATGCTCAATAGCAGCAGTAGGGCTGAAACTGAACAGCCAGCAGGCAGACATGTGCATAGAAGGAAAGGGGATTTGTGGATCTGGGTATGTTTGGTGCAACTGTAGTCAAGACCACTCAATGGGAGCAGAACAAAACTTATAGCAGCTTTCAAACAAAGAATTAAAAAAAAAATCAGGACATAGAGAAGTATGTAAAACTTAGTCTGTCAGAAAAGTCAATTTTATGACGCTTCAAAATAATTCATGGTGAGAGTGTCACTTTACAGCTGAACGAACAAGAAGATTTTGGTTAAAAACCATTTTTCATACTTTTTAATCTCCCATATTGGATAACTGAATATGCATATTGTGTTCTAAATGTCTGGCAAGTGCAGAGAAAATGGCATAACTGCTCACTCAAATAGGTGCACATGGCAATTGCAGGGGCACCAGGAGTCTGGTGTTGAGCAGCCCTACTGACCAGTATAGTCAATTTGTACTGAAAGTTGCAATAATCTGATGGTTGCGCACAGCAGCTGCTGATAGTTTTGGGTGCTGCACGTGCAGTAAGAAAAGGAGAGGAGGTAAAATTTTGGCCCCATTGAAGTCAATGGCACAACTCCCATTGTCTTCAGTCAGGACAGGATTTCACTGTGATCTCTGGGCCACACTCTTCAGTACTCTCATGGAGTGCATCATCAGTGGCATCTCTGTAGCAGCTGTTTCAAGGTGGCTAGAATCAGAGTGGCCAACATATCGTCATTGCTAGAGGCAGACTTGTTGGGGTGTCTATGCTCATTGTTCGCTATGTATGGACTTACATGCTTATACCATCAGTTGCTATATTGAATAAATCCTGGAATATATTTCAACCCTTGTGTACACTGAAACTGGTTTTAGCACACTTGGGGAATTTAGCGAATACCCTTTACCAGTTATGTTATTGTTTCCATAGTACATGAAAATCAGATACTTACTTAAAAATTCTTATTTTGGGGATCTTCAATTAATTTTCTCCAGTATGAATGGCTTTTTAATTCCTATGAGCACTTTTTGGTTAGCTTCATTTCACTGAAGCTGTTACTATTATTGAAAACCCTTGGCTAAACTATTATACCAGCAGCAAGGTTGGTGGGATAGTGTTCAATTGCTACATTAGTCATAGAATCGATATTTCAAGGGAATCGGTATAATAAAATTGGAAACTATTTTATACTGTCATAGCAGCTTTTATTTTTTTAAAATGGAACATAGTTACTAAAATAGTAGGAATAATGCCATAAAAATGGGCAAAAATATTATGCCTCAGAAATATTGAATAATTCTTTTCATGTAGGAGAGAAGTAAAGAGTGTATTGTGTGACTTATTTGTCTCCAATCTTTCTTTCAGGCTGAGGTATGCTCTGGAACAGTAGCAGAAGTAATCCAGTCTGTTGTGAATGGTGCAGATGGCTGCATATTTTGCTTTGGTCATGTCAAGCTTGGTGAGCTCCCAAATTCGTTACAGTTAATTACTATGTCAGTCTGGTAATTACATACTGTCAGCTCCTGGAACAATAAATCTAGAGTATATGAATAGATTAGAATTTCTTTTTAATTAGCTTTGCAAACTTATCATGGTTTATTTCTACACTGGGATCTTAGTTTTAATTTGAAAGGTAAAAGGTAACATCAGATTAGCTTATGTAGGAACAAGCTTTTATAGGCACTTTGTGATGAAAATCAAAAGATCAGAGATACCTTTAAAAATTAATTTGCTTTGGGTTTGAATGACAAAAATGGAAAAATTAATTGAATAAATACTAACTGATTAATAATTAAATACCTACAAACCATTTTTGCATTTGTTATCCCCAGTTATCTGCACAGCACATGGCATATAATGTAAACTGGCAGCTGCATAAGAAGAAGCTGTTTTATACTTGCTAAGTTTGTGTTTTCCTTTCCTTTATAGGTAAATCTTATACCATGATCGGCAAAGATAACTCCACGCAAAGCCTTGGTATTGTCCCCTGTGCAATTTCTTGGCTCTTCAAGTTAATCAATGAGCGTAAAGAAAAGACTGGGACTCGTTTCTCTATTAGAGTATCTGCTGTGGAGATCAGCGGCAAAGATGAAAACCTTAAGGATTTGTTAGCTGAAGTAGCCACTGGCAGCCTTCAGGATGGTCAGTCTCCAGGGGTTTATCTGAGAGAGGATCCAATATGTGGAACCCAGGTATAATGGATATCACAACATAGGCTTTAGAGCCTGACTTTCCTCTGCTTTTTAGTTCCTTTTATCTGACAACAATGATGACAATTTTTAAGATGGTACAATTTTTTATTGTCTTTAAAATATAATCCCCACTCCCATGGTGTACATATTTGTTTCTTTTATCGCCCTAGAGACTTAGTCTGATCAGCAAAAAACATTCACCCCTGCCTTAATTAGTCATTTTCTTGTTTATATTCAAGCTTCAAAACCAAAGCGAGCTAAGGGCCCCGACAGCCGAGAAAGCTGCCTTTTTCCTTGATGCTGCAATTGCTGCCAGAAGTACCAGCAAACCTGAGTGCGATGAAGAAGACAGGAGGAATTCACATATGCTCTTCACTCTTCATGTATACCAGTATCGTATGGAGAAGAGCGGCAAAGGAGGAAGTAAGATCAGGCATCCCAAAGTCAATGCATTTATTTTTGAATTAACATTTTTAAAATTTAGATTAAAAATATGCAGTATACCGACCCGCCCTACCTCCAATCCCCCAAGCAGTCGAGAACTGCCACTAGCTGTGGTAGATGTGGCTAATGCTTGCTTTGTGCAATTCACATGTAGCTTGCCATTAATATTTAATTCAGGCATAACCCCACACTGCATTCATTATTTCTGTCATTTGAATGAATTCTGAATAGCTAATCTGGTGTGAGTCTTCTTGCTCAGGTGAATGTGTGCATAAATGTTCTTGTCCTTGTTGTTTTAGTGTCCGGAGGACGGAGCCGTTTGCATCTCATTGATCTAGGAAGCTGTGAAAAAGTGCTAAGCAAGAGCCGAGATGCGGGAGGTTCTCTGTGCCTGTCTCTGTCTGCCCTGGGCAATGTAATTTTGGCCTTAATTAATGGTGCTAAACACGTACCCTATAAGTAAGTAAATTACTGTGTACATTGCCTTAAATATAGCTAGTTTTATCTTACAAATAAATTCTATCAAGATCCTGTTAATCTACTGCACTCACATCAGTGGAGGTTTTGCCAGTCATATATATGGCAACATCTAGCTGGCCTCCAGTGCAGTTTTTATGACACTTATGTTCATGTAATATATTTTTTAAGAGTCCCATAATGTTACATTGGTATGCACAGTGGTCTGAGAAGTCAGATGCATTGTGGCATATACCGAAGGTGGGTGAAGGGTGCACGTCTGCTTTGAAAAAATTGCAGAAACGTTTTTCTTTTTTTCTGAAATGCTGAAACTTTGAACATTTTTGTTCAGCTGGTCGAAAACCAGGGAATGTTTCCCCTCCCCCCTCCTTTTTTTCAAATTTAGAAGTCTTGTTGAAATTTTAAAAAAACAGCTTTATTGTACATGTAACAGAATGGTGAAGACTGTATCAGAAGGGCTATAAAAATATGTCCTGTTCAGCAGGTTGCATATATGCATGTTTCCAATAAAAACTGTGCATTTAAACAAATTTAGGACCATATTCTGTTCCTATGTGGAAAAGTGAATGGTACCTTGACAAAAGTGAGTACTGACGTGTGCTTCATGGAGTGTGCCTGATGGTACTGTTATGGCAAGAGAATACATTTAGTTTAGTGCACATCTTCAGGCAGCGCAGTCTAAAGAGGACATCCCTGCCATAGACTTCACTTGTAGAATTTGGCCTTTAGTACTTAAGGTTAGTTGCAGCTTGCAAATTAGTGCCTCATTTATTTCTCACATCATTTCACGTATTTGTCCAGTGCAGAATATGAAGGAGATGCTCTTCCATTTTCTAATACTTGAAAACAGGTGTTCTCCTTAGGTCACCTGAGTAAATGGAATAGAATAGTGAATGGGCAGATCCTCAGGACCAACCCCTTTTTGATCTAGCCCAGGATAGTGAGCAAAGACATAAAGATGTCTCCCTGACCGAGGCCATCAGGGGCTATGCCAGTTCTCAGGAGCAACTTATAGCAACGTCAGGAGTGTTCTAAGTTGTGCCAGGTGCTTACAGACCCTATGTAGATTTATTGGCAACTGTGCCAGAGCAAAGCGGCTCATCAGCTACATTGCCTATGGCCTAAGACTATGTTGGCCGTATACCACCTGGTGATTCCCTTTTCCCAGGGAAATCCTTGGACAACCAGTTAAGCTAATTTTCCACTTGTGCTGCCAGAGCAGAATAGGCAAAATGGGAGCCGGGATCTGGCTCTAAATCTGCACCTAAGCCGCACAGAAGAACTGTAACAAATGTCAGGATTACATTAACACTTCAGTGTATGAGTATTATAATGTAGGCGTATCCACCCAAAAGGATGTGCAAGCTTACATACATAGATTGGGTTATAAAACATGTATGAGTGTTTGGGTGATCAGATTTTACAAGTAGGTGAGCATTCCAGGCATCTCTTTTCTCCTCTTGAATAGTGGAACATCCATTGGACTTCTGCATCAAGCAGTGCAGCATCCAATGGACTGCTGTATTGTCAGCCTGCTAAGGGGAAGCTTTGGGGAACTCTCTTCTTCTCCATACTTCAAGTTGTGGATATGATATATCCTCCTCTGTGTCAACTAGGAAGATGGGAAGATTCCTTTGCTTTGTTCTCTGAGTCAAAATGCTCAGGTCATGGTCTCTTATAAAATGACAGAGAGGGAGTTAGGTGGGGCAAGGCTTAAAAATATCTTTGATTCCTAATAATATATTTGTTGGCACATTCTTGACTGTCTGTTCAGAAATATAGAAGTTATTTTATTTCTTGTTACAAGAACTGTTCATCTGTACTTCATGCAGGTTAGGTACCATGGTGATGGTGTATTCAAAGTACCAGAGATTAGCACTAATGAAATAAAAAGGTAGTATTTGTAAACTGTTTGGGTAATACTAAGTATTATGGTGAACTGCTATTAAAACGAATAGTTCCTGGATTTGCCCAAATTAACAGAGAATTTACACATCTAAAAATATGCAGGTAGAGGAACAAATTTGGTATCTCTGCATATACACGCTTAGACGTGCTTTAAATAAGTACAGATTTTCTCTCTCCCTCCCTCTCTCTCTGTTTCTGTATTTCATATCTATCTATACCATACATTCATGTACGCTATTTTAGGCTGTTATAGTACCTTTTGTTTTTTTTAAATGGAATACCATTACTAAAACAGTAGGAATAATGCCATAAATGAAAACAATACGTGATGTTTTTAAAAAGTTTCCACAAAGAATTAGAATTCTTTTAAACCATCTTAGTGTTATTATTTATTACATAGGGACAACAAGTTGACTATGTTGCTGAGAGAATCATTTGGGAACATCAACTGTAGAACAACCATGATTGCTCATATTTCTGACTCCCCAGCAAATTACGCAGAAACTCTCACGACAATTCAGCTTGCATCACGAATCCACAGAATGAGAAAAAAGAAATCCAAGGTTGGTGTACAAGCAAGATGCAATTAATTTAATTGAAAATGAATTCTATGAATCCCTTGGTGGGGGAATGTGGGACTTCTAAACAATGAGGACTAATACAAAATGCATCAAAGCTTGCTAGAGAAATTGACAAACATGTTGGACCAAAGCTGCTGCTATTTGTGTTTAATTTTACGCACATGTACATGTATGTACACACACCCATCGATAGATATTCCTTTGATTTTATGAGGGATTACTGCAAAAATTCCTTTGATTTTATGTGGGGTTATTGCAAAAAGTTCAATTTGTGTTAATCAAAAAACAATAATGAAATGAGCATAAGATACTAGGATTGAAAGACAACATAATATTTTGATGATATGAAACTTATTTGTGGTAAGCTGATTATTATATTAATCTTATTATGTTTAAAATGTATATAGATAAGTTTTGATGTTTAACTTCATAATGTAAAAGTTTATGACTAGACACGATTGTGTTTGATGCTGAAAGCAGAGCAGAGAATATAAAACCCCTAAGATTTCCTCTCATTATAATACCTTTCATATTAATAAATATTTTCTTTTTTTATAATTAATAGTATGCATCAAGCTCATCTGGAGGAGAAAGTTCATGTGAAGAAGGCCATGTACGAAGACCACCTCACTTGAGACCCTTTCACCCGAGAACTGTAGCACTGGACCCTGATCTTCCTGCACTGAATATATCTGGTGATCCTGATTATTCTTCCAGCAGTGAACAATCTTGTGATACCGTCATCTATGTTGGTCCCAATGGTGCAGCTTTGTCCGACAGGGAACTAACAGATAATGAAGGGCCTCCAGAGTTTGTTCCCATAATCCCTTCCCTTAACAAAAAGAGAAGCAAGGACAACTTTTGTATTGCTAGAAGTTCCGACAAGGACCATTTTAAGTGCAACACTTTTGCTGAATTGCAGGAAAGGTTAGAATTCATTGATGGAAGTGAGGAACCTATAAAGTTTGCTTGTGGAGAAACACCTGTTGCATCAAATTGTAGCCCAGTGACAGGGATAGAAAATGTGCAGTCTAATCTGATAAAGGAAAAACAATCTTTTCCATCTGGAGGTTATAAAAAACCTGTTCCACAGGAAACAGTGTCTCCAAAAAAAGGACATAACCTTCATTTCCAGACTGCTGTGCAAAGGGGTGGCAGCTGTCATGAAAAGAACACCCCTCACTTCAAAGTGGAACAGTCCAAACAGCAAACCAAAGCTGAAGGCAAAAAACTGGGCTCCGTCTCGGATGGCGAGAGAGAGACAATCACAGATTCACCGAAATCCCCCAAATATAGCCCCACTAGGAGTCAAGAGCAGAGTAAGGCCACAGCTGACCCTGTAGTAAAAGAAAAGTCCTCGTATGTGAAAAGACCGTTGCCAGCGCCTGCGCCCCCACCCCCACAACAGAAAGATCAGCCCCTTAAGTCCAAAGAAGCATATCCAGAGTTGGACAATAGCAGTGCAATCCGGACTCCTCCTGTGGGGATGAGTAAGCCAATGGCGAGCAAACCCGAGCACAACTCGGTAGGAAGCACGTTTCTGGTTGGTAGCAATGCCCAGAATCAAACGGGTGCTATTGAGGTACATAGTTTCCGCTCAGCGTTCAAAGGTAAATGTTTTGACCGGGACATACTGACCACCACAGTCACTTTGCAGCAACCTGTGGAGCTGAATGGAGAGGATGAGCTCGTTTTCACGGTGGTAGAGGAACTCTCCATCAGTGGAATTTTAGATAACGGAAGACCTGCCAGTATTATTAGCTTTAACAGTGACTGCTCCCTTCAGGCTCTTGCGTCAGGTTCCAGGCCAGTTAGTATTATTAGCAGTATAAACGATGAGTTTGATGCGTATACCTCACAGGCAAGCTCTACTGGTGTAAATATTGATATTGTTTTGCCCCTTGCCGAGGAGCCCTTTTCCAGTGGCAGATGTTCCTCCATCAGTTCTTGGCTTAGTGAAGTTAGCATTTGTACAATGGAGAGTGATGGGGCTCCGTCCCGTGACGGTTTTGTTGCCCAGTCATCGTACAGCTGTAACAAGTCTGAGGAACCTTTTAACTTGGATTTGCCCAGTGTATCCATCCCGTTGAAAAACTCCCTGAATGACAGTGGATTTTGTTTCTCAGAGCTGGAAACTGAGAGTATGAGTTTGAGCAAAATGTCTCCAGGGATTAACAAAACCCCCCAAACCTCTGAATTAACCAAAGCATCTCAGATAAAAAGTGCTTTTTGTGTAGCTGATCAGCCCGTAAAAGTTAAATCTAGCAACTCTCAAGGTACACTGGTGGTAGAAACAATACATTCTAGTCTTCCTAGGAAAACAAAAACTACCTCATCTCCAAGCCACAATAATGCCACTGTAAGCTACAGGGAACAGCAGAATCCACACAGTATGTTTGAAGATCCCTGGCTGGTGCGCATGGATAATCAGTTGGAAGTGAAAGCTGCAGACTCTCTTCCGTCTCCAGAATCTCACGCGTTTGGTACTGATAAGCAGCCAACAAAAGCTGTCCAATACTTCAGCAGCGCAACCAAGCCAACTAAGTCGCAGACTATGCTTGCATGCTCTCAGAGGGTTGTAGATGGTTGCGAAATGGCTTGCAAATCTTCCAATGGAGCCACTAAAAAATCGGAAGCAGCAACAAAAATGCCACAGCTTAAGAGAGGAGCCACCACACTGGGTGTGATGCCAGTAGCACATTGTAATAGTGCTTCATCAGAAGGTGTGACCAGGGGAAGTTCTGAAGCTGCTTTTGCTGTTGGCAGCCTTAAAACATCCCTGGGAAAGAAGAGTCTGCCGCAAAAGTCGAGCATGCTACCTAGGCCAAGTGGGACCATACCTCCGACACCTCCTGTACGTAAATCAAGTCTAGAACAGAAAAATGTTGTGCTGGCAAATAGTGGAGGTAAAGCTGCAGGACTGGACTGTGCTAGAGTTGCAACCCCAAAAGCTGAGGAAGAGGCAGAATTGCGATCAAAAGCTGGATCTTGGGTTAGTGAAAGTACCAGCAGTAAAACAAGTCTCAAGGGGGACCATTCTTTGCCTAAGATGACTTCAAGTTTAAAGACTAAGGCATCTAAAAGCGAAGCTGTGCATCGATATGGGAGTCACATGTCTCTGGAAAGATGTGATAGCCTGACATCAGTTGGTTCCAAAGCAAACATGACTAGGGAAAATGGCAACGCTAGTGTCAACAATAGTAGAATGGGACGATCGGTCCCACGGCTGGGGGTTCCACCTGTAGCTGCTACTGTGACTTCACCACCATCATATACAGCACCTTTACCTAGTAAAAACAGTCAGGCAAAAAGTGCGACTAACCAGAAGTTTCAAGCAAATGGAAACAAAAACCGTAGCCTTTCTACCAATGGGTCAAAGTCTCTTAGCTCCTCTGTAAAATCACTGACTCAGTCTATTGGAAAAAGCTCTAGCATTCCTCCAAGTGGGAAAACAACCCCCCGATCTGTGCAAGGCATCAACAGCAAACCTGGCAGAGGAACTATTATGGGGACAAAACAAGCAATGAGGGCAGCCAACAGTCGGGTTAATGAACTGGTGTCTGGCAGTTCTGTCAAGATGGGGCATTGCAGAGGCTCCACAGACTCGGATAGTGGGAACGACAGTGGTATTAATCTCAGTGATGAAAAATCACAAATTCCAGTGTTGCCATCTCCATACAGCAAGATAACTGCGCCCCGGAGGCCTCAGCGGTATAGCAGTGGGCATGGCAGCGATAATAGCAGTGTTTTAAGTGGAGAACTGCCACCAGCAATGGGAAGGACAGCTCTTTTTTACCACAGCGGTGGCAGCAGTGGCTATGAAAGCATGATTCGTGATAGCGAAGCCACAGGCAGTGCCTCTTCCACACATGACTCAATGAGTGAAAGCGGAATGTCATCACCAGGGCGCATGAGGAGTTTGAAGTCCCCTAAGAAAAGATCGACAGGTAAGAAACTTGGACTTGCATCTTTAGCATCTTAGAAATTCATTGGTATTTGCCTCATATTTTAGGATGTTGAATTTTTATTGTGCTTTATAAGTCAACTGGTAGGCCAGTTTGAATTTAAATGCCTAACCCAGTTAAAGAGAGATTATAAAATGATGCACTGAATTTTAGATCAGTGCTGTCAATTCATTACAAAATTACAGGCTTTTGTAGTTTGTAAAGCAAGCTTTAGAGATAAAGTTCAATTATGAAAAAGAAGACTAAGCAGTGTAATTGTTTTCATTCAGAGAGGTATGGCTTGCATTTACTTACATCTGTCCTAAATCTTCAAAACCCACCACAAAGACAAAGTGGAAGGCTGTTTAACAAGAGCCAAATTCCACCACGCTTACTGACCTTCAGCAGCATTTATTTGTTGGTTTCACTGATGCTGCTTGTGTGAGTAAGTGCTACCGAATGAGAGTAACGGCTTCAGAATCAGGCTTCTAATGTCAGAGTTTTGGAAATAGTTTTTACTATTCCAGCCAGAAATGCTATAGCCTTTATTGGAGATTCACTGCAATTCATTGCAATGATAGCTGCCGGCTGAAAGGCTGCTCCTGCAACCTTTAAGTTCCAGTGGGACTGTGTGTGGGAAGTAATGTAAGAACTACTCCCAGGATCATGGGTTTGCTGAATCTGACACTTCAGCTGGAAAGTGAAATGATTGCAGTCTCTGTAGGTGCACATGATATTCACATGAGCAGCACAATTAAGTGAGTTAAACTGATGTATATGTTATGGTGCTTGCTGGTCATTGCAACTGAGTTGCTTCGATAGGCGATAAATCAGTTCAGAGACCTTGTGCAACATTTCCAGCAGTTCTGTTCATAGCACATCAACCTCCTAAGCCTCTCCTACAAATCAATATTAACAGCTGTGTAAAGTTGCACATGTATTGAGAAGGCATTTCTCGTTGATAGATTTGTATTTGTTTTTGCCCCAGGAAATGCATATAAGGTCTTTAAAAATGACAAATTATTTCTTTTTCAACTGAAATTGTCTTCTAGTGGTAAATTATATCTTACTTTTTGAATGCGTCATACTCTGACACACGAATATATTTGGATATGAAGTGGGACTTCCTAGGAGTTTTATTACATATATTACAAACAAGAAAGGTTTGATAGACCCATTAGTGGCCTAAAGTATTCGATAGGAAATGTTAGCCATCTTCCTGGAGTAACTTAGTACTTAAACTGTCAAAGCAGATTTGAGACTTGCTACTGCTGGATTTAAGCTTTTAGGAAAGCAACGATAGAGAAACCATCCTGTGGGCTGATCCTACTTCCATCAAAACTAGCTGAAGCCTAGTCCTTAATCCTGAAGTCCCTTCCAGAGGACAGACCCATGTGTCCACATGAAACCCCAATGACTTCACATTGGGACCACTGGGTACAGACATGATGACCCAGGCCTGCTGAGGGTGGAGGGGCAGAGTGAGGGCGGCCAGGTCCAGTAATGTTACTGAGCATGCTCAGTACAAGCCAAGCAGCAAATCGGGGTCGGGGAAGGGGGAATGTGACTGGGTTCCATGAAGTTCACCTGCTTTGTGTATGTGATCGACTGCCTCTGTCTTATTGACTCCAGAAGGGTTACACCTGCTGGAAGGCAGTTGCAGGATTGGGGTTTTTGTTCCTGGGGAGGATCAGGCCTGTAGCTGTGACCGAAAAACTTGAGATTGTGGAAAGGATGCATCATTGATTACATATCCAGAATAGATTAAATTAATGTGGCACAGCCACCCGGCAATCCCATACTTGCAGGGATTCATTTATTGAGAATATTTATACCAGGTAATTCTTTAAGCATATGCAGCAAATATCTCACTTCCAGTGAGGCCTGGTGAGTTTTTGCCTCTGTTATTGTCCATTATAAAAGGTTATAGAGTAACTGACCTGATCTCACGGCACTTGACTCCCATGTAAGAGACCCTGCTTTGGAAATGGCCTCAATCACACTCTTCTAAGCCTCAATGCAATGTTGCTCTCATGGTGCACTCAACTGTGGCCACAGGAACAGAGGCAATAAGTATAAGATGCCATATATTGGTGTGGTGTTTTTTTTTACCATGAGACTCCAGACACTGAAGATACTTTTACTCTACTTCTCCCTCAAAGATTCATCCTTTGATGGGAAAGGTTTGGAAGCAACTCCTTTCAATGAGTCCAGTGTGCCTCTGTACCTCCTTTAAAAGTGAGTTTGCCTAAACTTGCCCTGTACACTTGTTGATTAATGACAGATGCATCGCTAAGGGCAAAATGTAGAGGATGACTTGGGACTGTAAAAAAGGTGTGCACCAATGCATCCAGCTTTATATGGGCAAATGCTGGCACATGCACGTGTGCCCATTTTTTATGCGTGCAAGACAATCTCTACCTTGTGAAACTTTGGCCCATACTGATGCATCTTGGTAACAGTGTTTGTTCTTAAATCTGGAAGACCCTTATTGAGCAGCAAGTGAATTTCCTGGTTCCCTTGCCTTGGAGCTTTGTTGTATTGTGGTAGTGATGTGCTTGGATGTGAAAGGGAAAAATTAAAGTTGTAGCATGGCTAGTTGCTGCCCTAAGTGCCAGATGCTCTCAACTCCTACTGAAATAAATCCACAGCACCTTACATCTTGGATGTTCAGTTTAGAGGAGGCCATGTTCCTATCCAGTTGCGCAACGGGCTGTGATTATGGTAGAAGAAAAAGGGGGTGGGTTATGCAACGAGATGGAGAGAAAGGGTGGTTCTGTTGAATGAAATGGGGAATCTCATCTGGACAAGCCTGGCTTCGATTTAACCTAGGCATAGAACAAATAGTCTGTCAAAAATCATCAACCATCACCAGCCTTGTCACATAATCTACTTGACTACTTTTATCAGGGCCAAGAAATGAACGAGATCATACTTGCTCACCAAAAAGAAATGTATTCATCCATGAAAGTGGGCAAACAAAATTTTGAAGGCTGGTATAAAGAACTGATGCTTAGATGGCCTTTGGGAGAGCTACTGCTGCTGTTTACCACCACCAAACAAACAAAGACCATGCCAAAGCTCATCAAAACAGTGAGGCCCAGATCATTAAAGCTATTTAGATGCCTAACTCCTAGTGATTTCAATTTAAGTCAGGATCTTCAAGGATCTGGGCCTAACTGCCTTACATTATTTTATTAAAGCAAAGGGATAAAAAAGCATTTCCCCAAAAGTGTCCTGAAAACCTATATATTTTCTTTGTCTTATTTTGCAATATGCTAATGCTCATAGGTTTTGGATGCAGTGTCCCATGAGATGCAAAATTTATTTATTTTGTTTATTTTAAGGTCTCCAACGTCGTAGACTGATTCCTGCACCACTGCCTGATGCTGCATCCCTAGGAAGAAAGCCCAGTGTCACTGGCCAGTGGGTTGATCTACCACCTTTGCCAGGCACTTTAAAAGAGCCGTTTGAAATTAAAGTTTATGAGATTGATGATGTGGAACGATTACAGCGACACAGACAAGAGGAAACTGAGGTCAGCACATATTTTACAACAACTCCAGGCAACTTAAATTAAATATACAGGCAGAATCACTGCTTGAATGCTAGTATGGCATTCGGGAAATTGATTGCAATTAAAGCACTATAATTATTAATTTTACAATTCATATGTTGGGGTGCCCTTAACGTAGAAAATGAAAATAATTACTGTCTACAATTAATTGTGTTCAAAGTGACTGATGGCATGAATGGAGAATACCAATGAATACATTATGAGAAGACTTTATAATCTTAGCCTGCCTGATGAAACTTTACAGCCTCTCTCTACTACAGGGTCATTAACTCTTTATGTAGATGACATAAAGTATCCTGGTTAGAATTCTATTAAATCAGGGATATTGCTAGTTTAATTTACATGTAATTGGAAAACAATTCAGTTAGTTCTATTTTGGAGACCAGAGTTCTTTATTCTTCTGATGTCTTTTTTCTCATTTTCTTTCAAAATAGCCTTTCCAGGATGTTGAAAAGGTAGGAAAGCTTTTATGTAACTACATATTCCCATGTCTTCACGTTGTTAAAAACTTAGAGTTTCATTTAACATTTAGACTGTGTTTATTATTTGCACTAGTGGAGAAAATAATTTCTCTACAAACAGTAGTAATTTCAGAGTATATTAGAGATGTATGTTCATTCGGAAAAGTGCAATAAATTCGAAACAGATTACAGCATGCTGTTTCTGTAGATTAGAATCAATTAAAGCACACCTTCAAGTGAAGAGAAAAAAACCCCCAAACCCTGTGAAATGTTAACGTAATGAGATGGATAGGGTTTGGGTGGTGCTGAGAAAGGCCAGGCCAGACAGATTGATGAAGTGGTCTCTGTATGTCTTTAAAGGGTCTGATGTATTTCAATACCAAGCTGAAGATTCTGGAGAGGCGCCATCAGCGGATTAGAGAAATGAAGGCAAAGCATGAATGTTTGAAGGAAGAGCTGGAAGAGACAAAGTGCAGATTGATGATGGATCCAAATAAGTGGAAAGAAGAGTGTAAGTGATTTGCCAAAGTCACTGTGACGCCCAGATTCAGCAAGGGACTTAAGCACATGCTTAACTTTAAGCAATGAGTAGTCCCATTGGTTTAATTGGGACTATCCAATTTATTTAACTTTAAGCATGTGCTTAAATTGTTTGCTGAATTGGGGCTTTAAAGAATTTTGCAAAGCAATGAACTTTGGTATGGTATAGGGTTGCTTTGCAACACTGATCTACTGTAAGGAGAATCCAGAAACTAACAAAGCAGACCAATCAGAAGAGAGAGGCAAAACAATACAAAGACTGAAATAAGAATAATAAATAAATACTTATATCATGCTTTATAGTCATAGAGGTATTTTATACAAGGGAATAAGAATTATTACCCTCATTTTGCAGATGGGAAACTGAGGTGTTCAGATCAGAGTCTTATTCCAGCAAAGCACTTAAACATATGCTTACATGCTTTGCTAGATTGGAGCCTAAGGGTGGAGTTCTGGCTCCGGTGAATTTGATGGTAAAACTCACTTGATCCGACAGGGGCCAAGATTTTACCCTGGGATGTTTTTTCTTAGCTGGTGATGCCAGTTACTGCCGACTGAACATGTTAAATTCTCTCTTTTTTTAATTGTAGACCGTTTCTCATAGAAACATTTTGTTTTTTTTGCTAACAGTTGAAGTTGACCCACACCTTGATAAGGAGTCTCAGGAGTATTTGGAGGCACTGGAACAAGTGACAGAGGAACTAGAGCAGTGTGTTAATCTGTGCAAGTCACATGTCATGATAGTGACGTGTTTTGATATTGGAATGATATCTGATGCGCAAGACGGAGTACGAGAAGTGGAAGTTTGAAGATGGTTTTTCAAGGGACTTTAGGAAGTGGAGCCAAACTGTCCCACATGAAGAAGAAAAAGGATTAGGAAGTGCAAATGGAAATTTGAAGATGTAAAGCAACAATGAATGTTGTAGAGACTTGATGCAGATGAGGAATTGGAATGTTTATAAATCATTATGGTGCCTCTACATGACCCGAACTGTAAAAAAATAAAAATAGAAATAAATGTTGTTTCTAACAGAGAAAAGCAGAAAAATCTAGTACAAACCAAGACTTTAAAAAACAAACAGAAAACAATGAAAGTGCCTTTTAAAATTCATTTGATTTTCATTTTTGTATTGGGTGCTAGAATTAAAGCCAGCAGACCTAAGGAGACCACAAAATGTATTCCGATAAAATATTTTATACTGTATAGTGTATTTATGACTATATGTAAAAAAAACCCCAACATTGTAGCACAAGCAATAAGTAAATTATGTTTTCATACCTGAACTTGCCTTCTTGTTTAATAGAAAAGCTGTTTTATGTAGCAGAACTAAAATTGTATTATAATTGTTTTCTTGGTTAGGATTCAAGATATTTTTATGAACATTTATCTATTGAACAAGTGTATTATGGAATTTCAAGATGATTGTTATACATTCTGTTTTTGTATGATTCCTTTTTTCAGATCAAAATAAATGTTTGTGTTCCATATATATATATATATATATATATATATATATTCCATATATATATATATATATATAAAATATTAACTGCTTAACTACTTCCTTGGTTACTAACCTCCGTTATCATGGATCCGATCTTCTTAGAGTTGTTAACCTAACTCGAGGAAGTCTAGAAAGGGCATTGTCGTTTGTTTTTCTCTGACTGCAGGAACTGAGAATTATGTTTATTACCAAAACGATAAAACAAACAAAAAAAGAAGAAAGTTTTTGTAAATTTTAAGTTAGGTTCATATTTTTATATAGTTTTGACTATAAATAAAGGTTTTTGCATTATGAACTTTTAAGACAAATAGTATATCTTTTTACAGTTTTTCTAAGGAAGGCAAACCCTCAGGATCAAGTTTATACATGCTGCATGAGATTTGTGCTTTTTTGAAGGAGACCACCTAAGTGTGGAAACTATTGATAAATTTGTTGCCAAACGAATACTTTTGAAAAGGTTTAATAGTGTATGTAATATCACATTTCATAATGAATCATATTTTCTGATCATCTTACTTTTTATGGGTTTTTTCAAATCCTTTGTACAAATGTGTATTATAACAGCTTCGTTCAGCTTTTATCTGTGAATAAAAGATACATCTATTGTTAACTTTGCTTCTTAGTATTTAGATGATTTTTTCTATGATGCAATACAATATTAGGAGAGCATTGCACATTATACAATCAGTGGGAGCTAGGTACCTAAATATCTCTTAAAAATCTAATAATGTCTTGCCCCAGGTCATGCATGAAATCTGGGCTATGTTGGGAATTGAACCCAGGTCTCCTGAATCCAAGTTTAGTTTTGTTAAATATTGTTTAAAACACTCTAAGGTCAGTTGAGCCAGGATTTCACCCAATGGGAAGACCTGGACCCAAGGTGATTTAAAGTTCATTGGGCCAGACCCACTTCCACATGGGAAGTGGATTCAGTTGTTTCTTTGACACTACCCCTGTAGCCCAGAGTCTGCATTGTCCCACTAATCATCTCCCTCCATCTAATCAGCAGGGAATTTGCAAGGCAGTGAACACACACTCCTCCTCATTTAAGGCAGAGTCCCTGCAGGGAAGGGAAGCTCTGGTCATGTGACTTCATTGTCAGGGAGCTGGAAAAAAGCTGAAGGGAGCCCAGACCCTCCAGCAAATTGCAAGGGATCCATGGGGTTTGGATGTTTGAGTGGGATTCCCATCTTTCATTTGGCAGAGTTCTCAAGAAATTCTACAAAGGGGAAACACATGGTGTTCTCTCCCTTTGATTTGTCCATAGAAATAGTACAGTCCAGCTCATTATTTATTGCACATTGACTTTTGTTTGGTGGCACACAAATAAGGTGGTGTTACCTCCATCAGTGAGGCTCTCCTAGAGCCAGGTAAGATGGGGTTGGAAACACTTGCCACTATCCTGCAAACATGTAAACAGATAGATAAGTAGTACAGTCTCCCACCCTCTACCTAATTCCCGGGTGGTGGATGTGATAGATGAGCACGCTAGACAGCACTTCCCTAAATCTACCCCGTATGACAAAGACCAAAAAATACTGGATCTCTTTGGATGAAAGGTCAATTCATCAGCAACCCTGCAATTCAGGATTGTGAACTATCTGACCATTTCCCATCTCCTGTCACGGGATGCGGGTTGTGTGCTTCATCCCAAAGGAGTGGTTCTCCACCTCAGGGCATGGCGCCTCAATGGTTATTGGGTTAGACTCCTCCTGCAGTACAGAAGTACAACAGGTATTACTGAATAATAGAAACAGGTCCACCTGCATTACTTACCTGCAGAAATGGAAGAGATTCTTCCATTGGTGGTGTCACTGCCTCCTGCATGATTTGATACCACTTGCAGTCATCCTGGATCATCTGTTGGATCTGAAGAAATTGGGGTTATTAATTATTTTGATTAAGGTCACTTTGGCTGTACCATAAGTGGAAGGTTTCTTTCCTGTTTGTGCCATCTCTGCTTGAAGGTCACTGTCTGGCCATGAATCCAGGGAGGGAGACATTGGACCAGCTCATGTTTTGCAAGCTGAGATGAACAACCAAGTAGTCAGTGACATTACGTGTGCTGAAGGCTGGCTTAAGCAGCACCCATCCATGGAAACATCGATATGTGTGCATTGGAGATAGAGATGAAACTATGCTTCTCAGTAGATGTAGTTTCTTCTACCTCTTTGTACAGTGCAGGTAAAACATAGTTTACATATTTGTGAAATCTTCCTATTTACAGTGCTGCCCATCTAATCTTAGCCATCTAAAGGCATTTCGAGGCCACTCATCATTGTACTATCTAAACACCAATATTAATGTATAATGGAATATATATTTGAGATTATCTGTTCTTTTCTCAGCATGAGAAAGGCTGTTCAATTATCTCTAGCTCAAGGATCTAGGTATTTTGTTTCTAGTTTTATGAAGCCTTTTTTCGGCAGACACTTCTATTTTCTTTTTAACATGATGTGCAAAACATTATTCCATGGCCCCTGTTCTGTGTTGTGGCTATATACAGAGTGTTTAGGCAAAAATGCCATTCACATGGTGGGCTTCAGAACAAAGGTCCAAACTTGCATAACTGGATGCAAATGAAAAAATGCTGATGCATGAAAACACTAATGCAGCAAAACACTTCAATCGTGCTTAAAGTAATGTATGTGCGTAATCCCATCCCTATTCACCAAAGCACCAAAACATCTGCTTAAATCTCATTGATTTTGCTGAATTGAGACCTAAGTTAAGTCTAAATATAACAATAACAAAATATGCTTTATGGTGATTATTTTACTTTTAATACAATCAGATAAGCTCATTTTATTATAGACTCATAGACTCATAGGTCAGAAGGGACCAATATGATCATCTAGTCTGACCTCCTGCACAAGGCAGGCCCCCTTCACTTGCTCTGCATAAAATATATATATGTGTGAACTGGGCCAACTCCTCAGCTGGTGCAAGTCAATTTGGCAGCATTGATTCCAATGGAGCGATGTTGATTTACACCAGTTGAGGAGCTGGCCCAGGATTTTCTTGTTCACAAAAGCCTATGAGACAACAGAAACATTTCTTTTTCTGTTGATGTGCAAATGATACCAGGACTGCAAATTAACCGACAAAGACTGACTCCAAGACTTTTCCTGACATATAGATAATATGAAAGAAACTGCTTTATGCAGAATATTACTTGTAGGAGTCTGTTGTTTATGAAGTATGTAGAGTAAGACATAACTCTCGACAAGGTATGTGTTTATACAGATTTATGACTATACCTTGGGGGAACTGCCTGATAGAAGTGTGTGTATTGCACCATATGTCTTTAAGACAGCTCACTTTAGACTACATCATTTCACTTATTATTTCCCTTCCTCAGATCCTTCTAACAGGTCAGGGAGATGTTGGGGGACCCTTTAGAAGTACAGGTTGAGCCACATACGGCTATGTGCAAAGTGCACTTATTCCAGGGCCACTTCATCCTTTCCTTCCAGATCCAGGGCTTCCACCACCCACCGCTTCATTTACCTTTAGAAAGGGTTTACCAGTGGTTACTGAACATGGTGCATGTGCCCCTGGCTCAAGTTCTAACCCAACATTTTTTCACTTATTATAAATGTATCCAGAAATATGATAGCTGCATATTTGATATAAAAATGAATGTAGTACCTTGTAACACACTGCCCACATTAACTAACATGGTGTAGATGCTTTTGGCAGAGCATCATAACCTGGGAAAAGTCTCTTTTCCCTAAAGGTAAAATTCTACACGCAGTTATGCTGGTGGAAATCCAGAGTAACTCTGTTGAACATCACTAGACTTACTCTGGATTTACATCAGAGTAACTGAGAGCAGAATTTAACCTTACAAGCTTAAGACTTCCTTCCCTAATTATCAAAGAACTAAGTGTGCAACCTGCTCCCATTGAAAGCAATGAGAGTTTTGCAATTGACTTCAATAAGAAAGGGACCAGGCTATTACCTAGCTTCTGACACCGTATGTAGTGTATCACTAGCAAGAGCAGAGCTTTCAATCCCAGCAACATGTAGGAGCATGTGATGGGGTGTCCAAGCCACACAAGGCTTGGAAGGGTTAAGATGGCTAGGAAGGTCAATAAACCTCTCAGGCTGCACCTGGAGGAAAAGCCAGGCACCTGAGAATTGATTGGAAGCAGGCTCAGCTGGAGGGGCCTGTATAAGCCAAGAAGCTGGCACCAGAAGATAGTGCAGGGAAGATGACTGCAGTCACTCCCTGGGAGATGGGAGGTGTGGATCATGAAGAGGAGGCTGCAATTCCTGGAGTGAGAGGGGTCTGCAGGATGAGGAAACAGCCAGGAGGAGTGTCGAGTGCATCCCATCACAGAGCAGAATGAATGACTCCTTGCAATTTGATTTCTGCCACCCTAGATTGCTGGATTTCCTAATCTTCTGCCCTTCAGAATGTCATGGGATTAATCCCTTTTGCTCTTGGCACAGCTCCTATGATTGGATTTGAAATGCATTTTAATTGATCGGGCCTTGTATTGGTAATTCGTTTAGAATTGCAATGTGTTTGTGCGGGGCTCTCGCCACTCCACTGCATAGGCATCGTATAAACAAGAAGATAGTTTAGAACTTGGAAACACTGGCTTTAATTTTCAATTCTGGATTTTCTAGATTTTCATTTATTGCTATGGCAACATCAGTCAATTTACCAGCACATTCAGCACAAACAGACCTTACAACCCTGCCTTATTTGAGGGAAGTCACTCATTTTTTTAAATCTGTATTACATTTTTTGTTTACAAAGGTTTGGATCATTCTCTTCCTTGGTGCAAACATGAGGTACTGTACTTCCAGAAGGACTTGGTATAGCATCATTGTAATCACAACTGGTACTCTTCGGGTAAATCGACTCCGCAGTAAAAAACCTGCAGCCTAGATCAGCTAATGCAGGCTCTCAGGCCAGGGGTCTTTTATTGCAGTGCAGACACACCTGTAATGACCAGAACCTCATCCCCATATCATTTGTTGCACCTTCTGGCTCAGTGTGTGTTTCTCACTGTCCAGCACCATACCTGAATCACCTTGCCTTTGTTCTGCATGATAGTTCTCATGTGAGAAAATACAGAGTGTTGTTTCCCATTGCCTTTCCTCTGGGTTGTGGCTGCCATTGGTTAAAAAGGTTTAACTCTTCTACCTTTTGACTGCATTTCCTCCAACAGGGGTCTAGCTACCCTTCCCAGCTACTCACCCATCCAAAGCTATTGGCACTTCCTGAGACATTGGCCAGCCGCAGGTGGTAACATCTACTGCCATTACAGTAACGGGCTACCGTACAGCCTGACTTGACCTTACATTATGTTAGTACCGTCAGGGATCAACTGCTATTCACACCTCACTGTGCTACATGTTGTACAAATAGGAATAAAAAACAGTCCCTGCCCCAGAGAGCATACAGGCTAAACAGATAAGACACAGAAAGGGTAAGAAGGAAAATAGAGGCACGGAGAGGGAAAATGACTTGCACTTTAGTAGCAGAGCTAAAAATTAGAACCCTGACTTCCAGTTCAATGCCCTGCCCAATAAATCAACTCTAGATCCAAACATAATGATAATCTGCACACATCTGGTAAATTGTTTACATTCAGAAGAAAGATTTGTGAAACTCAGGCAATAGAAATAATTATTACACAAAAGGAATAACTCTCACAGCACATTGAGTTTCTTGCATGAATAATTTTTGTCTCCCTCATTTTGAGTCTTTGCCACCTATTGAGTAACACCTTTGGCCCATGGAAGACAGAGAGGTGTGTTACGTGCAGCGCTCGAGTCAGGAAAGGCTATATCCTGAGCCCAGATCAGAATTAACGTTTAGAGTCATACAGTACAAAAAGAGAAAACAAACAGCCCTTCACATTTTTTAGCAATGCCAAAAAACGTACACAGCTGCAGCTGAATTGGGACAGGGAAGAAGGTCAGAGCTGGGTTCACCATGAATTTGTTATCATGCAACCACTGCATAAGAGCCCCGGTGGGAAGCAATCTTTTGCATTCTGCTATGTATCTGTTTAAAGGTGGAGGTTGTACAGAATCACAATAGGGCAGGATTATCTTTTGGCATCTCAAGCAGTTTATTGATGTTGCTACTGCTGTTACAGTAATTCCTTCCATCCAAACTTTGTATGTAACAATTTTTTAAACATACTTTAGCTACGTACTTCAATGTTTGCTGAGCAAAACCTCCACATATAGGATACTGAAAAGCTCAAAGAAGGCTTTGAATGGTGAATCCCTCTTCAAAATATTTAATTTTCAAAGAAAAAGACATTGATTTCACTTAAGACCGGAAATAAGGGAAAGCAGAATTTTTCCCTGCAGCTTTTTGGGGCAGAAACAGAAGGGAAAATTCTGCAGTAATGTACACAAACAAACATATAAAAAGAAGAGGTCAAAGCCTGGTGCATGCAGATTTCCTTGCAAAAGCTGTGTAAATCAGCATTGCTCTGTTGACTTCAGTCAGCTGAGATGCTGACTTATGATATTTAATGATCACCATTAATGGTTGTACCATCATCAGGTTTGTGGATGATGCTAAGCTGGGGGGATTGTGTATCCTATCCCTACCTTCCAGTGTATCTACCAAAGACCTAGACAAAGTGGAGGATTGGGCCAAAAGAAATCTGATGAGATTCAACAAGGACAAATGCAAAGTTCTGCACTCAGGATGGAAGAATCCCATGCACAACTGCAAACTGGGGACAGATTGGCTAGGCAGCAGTTCTGCAGAAAAGGACCTGGGGGGTGGGGGTTACAGCAGAAAATAAGCTGGATATGAGTCAACAGTGTCCATTGTTGCCAAGAAGGTTAATGGCATATAGGACTGCATTAGTAGGAGCATTGCCAGCAAATCAAGGGAAGTGATTATTCCCCTCTATTTGGCACTGGTGAGGCCTCAAGTTGCAGTGGGGGAAGTCTAGGTAGGATATTAGGAAAAAATGTTCACAAGAAGGATGGTGAAGCACTGGAATGGGTAACCTAGGGAGGTGGTGGAATCTCCATCCTTAGAGGTTTTTAAGGCCCGGCTTGACATAGCTCTCCTGGGATGATTTAGTTGGGGTTGGTCCTGCTTTGAACAGGGGGTTGGACTGGATGGCCTCCAGAGGTCCCTTCCAACCCTAAACTGCTATGATTCTATGTAAATAGCCATTGACTTCAGCAGCTGCACGATAGGGCCCTGTCGATGACATAGTGCTTCAGGAACTAGGTGGCTTTTTATTGATAATTTCAGATGCCTTATTTGAATCTTTTTTGTAACTTTAAATTATTGTATGGGATGAAGGGTGTTTGTTTGTTATTAATATGGATCAGATTCAGCCAACCTCATATTTCATAGGGAGATATTGTCTATGAAGAATACAAATTACAACCTGCACTTGAATCAAAAAGTTGGAAATCTATAGTCGTTGTGTTCTGTGTTTCTCTACTAAAGATGTGACTAGTCGCAGACTGCACAGAAGACTTCCAGAAGCTGTCTTGCAGCCACCCATGTGTTCAGCCTAAGAAATGATTTGGCAACCCTGACAGCATAGTGATTACTTGCTGTACCTGATGATCTGCAAGGGTTGGTTCATTTCACATCTAGAGATGAATCGCTATTGTTCTTATTTCCTTACCGCAGATTTTGACTTTTCTGAGATCTGCATTGAATCAATGAGATGGGAAACATATGCTCAGTCATTGGCAAACAGGTTCCTCCTTGTATTATTTTGTGCTTGTCCAAACTTGAAACCTGTCCAGAGGCTTCTGAATAAAAACTCAGCAATAGTTTGGTCTTATATTGGGTGTATCAAACATGCTTTGGGTTCTTTCAGAATTCCTTGATGGGAAAATTGTAGGACAGTTGTAAGAAAATAAAGCCCATGGCTATTAGTTATTTACTTCACAGATTTACCATTACCCCAAAGACGAATAGAAAGATATTAATAGAGGCAGCCATACAAGACAGATTCATCTAGCTGGTTAGGGTACTACACTGGCAGCCAGTAGACGTGACCAACTCTTCCACTGACCTTCTGTGTGAACCTGGGGTAAGTCACTTTCCCTCTCGTACTTTCCCTTTCACCTCTGTCTCCTCTGCCACCTTTACTCTAAGCTCTTTAGGGTCTGTCCTGGCTCTTACCATGTTTGTGCAGTGCCTTACACAATGGGGACTTCATCTTTACTGGGCCCTTCAATTGCTATCATAATAAAATATTAAAAGGGTGGTTCAAGTTGGTCCAGAATTTTCTGGCCTAGTAAAGGCTGGAACACTGCAAAGGCTTCTGGAGGGAGCATCTGTGTCTATCTTGAGCAACTCTTCCTAGCTGATTCCAAAAAGCACTGGTAGGTTCAGACACGGGCAGACAAAAGTATGGTCTCTATGACACTGGGGCTTGAAAAGAGAGGAAAGAACATGAGTCATCCCAGAAAAGCTCCTCCCAAATTCACACAGGGCCTTGTTTTTCATTTTGTAAAGACTTTCTGGACAATCTTCCCAAGTGGTGGTAATCAACAAAATTCCATTGGTGTCAGTAGAGCAAGGCTGATTTTTGCATCAGCTAGGCTATGCCCTGCTATGTGATCAGTGTAGTTCTAACAATTAACAATCTTTCATTTCTCCTTGTCAAGAGGCCATAAAGAATGTATAGTTTGTTAATTAATAATAATACTTTAATTTCTGGTACTGCCTTTCATCAGTGTTTCTCAAAGTGCTGTAGAAATATTAATGAAGCATCAGGAAATCCGTGCTTGTGGGGAAGGAGGAGGTTGTGGGGGTTGAAAGCGCTGGGGAAGATATAGGGAACATTTCACTCCCCACTGAAATGCAACCACATCTGAGGTAAACGATGGCAATTACTGAACAAATCACAGAAACACTACATGATTTGTTAGACCAGGATGTGCAGGAGAATATGGCAACCAGTTGACAAAACAGGAATTTGGGTCATGTCACATTCCCGAGTCTGGATTCTGGTTAAGGCAATGGGGCTGCATAAATTCTTGCAAAATATGCAATGAGGTCCTCCTCAGAGCTGGCCAAAACTTGGAATTTCCACTTGGAAGTTCCAATTCAGAACAAAACCCATTTCCCCCCCCCTGCAAATTTCTTGTGAACCAGAAATTCTGTAACATTTTTGTTTTGGAAACTCTGGTACATGGTCGAAAGTTCATTGTGTTTCTGGGAAATATTTTGGGTTTCACAAATTGGCATTTTCTCATGAAACCACACTTCAATGGAAAGTTCCCAACCAGTTTTAATCTTAATGACTAGCAGTAGCCAGGCTGTTGATTTTGCATGTTATGTATAATATAGAGCCTCTAGCAGCACCCTGACACCATAATGCAAAATTGGTTCAGAACAAAATATCTCTCGTATTAAATTAGTTTCAACAGCAGAAAGATGTACCTTGAGGGTCTCCCATCCAAATACTGACTACACACAACCCTACTTAGCTGATAAACTCAGAAACATCACTTCATAAGAACACATGGCCACAGATAACAGCCAGGAAATGTTATGTGATGATTTGGGGAATCTGTCTGTACAATTTCATATGTTATGAAACTGCTGTATTTCTGACTATCACTATATGTGTATATATTTGCTGATAGGGGCTGTAGAAAGTACCTACCAGACCAGGTACTATGGTCATTAGACCTACTCAGGTTGAAGCACCTTGGGACAATGGGTTGGCTGAAACCCGTGGAAACCAATTTGACCAAGTTTCTCTGATTGGGGCTTGAAAGGTAGAAAACAAAGAAACCAGATGTTGGTGGCAGGACATATTAAAATCTAGGGACTCCCTGGCATCTTGGACAAGTGGAAGGGGCATGATTTTGTAGCAGGGGATTTGGGGGCAAGTCTCTTTAGCTGCAGAACCAGCCAAGGTGAAAGGAAGCTGTCTGGGAGGAGAAAGGGAAAGAATCCATGATTTGGAAGAGAAACCACATGCAAGATAGGAAACGTGGATGCTCCCAGAGGATGCTGTCCTACTCTCAAAGAACTCCCCAGAGTGGTAAGGAAAATGAGGCGGGGAAATGCATACAAGTGTGTTTAGTATTAGGTCTAGATCTATGTATTGCTTGTGCTACTTAAGTAAAGAGCGAAGGTGTTTAGAATCTTGTGCCATCTGTGTGTCAGTTTGCTTCACCTATTGTGTTTCCCTGGAGAGCTAAACTTGAAATACAGGTCAGATTCTGACAGTGGGTGCTCTTAAACTATGGGGAGCCGGAGGAATCAGCAGTGGCTAGGCAATTGGACTGCAGGGGTCTCAGCGCTCAAAGTGTGCTGGACAGAGGATCTGTACCCCAGTGTGTGACTAGAGACCCTAGCCAGGGCAATGCCTGGACTCCATTCAGACACCAGAGACTTAAACAGAACAGAGGGTCCAATGAGGTGGGTGCCAAACACAAAAGCCTAGTGAAAGGCCAGCTTGCGGAAGCTCTACCATGGCAGTGTGTGTATAACAGTTAGATTTAAAAAAAAAATGCAATTAAAATACAGCAATATCACGGCCTGAGTCTTTTCTTGCTTATACCAGTTTTATACTGGTGCAAGCTTATTGACCTCAGTGTCGTTACCTGTGATTTACACCAGTCCCTGGCTCAGAGTCGCTATATTTTTCTCTCCCATGTTATCTTCCCTCTGTCAATGTCTTGTAGAATCCTACTTTGAAATCTGCAGTGTTTCTGAACAAATGAGGCAGAGAGTATGAAAAATGATGCAGCAGACAGTGAAATGAATATGGAGAAGTATTACTTTTAATCCTTCGTTTTCAATACTTAATGCTTAGAATGTTAGTAAATCAGAGAAATATGCAATAAAACAACAGATGTGTATCTAAGCATGAGTCAAGAAACTTCTGATTTAAAATGTGAAATGATTGTTCTATACGCTAGGAAAGTTGGTAAATAACTCTGTCTCAAACTAGTATGAATAAGCAATGGAGAAAGTAGGATTTTACTGCAGCAGCTAGATCGATGTTTGTTTGGTTGGGGTAATAATAATCCAAAACAGCTCTGTCATGATATTTTCTTATCATGACCCCAGTTAGGGTCAGATTCTGATCTGTTACAACAATGTACATTTGAAGCAACTACACTGAAATTAATGGAATTAGTCCAAATAGATACTAGTAATGATGAGAACAGAATTTGGCCCTTAGTCCCCAGTTCAGGAAATCATCCCTATTTAAGAAGTGTGCTTAAACACCTTCCTAATTTATTTAAACATGACTCAGAGCTTTGCTAAATCAGGGCCTTAGTGTGTACTTAGTAGAATGGCAGTGAAATAAGCAGTGGTGAATAAGACTGCTAAACATTTCAGGCCAAATTCTCAACTGGTGTAAGATGGTGTAGTTCCATTGATTTTAAACGGGATACGCTAATTTACATCATTTAAGGATCTGAGTAAGGGCTAGTCATGCTGCCTTAGGGACAGACTAAGTAATGTATTTTGTGTCCGAGTCACAGTGTGATCCCTGCTTCCTCCCTTGCTCCAGGGGAAGTAATGTGTTCAAGTTCTACACTTGGCACAGATTATTCCCCCTTGGCTTTGGCTCAGCTGCACTGACCAGAGCCATATTGCTCAACCTTTTAAGTAGCAAGTACCCCCTAACT
Source organism: Mesoclemmys tuberculata (assembly GCA_007922155.1). Classification (NCBI taxonomy): domain Eukaryota; kingdom Metazoa; phylum Chordata; order Testudines; family Chelidae; genus Mesoclemmys; species Mesoclemmys tuberculata. The sequence continues at coordinate 18,859,543 of ML675611.1, read as the reverse complement.
TCTGCAAATTTTAATAAGTACTCCAACACTCAATTTTCCGTTCTGGGAGCTGGGACTGGGCAGGAAGCGGGCGGCTGCCACCTGCCTCCCTTCACTGGATTTTTCACCATGTACCCCCTGCCTGTATCTCGTGTAGCCCCAGGGGTACGCGTATCACAGGTTGAGAAACTAAGGACCATAGCATTAGGAGGGTGGACCAAGGTTCCACGCACTCCTGAGCTCTGCCCATCTGCACGGGGAAGGAAGTAGCATCTATGTGGATGATGTTTTTCATCTCCTACGCTGCTCTTTGGTATATTGGTAGGCCACCCAGGGAGATAAGAGGGCACCTTATTTCCTGTCACTCCCCTGAACAGGTGTGTAGGGCAAATGACAATTTTGCCCTGTCTGACCAGTCTTAAAATGAGTAGAAAATTAGTTTTCTAAGGTTCATAAGTGGTTTCCATACTGTTTTGAGCGTTCATGATAACTCTGACCCGACCATGTCCTAGCTTCAGATGAGTTATAGTTACAATTATTTTTAAAAAGTCACTAATTGTTCAGACCATCTGCTGTGGGGGAAAAATGCTAGGTATTGTCTTAAGTGTGCATAATCCAATTTTTTTGTGAAGGCAGACTTTAATCACTAGACTAGCAAAGTGGGGCATCTGTTTCTGAATTTAAGTAGCTGAGACTAATCAGAGTAATTCAAGTTTTTCTGCAGTAGACTTAATTGATCAACCTAATTTCTCTGTAGAAAGGGGCTAATTGTTTATTTACATATTTAGTTCTTATTTCCAGAAAAAAGAGTCTTTTAGTCATTTTGCACGGTAATCTTCATTTGATAGTTGATGTACAAGGTTTATATACAAACCTACAAAATGTAACTAAATTCTGATTTACTCTCCCAAAGTCGGAAGTCATGCAAAACGTAAGAAGAATAGTGTTGATGATATTATCACCAAAAGGTTTGAGCACCCATAAAAATGCATTGGTGAGTTGCAACTCCCCTACCCCCAAATCTATTGTAAATACCAGTCGTGCATTTGACACTGGGCAAAATTTTGATATTTCTGTAATTAGCAAGCCCAGGCTTTCATGATAAAACTGGTGAAGTGCACAGACTTCTTCAATTTCACAGTTGAATGTTGCCACTTTCACAACAAAAACTGATTTCAGTTTTCAGCCTGCAAAAACTGCTTGTTTTCAAACACACAAAATCAAGGGGACAACAATATTGCTTCCTAAATCAGAGATGCTCTTAATGTTCCCAGCAAAAGAATCTAATACTTCCACCACTCCTGAGAAGAGAATGGAATTTTCCGTAGTCTTTTCATTTCAGCAATCTGCAAGTGCATGAGGTAAGAAGCATTTCTTATTCTAAATACATTATGACATGGGCTTGAAAATCAAGATCCTAACTAAAGTTGGCATTTCTGACTTGCCCGTTTGTAAGCAGCAACTTGCAGAAAAGTAACCTTGTTTGTGTGTGAAAAGACCACAATAAAGTCTCCAGTCTACTTTAACACTGGCTTAATAATCTGGAAACTGTTTAATTCATCAGTTTGTTCAATGAGCCTATCATAAAACTGTATGCATGTCAATCCCCTGAATAAAAGAACAAATGAATACTATTATTATTTGTACTAGAGTAGAACCAAAGGGCCTCATCAAAGAATGGGGTCCCTTTGTGCTAGGTCCTTGCAAATATATAGCAAGAGGAAGCTAAAGTTAACAAGCTAAATAGGCAAGGGATGGGAGGGGGAATAGAGGTGAATTGACTTGCCTAAGGTCACACAAGGTCAGCTGGAGCACTGGGAATACAATTCAGATCTCCTGTGTCCCAGCCGCGGGTCTTCTCCACTAGACCATACTGCCTCTGCCTATATAAGCTGCTGCTAAAATCAGGCTAAAATACTAACTAATTGGTATTTATTCTAATTAGCATCAGCTATTACTGAGTCTCTTATTATGTGGTTAAATATGTAAACCACAAGAGAATTCCTAGATTTAAACCATTGCTTTGAATTTCAGCTGAAAATGAGCTGGAAGACAGGGCAGCTTGTGAGCCACAACTTGGCAGCTAGCTGGAGTTTCCGAGTCTTCAAAGATAGCCCCACAAATGGCATGTTGCAGCCATCCAGTCTTGAGGTCACCATGGGTTAGATAGCTTTGGGGAGGCCCCAAAGGAGTGATTTCATCTTTTTCCTAGCCAGTCACAGATGGAAAATAGCACCACTGGTGGTCAGCACTGATGCCTTGTCATCTGGAAGCAGCTAATAGTCCAACAAGACCACTAGATGTTTCTTCTCCCTCCTCTTGTTACTTCCCTCAGCTAGCTAGCATTCCCTCTGTCTTATCTGGACTAAACTGCAACTAGCTTTTATCTAAATACCATCATAATCAGAGGTTGTATTAGCCACATACTGTATCAACAAATCATTTGACCTGCACAGTTCGTTCCATGAGTTTGAAATAAACAAGACTCATGAGATTCCTTCTCTATGTAATCTTCAAGAGCTGTCTGCCTACATGTCATTGCATGCATCTTTCCGATTCAAATATAAAATCCAGCACACAGAAATGTTGTAGTGCTTAGAATCTATGGTTATAGGTGCACTAAAAATGCAGATAGAAATATATGCTTTTATATGACATTCTCCAGGGAAATTTGGATCTATAAACCAATGTTCATCTATACTGCATGTCATTATTTTTACCAGGAACAGAATCCTGCTTGGAATAGGCTTTAGATGTTAAATGGAACTATTGGACCAAGCCTTAAAAAAGTTAGCTGGAAAAGTGTGCGTTTACAGACACACCCAAAACTTGTCATCTATAGGGCTTAGCAAAAATGAACAAAGTGCTCTGTTCGTTTTTATTCAAATTAAAAAAATGAAGCTTGATGAGACCGTGTTCATGACCTTATTGTGTTCGTTTTCCAACATCTGTGAGTGGTTTAACTTCAATAATGAAAATTAAATTTTAAATTCAAATGCTCAAATATTTGACTTTGGATGGAGGGAATACAGAGATGGCTTGAAGTCATTTTTGTGCTCCCCTGATCTTGTGCCAGTCCCCAGGAATAAATTAAAGCAGGGTGAGTTCTGCTCTAACTTGCATCAGCTGTGAATAGCTCAAAGGAACAGTTGCAGCAGTCAGGGATTGTTGGGATGCAAGGACACCCCAACTTTCCCCCTCCACTGGGACACTAGCCGTCCACAAGAGGAATACTCTGGATCATCTCCTCAGCTGGTATAAACCACTGTAGCTCCATTGAAATCAGTGGAATTACACTGATTTACCTCTGCTGAGGATCCGTTCCTCCAACTTTAAGGCTGCTTTCAGAAGCCCAAAGCAGCCTCAGCATAATTGTGCATTGGGGTCAGCTCTTGCATACATAGTTTATTAATTCTTATCTCATTAACTAGCAGATCACGGCGATGGTGAGCAAAATAGGTGCAGTTTCCCTTTAAAGGAATTATTTTCCCATGAGATGTCAATGGTGAGCACAGAAAAGTTCATCTTTTGCCAACTTACGTAAATATGACTTCTTTGGAGGATGTTAATATTTTAGCTTCCACAAACACTTCCATCTTTTGAAAAGATCTTAATACATACTTTAGAGAATCAGAAAACCTTTTCCACAGACTGAAGTGGATGGTTGTAGATGTCATAGGGTCTTTAATTTTCACTCCTTAGATTTATGGAAATTGAGAACCAGGGCTACACTTTTTCCTCGTGATTGACTTCTCTATAGGGTGTCTGCCTTTTACACTATGGCAAATGGAGTGCTCAGGGAGAGAGGCATACTGTTCTATTAGCAGCCTATGTCTAGTGCAACTTTGCTTGTCCTATAGACTAAATATGTGAATAAATGTAATTCCCTTATGATGAACTGACTACTAGTATGTACTTGCTTGGAGAGCTGTAGTGGAATATGTGGACTATGGGGACAGGCTTGAAAAGCCAAACATTCATTGTTTTCTTTCTCTTGTCTAACGCTTGACCCAAGGGTCTTTTCTATTAATTTCAGGATTTTGCTTTCAAAATGGGGAGGGAAAGAGTTTCCAGCATGTATGGTGAGTTTCAGATAACTGACTATATGAAAAGGTTTACAATTTGTACTTCAATAGTCCTGAGAAAATTACAGAGCAAAACTGAGATCAACAGGACGTACTATGAGGTAAGATACGGAGAAACAAGTCTTGCTGAGAAAGAGAATACAGCATAATTTTAATGGAGCATTACATGTGTTGAGCTATAGGGAGTAAGAGACCAAAAACAATTTCAGTCCATTCCAGCCCATCCTTTTGGTGTCAAATTATCTAAAATCCAAATCCAAAAAGCTTCTTTTTGTAGAAGCATGGAGAGATGTGCCTCCTCCAGTGAATCTAAGATATGAGATAGTGTAAAGAATTGTGCCATTCTTTCTTTCTTTCCCCCTTTCTTCTGCATTTGTGTGCATTGTGTCTTGGTGTCCTCCTGAGTGAGCGTTACCCTAAAGAACTGAACAATGGGCATTTGTGGTGGTGCAATTGATCTGGTGTAGATTGTGATGGCACAGGGCATCTGCACTAGCTATCCTAGTTGCACCCATTGCAACACGTTCACACTCAGCACTCATTTGCTGATTATGCCGCATCTGGCTTAACTGAATATCTGCCTCAAAGGACAGTGCTTGAAACACGAACCCATTCAGTTTACCTCAGAATCTCTAGATAGATCTCTCACATCATAACTGGTGTGACTTGATTCACAACAGTACTGTGACTCCCTGTGTTAGCCAACACCACTCCCCGACATATCAGTCGTGAGGATGCTACAGCCAGAATGGCTGAGAAGATTAGGGCAAACCTGAGCTTACCACTACCAGACATCTGTGTCCACCCGAGAGCACTCTTATTGTCGAGGACCTCATTGTGGGCTCACCTGCCCTGCCCAGATTTCTGGGTGATGTTGACGTGGCATGAAGAAAGGTCTGCAGTCAACACCAGAAACCAGTCTCTTATAACTGACCTGACTATGCGTGTTCCTGGCTTTGATTTGCCACGCCGCTCATGGAGTCCTTCTGAACCAATTTTGAATGGACCAGGGTCAATGTGAAGCCAGCCTTCCTACCTGGGGCCAACAGAAGGATCTCACATGAGGCTGTGGCCAAAGACAACAATGTCACACATCACTGACAATTGCCCTCTGACCAGATTTGATGGTGATCTGATGACTGCATTTTGCTGATGAGGTTGCCACAAATTGGCTTGGCAAGTTCTGGATCCAATCAGAAGCAAGAAAAGTACACTCATTGTAACTGATGCAATAGCATTGCATTATGGGTACCTCCCTTTCAGTTCTCCATCCCCAGGAATTAATGGAGTTATACCAGCATGCAAGGGGAATTAGGCCCTATATGCATAAAATATATGTGCTTAATTTTGACAAAGGAAGTATCCTTTGTGTGGCATGGAGTACAGAGCTTTGATCAGAGTGGTCACTAGACGCATATCAGGGGGATTGTGGGACTATGCCCTGAGGAACAATAGTAGCAGTGGAGGTGAAACATAAGCATGTTATATCCATATAGGTAATGCAATAATCTAGTTACCTGACCAAGGATGCAGCAGTAGTGAATCTTGCTGAGAGTAAGCACAAGTGCAATAGTACTGGCAATACTTGTATGTGAGTCTGGTTGGCAATTTTCTGCCAAAACAGAACTTGGTTGGAAATTGCTGATTCATAGTACCTGGAATATTGGGTTTGACAATCTTTCAGCATTTGTAACTTTCAGTAACGTCTTCTGAGACTTCCTTTACACTCCGCTCCTGCACTTTTGGAGGTTTTCAGCTTGCTCTTGCAGGCCACAAAGGGGTAACGATATCATTTCAGAGATTTTCCTTTAGGCTTTTGAAATTGCACAGGACTGACTAAGGTGTGATAGTGCTACAGAGATTTCAGGCTGTCAATGCTGATTCTGCAGAGCTTTTCTGTGCCATGAGGTCATCCTGCAGAGCTGGCCCACGGTTTTGATTTTTTTTTCAAAAATCCCGCAAAGGGGTTCAACTGGTTTAAATCTCAAAGCGTTAACTTTCATCATTAACAAAATTCTTAGCAGTGGGCCCAACATTTCCCACTCCCCTATATTGAATCAGATTCTTGTGGGAAGGAGCGTTATCATAGTGTCCGTGTCAGAGGGACAAATAGTGGTGTAAACTAGCTCATCTCTATTGACTTCCGAAAGCTTTTTTGTCCACTTACACAGGCAGAGAATTTGTCCTGAGGCTTTGTTAGTTTTTCTAAACGTTGTTGACATCACTGAGTGAAGGGGTGGTATATAAAATGTAATGCAATAATAGCGCTGTAATATCAAAATTGGAGGTCAGTATCAAAGAACAGAGGTTGATAGGAACATTCCTGTTGATCATTGAGATGCTACAGCTTTTCCCCCTTCAGGCTGGGTAATCCACCTATCACAGTCAATTCAACTGCTGGTTGCTTATGGGCCTTAAAAGAATTTCAGGTAGGTAGGTCTAACCATGGTATTGTAGTTAAGCATTTTCTACCCAATACTGTATAGACAGGCTGTTGCATAACACCACAATTATGAAGTCACACTGGCAGATATAGACCAAGATGCTTTTTTTAAAAGGGTGTTTTTAAAGTTAGGTCTAAATCGATCTTTAGGCATTCCTATAATGTGGCCTGACCGCTTTTAAAAGCACTTTTGTGAATCTGGCCACTCACTTTGGAAAACTGGCTTTGGCCTATGCAGGAACTGGGTAGTGGAAGGAACAACAACAAAGATGATGTGTGTTTAAAAAAATAAACTTAGAAACTGAATAAACTTAGAAAATAAATACTTAGAATTTCAATCAGAAATTTGGGTTCTGAAGTAGAAATACGCATGTGCTCCAGGACCTGATCCTGTCAGCTGGTCAGGCAGAATTCCCCTTTGTGTAACATGCATTATTGTCCTTTTTGAATTTTCGGTGTTTATCTTAAACGTTTGCAAGAGCCAAATGTTAAGGATCTGTTCCTAATTCTTTTTCCACTATCAGCATGTCTCCCATTAGCTGTTACTGATCACTCAGCCACGGTATCATTGCCTGTGAAGAAGACTGCTCCTTCCTTAGAAAACGTGTACAGATTTGTACTGGAGAGAGCACAGGTGCTTAATTCTTTGGAGAGCTTTTGAGGGACATTAGGAACAACTACAGTCTATTTTTACAGATGCTCCGTCAATACAGAGGATATTATAACATTGCTGAGTTATTTATATTGATTAGGCACTTGGGCTCAAAGGCAATATAAACCTAGAGTAATTGCTTCTATTTCCCTTCCTTGGAGTTTAATCCAGTTTTCTGTCATTGAAGTTATTTCCCATATCTTTCACATGTTCCAGTCTTTAAAACTAAAACCTATGCGGAAAACTTACCAGGTTCCTTCATGCTGTTTTCTGGAATGCAAGAACGGCTTATGCCAGTGATTCTCAACCTTTTTCATACCCCACCTTTTTATTTAGTCAGGAACCTCTGTCCTAATTAGCAGTCTGATTGTCCTGGCTTCCTGATGTCTGTTTGCAACCTCCATGTAGAGAACCTATACCTTAAACAATGGCTACTCCCATTCTTCCAATCCATTACTAGGGCACCGCATCATAGAAGGACTGATTCTCTGTCACCTCCACCATTAAGGGTCCCTGAATATTGGACAAAATTCATTTTTGGGGCCACTGCTATCAATGGGAATTGCTTCTATCAAGCAAAACTTGGTCCACGGAGTTCTCCCTCATCAGTTCCCAAAGCCATCTAAACCCAACAGCCAATTTAGCTCTTCTTATGCACCAAGGGAATGAATCTATTAAACTTTTATTTGAACAATACACTCCCAGATCAGAGGCTGCTGTAAAATAGGTGAGCTTTGTGTGCGTATAACTAAGGGTGGTTTTATGAGCATACTTTTGTTAAATAACTGCTGTGATCTTGCCTATTAAGTTTTGAAATTAATGTGTAAAAAAAATGCCCATGAGCAAGCTGCAGCTGAACTGACTATGATTAGGTGGATTATTACTATTACTCAGTCCAACAAGTTGCTATCTGTTTCATATGCTCAAGCAAATTTTGTAATGCATGCAATTGGAATAATATTCATTTGGGTTGATGTTAAAAATCTCCCTACAAATATACTGGAAGTAGAGAAAGAATGCAGAATTGCCTGTGTTAGAAAATCAAGTGTTCACTGGCAAGGGGATATAAACTTGGACCCTCTCACTGTGAATATTCAGTTTCAAACACTTACTTATTGTTTACTTCCAGTCTTGGGAAACAGGAACTGGTTTATCAGAACACTGTGTTGATCGAGGAGAGATTAACGACTGTAGAAGTTTGTTTGAAGTTTTCCAGGCATTTCTCTGAATTTGTGCTGTGCTGAATCCATTCCAGTCATTACGTATTCAATATGTATGATTTTTAAAATTTTTAACTTTTTTTTCCTCTTAGGATCAAATCCCAAGGAGAAGTTATGCAGCCCTTTGGGCATGTACATCCCAGTAGGCCATGTAAACGTCCCTGGAGTTAAAGTAACCTTCCTGTGCATCCAGCTAGACAAGGTGGAGAAGTGAGAGAAACCAAAAATGAGTTTGAACATCACAATTTTCTCTTGTGAGAGGGGAAATGATTGGGAACTATCTTGTCTCCCTATACCTACTTCCCTCTGCCACAGTGTGCCTGGAGATCCCATGTCAGATAATCTTTCAGGCCCAGGACTGGGCTCCAATGGTACCAGACAGTATGACACATGCTTTGATAAATTACATCATGAAACATCAGTCAGTTATCACTGACTGTCTGGGAGATAATGGATCCACTTATAAATGTTCATACTGTAAAGTCTGTGTTTAGCTAATAAGACAAATCCATTTTATTCCACTATTTCCAGGTATTCATAGGAGCAGGACCCCATTTGTTATTGGAGAGTAAACAAATCAAACTTGCAGCTGCGCAGACCATTAGGTATGGAGAAAAGTAGAAAATCAGCTGGCTCTGATACAACAAAAATGAGATCTGGAAGGCAGCTTCATTAACAACTGTGGGAAAGGCTAGGGGACTGTATATTTGCTGATGGGAATGGCAAATCCTTTGGCATATGATGACTGGGGAGCCAGACACTGGTGTTGGAAACAGACAATTAAGACAAGATAATGAGAGAAATGCAGCAGCATCATGCCACACATGCCTTCTGGGTAACTTGGCTGGATGGCACTCTATGTGAACGAACTTCCACTCTTTAGTGAACAGGTCATGGATGTCACTGTGATATGTTGTTGTTGTCTTACCCAGTGAGACCTGTTGCAGTCCCCCTGCTGCTCAGTTGGTGTCTGTGCCATGTTGTCTGTAGGAAGCACACACAGTTACACACTCTTAGTACATCACCTGCATGCAAGGGACTGACATGCTCCATGGCCACAGAATGGGTCTGGAGACTCTGCCACCACATGGGCACTATGACCCTCTGGTTACAGAGATTGGTTTGATCTGCACTGGTCTGTAAATGATCCGTTTTGACTGGTAGGCAGGTACTGATCAGCGCGATACCTCATATATCGGATGTTTGCTTGGATCTTTTTGCATATGTCTGGGCGTCTGGGTAGGCAGCATAGATGGGTATTTTCTGAGTTGCACCCGCATGTGCCCATATCTCCTGGGAGAGCTCTGGAGAGCTCCCGAATGCTTTCTGTACTTGATCTGAGTAGGTTTGTCTTCTGTATTCTGCTGTTGCTTCTCTTTTGGACTTGGAGGGGTGGGGCATGAGATAGATAGTACGGAAGATTAAGGGATATGATAGACAATCCCTTCCTACCCCTCTGATTTTCCCACTTTGTTGGTTGTATGGGGATGAACATGTCAACATAGGAGGGGGGAGGGAGGAAGTGTAGTGGCTGATTCCTGGTCCTGATGTGAATGTGGACTTGACTTTATGTCCCGTCACCATTTAGCAGAATAACCAGAAGCATGGCAATTTTGGTCATTCTTGGAGCATATCTCAGTACTGCATTAAATCCTTTTATGTAAGTCAGTGCATCAGCTTGTGGGCTACATGTCCTCCTCCCCATGTTTTAGTTCTCAGAGAAAAGTTGCTGAGTCTTTGTTGAGCTAATATATAAAATAATTGAGACTGAATTACCGAGACTTTGCTTATTGACATGAGCTAGTTAGTAAAGCATTTTGGATGAGAGCCATTTGAACTGTAGCTCACAGCAAACACTGGGGGTTTATATGAATCCCAGTTTCAGTTCTAGCAATTAACTTTTGTGCACTTTTCAGGCACATTGCACCTAGCATTGTTCCTCCAACATTTATATTAAAACACAAAACAATGTAACTGATGTTAAGGTTGGGAATTAAGAAAACAGAAGGCTTTAAACCTGTTGACAGTTTTAATACTGACAATGCTGAGACTGGCATCGAAGCACAAAGGGTGTAAAATGGTCTGAGCATAGGCAAGGCCTAAAGAGAAGAGTTCAAGATGGCATGAGGTACCAAAGCTTTTTTTTGTACTGACCCTGAACCCAGACCTGCTGCTCAGCCCCCTCTGGCCACATGCAGGCTCATCTGTAAATTAAATGTCCAGAGAAACAGAATTTCTTCTGGAGACGCTGATGCAGTCTTAATGATATAGTGCCACTGTAACAGACTATTTCCTTGTTGAGCCAAGTTTGTAACCCACTTTGTCAGATGCAGGGAGTGGAAATCAGATAGGGGGTATATATGTACAGCCCACGAAAGTTTATGTCTGCAGAAATTAAATTTGTTAGTCTTTAAAGAGCTACAGGACTCTCGTTGTTTTTGCTGTATACAGACTAACACGGCTACCCCTCTTGGCTATCCATTTTGCCAAGTTCTTTCCTATCTGAATCTGAATCTTGAAATAGAAGCTATAATTCCTATTGCATCTCAGACATACATTCCACTAAAAGTTGCAAAGCCAAAGATTGGGATTTAGAGTTATTGAAGATACAGTGGCTGATTGAAAGAAGATTCCTTCGGGCTTGGATTTTTGTCCTCTTTGAATACATGGCAGAATGTGGCTTGGCATGATGATAAAGATATTGAGCTGAAACAAAGATGACAACAGAATGGCACTTAAACGGCCTAAGGAATCACTATTCAGTGCATAAAACCCAACTAATGGAGTGTGTGAATCTAATGTCTGAGTTAATTTTCAATCCTATTTGTTTTAAACCAGCAGGTCAATATATTTTAAATATGTTGTATGCTATCCAACAGTCAAAAATCAAAATAAACAGCCTTTTTTAAAGATGAATTCACTTCATTTGCAAAAAAGTACTTAATCTACAGAAATTTTGGTTTTTGTGGGAGCTCTGAACCTTCATTTAAATAAGATTTCCATTTGTATTACATTAGAGCTGACAGAGGGGAAAAAACGAATAGCCATCTGCTAATCAGTTTATTTCTTATAATGAGAATAAATCTGCAATTTCACTAATCTAAAGGGCACAGAGAACTAACTTTGTGGGGAGTTAGTTTCTTGCACTGCAGAGAGCTCAAGACCAATTTGCAGGAAATAACAGTTTGCAAAGGTCCTAAACTATGAGGTAATGATGTTGGTTGAGTGGGCCAATCCTGCTCTCATTAAAGTCAATAGCAGCAGTCCCTTTGATTTCAGTGTGTCAGCATTGAGCCTGGTGCATGAGCAAGGGCTTCTCATGTTCCAGTTTTAGCCAGGGCTAAATATTACTGGCCAGTTTCTTGTTTACACTAGGATCTCTACACTGCTCTGGCCTTAAGACGGGAGTAAAATATATTGACGCTACTCATGTAGAGTTGCAGTACCTTAGTGTAAAACAAGAATCCTACCCTACTATTTCAGGTAATATTTAACTGAGGCTCTCAAAGAGTTTTTAAAAAGTGCAACGCCCCTGTAACGTTCTTATATCAATTTGCAGATGGGTAAGATGATGTAGGGTTCTTTTTGTCTTAGTTTTATCCAGAGTCCCATAGTTTGTCAGTGGGAGAGCTGGGAAGTGGGGAGAATGTCATTCATCCCTGGTTAAAATTACAATAAATTGTAACAGAGCACTGGCCTATAAGCATGGGCAGGGCCCATGCTCTGCTGCAGGTATATAGTGTCTTTATTCGGGGAGGTTGCTGGGGTTGTCATGTCCAGTATGATGAACAGCTGGTGAAGCAGGGTCACCTGACCAAGTGTAATGGGACCACATGTTGGCGCCTATATAAAGGAAAACACTGGCTTAATCTTGAGAAGGTGAGGGCAGAGGCAAGACTTCAGGTACAGGGGAGAAAGTCCTAAGAGAGAGCCAGGAAAGACTACCCAGGGGGAAAGTTGTGTCCTCTGCCCTCCTGGCTGCTGAAAACTGGAAAGGCCTCTGGTGGCTGGGGTCAGGTACTTTGTGTTGCTGTGCATCAATTTGTGATAACAAAGTTGGCCCTGAAGAAACAGCCAAAATGTAGCGTGAAGGCCATTCCATCTTTCCTGGCTGGTGTATCTGGCCACTGGCTTCCAGGAGCCTTCTGCGATAGTTACTTGTATCTGGTGTTGAGAGTAAAATAGTACACTTTGGTTCCATTATAAGCCTTCTTGTTCTCTTATCTTTTCTTCTTCTTATTTAGAGCTCTGAGAGGCAGCATGGTGCCCTAGCCGCTGAACTGGCATGTTAGATACCTGGCTTCTATTCCTGTCTCTGCCACTGACTGGCTGTAGGAACTCTGGAAGTCACTTCACCCCATTTGCCCTCCCACCCTCTCTCTGTCTTGCCTATTAGGACTGTAAACTCTTCTGGGCAAAGAGTGTCTCAGTACGTTTATACAGGGCCCATCACAATGGTGTAATGAACTGGTTGGCTGCTACAGTAATATACATTTTATATATACATTTTTATATTATATCCATAATATTAATTGGTCTGAAAATTTTTGTGATTGCTGTCTGGTCAGAGTAGATGTTTCCCTTGTAAACGTCAAGTAATTGATTAAATATACTTGAAATTTCCATTCTTTAGAAATGAGTCCTTTTGCACACCTGAAAAATGCCTTTTTTTGGCCATCTAGCTTCACACTGGAATGATTCATGCATTTGAAACCTTTTCAAATGTAGCAATAAGTACGCAGTCATGAGTAAGGCGGCAGTGAGAAAAAAAACAATTAAAACTACGTTCCTCGGCGTTAACTGGCACTGAAAAATTTCAACTTTCAAATGCTGCAACGCACCTGCCAACATGCTGATGCAAGGAAACCTTCCAACTTAAAAGCTTTAGTGGGTAAAATTTTCCTTGGCAGCATGTTGGTAGAAGCCACCACTTGCCTTGCCAGCACACTGTGCAGCGAATTGCTTTTATATTTTAACTCTTACAAACTCACCACTTTAGCACAAAAATACCTATGTGCTGACCCGTCCGCTTAGTGACCTTGCTCAGGGCTGCTGTCACTACTCTCCCCAGACAGAATCAAAAGTGGGGTACTGCACAGGTCCTTTTCCAGGTGAACCAGTCCGTGTGGTATGTTGCAGATTCTGAAGAACAACTGCAAAGCTTAGAAGCTCATAGAAACCAATGCTTGCAAGACCAGCATTGGTCCAGGATCAGTTTCTAAGCCTCGTGCGGTCTTGAGCAGATGGGAGGGAGTGTGGGCCCAGGATTTCACACTTGCAGTTGGAGGGAGCTATGGAAAAGCATTAAATAGTTAACCTTACCCCACAAATTGTCAAGCGAGAAGTCTCCTGTGGGTCTTTACGTAAGAATCTGCAGTCACTAGGCAAGGAGACTTGTTTTTTGCTGAAAATGAGAGGCTGGAGGTGCTCTCACAGGCACTTGTTGAGGAAAATTCACTGCTAAGCAGAAAACTGAAGGCTTTGGAGAATAATTTTACAAGCAACAGCTTTTGGGTATGGAGCATCAAAGAAACTGCTGAGTTCATGTAAGGTATTTGGAAATTATTCATAGCCTTGCTAGAAAAGCTATATTCTACTATCTATTTTTATTCAAGACTTCCCCATTGGTTTCAGTGGAGATTTACATGCACAGATCGGTGAACCAACGTGACCTTAAAATCATGGAGGATTTAACTGTGGATATTTAAAAAGAAGTCTCTCTTCAGATGTTTGTTGTTGCCTTTTGATCATCAGTAGGTAATTTTCCCTCTGATTCTGTAATTCCAACAGGACGACATTCGTTATTCCCAGCAAATGTCAATTTCAGTAGTTTAGGGGAGGGGAAGATGATTATCAGTAAGAGGGGATGCTCTGTACAATCTATTTAAAATATTCCAGTTTTGCATCTAGTCTCAAGTGTCTACACTTTTATTGGTCAGATATGTCCTCAATTGTTAAATGATGTATAAACAAAAACATATTTACTTTGGTTCGGGTACAAAATGTCCCAGCCAATTCTGTAACTGCAAGAGTTGACATAACGCGATGTGACACAATTTCCTGCTTTGCCCTGTCTGGACTAGAACACTTTTTTCCCTCCTTTGCTACCTAATTTTAACAGCTCACTCACGGCTATTGTTCAGGCAACTCGAATGCAGCCATTCTTATGATTCCTATGAAAGAACCTAGCAGCAATCCATTTAAAAAAGAAGTAAATATACCCACTTAATTATCAATTCAGGTTTGGATTTTCTAATGTGAACTGACTTCTTCACTGCAGAAGTCTCTCTTTCACCATCATATTTTTATTGACTACATATTTTTATTATGTTTCTAGAAAATGAATTGGTTGAATGAACTCCTGGGAAAAGAGATGTTCAGTTACATAGCTGATAGAGACAGATCCAAATCAATCCTCCTTGACCTGGTTGTGAACATTCCTTGAATTTGAATCATAACCAAGTGTGGCTTGACCCTGTCTCTCTAATGGAATTAACCAAAGCACTAAATACAAACAGCCATGAGCTCTGGGAAAGTTTGGATCTAGTTCTGGAACTGAACTGTGTCACAGAGACCCATTGCTACTATTTATTCCACTCACATTCATTCTTACTCTGCAAGGTAAATGTGTGATCTAGTCTGGAGTCACTCTAGTGTTCCATCTATGGACTGTCAACAGGTAAGGGGATGGGATCCAAGGGTAAATTTAATCTGGCCCTAAAGGAACTGGTCAACCAGCAAGTCACACAGCAGTTCTGCCAAGTGATCCACATAGAATCTATACTCAAACCATGAGATGTGGCAGAACTGCTAACTCTTTCTGCTCAAGTATTTTTCGCATATTTGAGTATACATTCGATTTTTGCAGCGTTCTTTTGGCATGTTCCTGTCATCCATATTTAGCATAATCTACTTGGTGAAATTTGGAAGTCTTTGAATTGTAGCTTTGAGAGGATTCATTGCTACACCAATTAAGATTCAGTAATATATTAGATAGTCTTCTCCTTACAAGGTTCTATTTTACTATCAGTTTAATGTGCATGTGGTAATTACCTATTTTGGGGTGACATTTAATAGACTGAAGTTCATTGCTGCTCATTTCATCCTTTTGTATAGGGACTGCTGGGAAAGAAACTGCACTTAACATTTTGGGAAGTGACAAAAGAGGAGAAAATTATACCCTTTGGCTATACCCTTTTGATATTGTATTTTTACCAAGGTGAACACAAAGTGTATGTCAGACATAGGATACAGAGTGTATTTGGGATCATTGCCTAGTTTGTTTTACAGTTCCCTTTGTGTTCATTTTATGTTTGGACTTTGTTAAGAGAAATAATCCTAATCCTTAAAATTCTGATCAGAGAAGCATTTCTTTCATGCAGGAGGAATTTTTTTGGGGAGGGGCCACCTACCCACATCCTTTTCTGGACCATTTTCGCTTAGATTCTGCTGTTATAGTTTTGCACCAGCCGGCAATGCAGTTCAGTGTTTGGTGCTTTTTGGAAGAAGATCTAAAAGACTCAGTCTAAATTAAATCCAATTATATACCTGGATTTAAAATCTGTTTGTAGGCAAATTAAAGGATTTGGGTTTTTTTCCAGTTAATTTTGCTATTTCATATAAAGAGTATATTAACACAAAGGTATCAGTGGTTTTAAATTAGTGTAATTAGTAAATATCTAAAGAGTTATAAGAAAATTAGGAGCCTGATTGTCCTCTAATTTACACTGGTATAATTTGGGAATAGTTGAATCTTGTCTATTTTTGTGGCCCTCCTCCGCCACCACATATGAAGAGAATGTTATAGTAATGAGTTTAGCTTTATAAGCCCCCTGGAAAGTGGGTATGTATTACTATAGATGGGATAGTGAGGTGCAAAGAAATAAAGTAACTTGCTCAAGATCACAGAGGACGCCTGTGATAGAGCAGCAACCAAGGTTTCTTAAGTTAGAGGCTAGTATCATAATCACAAGACCATCCTCTTTCAGCCTGAAATGACTGTGTGAGACAACAGGCCTGCTCCTCCTATCTAAAAATGGCATAAAATGCCTTTTCTGGTCTTACAAATTGCATTGTCTCAAATGCTGAAAACCCTCCTGCAGTGCAGGTAGCTTACACAGTCCTGTGGAGCAAGAAAGCTCTTCCTGATGAAATATAAATAATAAAAAGGTGAGCATAAAAGAAGAGAGTGCAGCTCACACATTTGCAATAAGAAGGCATGAAAGGGACAAATTACAGCAAGCCTCTTCTCTGTATGGGAACAAGCTATGAAGCAACAGGAAGCTCTTTCAGGGGATTTTCTTTTCCCTTCTGTTTTCTGAGAGGAGATTGGGATTGAGTTTCCACACACAAAATCAAGACTGTCGTGGAGAGCATTGGTGAGAAATACAGCTTTAATATTTAGTCTAGGATAACATTGTTAAAAAGATGCAGTTTGCCTAATATGTTCAAACTATCCAAAAAATGCATGTTAAAAAATCGGCCTCTGAAAATGAATCCTAGGTCGGGATTTATGTGGCAGAAAACATCGGGTTAGATCATCAGCTGGTTTAAATTAGCAGGGCTCCATTGGAGTTGGTAGAGCTATGATTTACACTAGCTGAGGGTCTGGCCCATTGACTTTTCACTGACACTGTCTGATGCCTTAAGATATATTTTATGGGCTAGATTCAAAGCTAATGTGACTTGGCTGGTTGACATCAATGGATCTACACCAGTTTACACCTTTTGAGGTGCTAGCCCTATTTTCTTAAACTAATGTTGTGTTCTCGTCTCCGGAATTTTTTTTTTAACTGCTGCACAGCCAATGAACCCCGCTGCTTAAATAAAAAGCCAGAGCCTCCAATGGTGTAAATCAACATAGGTGTACTGACATCAGTGGAGCTATGCTGACTCATATCTTTGTGGAATCTATCTCTAAGTTTTCCTCTGCCGATAGGTTATTTATTAAAATAGATTATTAGGTGACTACTACGTGAAAAAGCTATCAAAAGAGAGTGCAGCTTGCAGTAGACATTGCAGATAGGAGTTTTACTTCCACTTAACACAAATATACCTGTCCTGAATACTCTCCCAAAAGAATTGTACCCAATTACGTTGACTTAGAGAAGGCAAAGTATAGATGGCAATAATCCATACGATTAAAAAGTGTGACTGGACGGGTCTAGTCCTGCGTGCCCTGCACCCATTTCAGCTGAAATGGACCTAAATAAAAGTAATTAACCTTTTGTAGCCCACCCTACATTTGTTTTAGCGACAGAGGTTTTTGATAAGTAAGCAGTGTCTGGTTTTGGAGCAAACTACTGTACTGTAGATGGAAAATCAAACCTTTTTTTTCCCTCCAGTAAGGAACTTGGTTATTAAAACATTTCTCCAGAGTAGCTTGTCCCTGTCAGAAATCGAAGGTCATAAAGGAAGAAGTCAGAGTTTATTTACTTCCACCCTGCTGCTCTAATTAAAGGGCGTTAGCCTGTTAGCTCCATTTGATTCTCTCAGTAAGCCTGTACAATTTATTTTGAAGAAGCAAGGAGGGGGGAAATAGCCACATCCTCCTGATAGTGATCAAAGACTTTAAAGATCAGCAATCTGCTTAGTTTTTATTTGCTTCACTCAGGAAGGAGCAGCTCACAATTAAATTAAATAAATGCATTTAAACAGTAACCACAAGTCTGACTGAAACAGAAGGAAAGGTAGGAAGGAATACTGATAATGGTGTGAGTTACAGAAGGAACTGAGTGACAGTGTTAACTCTGAATTTCCTGCCTACTGGTGCTTTAACATCACGTGTGCGGTTTTTTGATACTGAACTTTCCAGTGTCTTTTTTAATAGGAAAAAAAATGGATCCATGAATTGCTGGAAATATGCATTATTTCCCACAGCAGCCGCAATGCATGGTAGTTGCTCAACCCATCTTTACTTGATTAAAATGGTACTTTGGAAGGGAACGGGATACAGCTTACAAGTAAAGTGTCTACATGGCAGCTTTCTGATAACATAGGGCCAGATTCTGCCATATATTAAGGTCTCTTTGTGCTGCCAGATTGGCACAAAGGGACCTCAAAGCAATCCTAAAGGGACAGCTGATTCCTTCAGCCTAGGAGGAAGACCTCAGCAGGTGGAAAAGCCAGCATAGTATGGATCTATGTTAGCCTCCTGTCGGAGTCCCACAGGAAAAGAGTAGGAGGAGGTGTTTAGGGGCCAGCCTGGGCAGGGAGAGAGTGCATGGTCTTCACCAGTGCAATGGTGCTAGGGTGTTATTGCAGATGGGCAGAAGATAGATCAGGTCTAAGGTTGTACGATCATGTATTGAGTTCTTGGCAAGCACCAGGATCTCCCTCTCCTCAGCTGCACTGAGCTCTTCTTCACATTGCTTTCTGGCAGCACAATTGCATATCTAGGCAAGACTGAATGCATATGAGAGAAATGAATTAGTGATACTAATACAGTGTACAGTCTATTGTTATACAGTGTACAATTTAACTATGGCACTCATTGCCACAGGATACCGCTGAGGCCAGCTTCTTAGTAGACTTCATGAAGGGATTAGACATTTATGTGGGTAAAGAGTTGCCAGCTGTTGTGATTTTTGTTTATTACAAATCTTGCGACATTTAATGTTTTCTTAAGGTCCAAGCTCCTGAAGACAAGAGAATCTCAGCTTGCTTTTTTTTTTTTTAAATGAAAGTTTCTAACCCCTCATGGTTGCGAAGAAAAGGTTAGAAATGTGACTGTATGACCCAGGGACTATATTCTTTTCATGAATTCATGAGCTTTTTAAACTGTGTTATTTTTGGAGACCTGACTCATGGGTTATTGAATGCTTGGGGTTGGCAATAATAAGCTATGCCAATTTATACCAGCTAAGAGTCTGGTCTGTGTGGCTTCCTAATTTGTGAAGCTCAAATTTTGCCCTGTTTCAACCTTCCTCACCTGCCCCCTTCAAAATATAAAAAATTAGCTATTTTATGTACTATTTGCACAGCAGCTTCCATTATTTAAATCAAAGTCAGTTTGGAGAAGGTCAAAATTGCACCATAAAATTAAACTTGTTACATGTCTTACAATTCCCAAACCTTCAAATCCATTAATATTTTTTAAATTGGTAAAAAAAAAAAAATTGTGTCAAATTTGAACTCAAAGAATTTTAATGGATGACTTTAAGCCCTGAAAATTGGGATGTATAATGAAGACCATTTAACTATGGAATCGTGATCAATGATGCTATATAATACCTTAAAATATTTAGAGCCAGGCTGGTAGGTAGCAAGAGACTTTTTAAAATATGAAAAGATTTGCCTTTTATTCTGCTTTGGTGGAATCTTTTAAGTCAAAATTGCTCAGAGGTAGGATGTGTGAAAAATCGGGATGGGTGCCTGTTATCCTTCATCCCATATATATTATATATACACAAAAGTCCTGAATATGGGGACTGTCCTTATTTTTTATAGTGACAGTCCCATCTGGTCACCCTACTGAGAGGCAACATGAACAGCACCTTGGAAGTAAGTGGAGCCCAGTCAATACATATCTAGGTAACTGTGTCTCACCTATTTTAATTTGGGTGGAATCTATAAAGCTTGCAAGGCTCCCCAAACAGCACTGGCAAGCCATGTATTTTTTACATGTGGCATGGGGAAAGGTACATTCCTACAATAATCAGACTTATCGCAGCAGGGTAAAGGCAAATTGCCTTCCAGGCGGTGCCTGTAAACCTTGTTAAATGCTGATGTTCTGTCTTTTAATTAAAACAAGCTGGCATTTATGGTCTCATGTAATCAAGAAATGGAAGATTTTATAACCTCTTTTTATCTTCTGACATGTGGTGAAGGAAAATATGACTCTGCTTTTACCCAAGCATGTCATCTGGAAGAAGGCAAAGTTTGTCTAGTTTTTACATGCATGTGGCTTTTCATTGTTTGCCTTGTTTGCATGAACTCCAGCGTTACCTGACAGTATCCACTTTTGAAGTGAGCCTAATCATATGCTGTTAAGTGATGAGTACCAGTCTTCCACCAGTCTGTGTACAATAAAACAACTGTGCCTGCGTTGTAATGGCATGTTTAGCTGAGTGTTGTGCTTTCTTCGCTGCTGGTGGTTTCAGGCTGCTATTACAGGATGCATTAGCTAGAGCATGAACCATTCTCTTTCCTATACCCCTATCCCTACTCCAGGCCTTTGCACTGGGGTGAAATGACAGTCTGCAGTGCTTTCATGCACATGATTTCTTACCACAAACAGTATTTCACATTCCAGTGTAACCTCTGGTTCTAAATGATTTTTCTTTCTAACGTTCAGTGCAGTATCATATTCATGCATCTTATTCATATTTTTAGTGTTTATGGCCACATTTATGTTCTTTTCAAGAGGTCCACAGTCACTGCTCTAAATAACAATGCCTGAGGCTTCGCATTGCTCCATGGACTAAAGATATGCAAGTTCAAAAAATCGATTCTTGATTTTTGGGCTGGCAGAGGTTTCAAATGTCACAGTGGTGGCATGGTCAGTCTCAAGAAAGTAGTTGCTCTATAGTGAATGGGATTCCTGTGATGGTTATGAATGAAGGGATAGTAACAGGTCCACTCTTCAGTTAAACCCAGAAAACAATGTAAATGGGGGGAGGAGGGAAGTCATTACAAGCACAGCAGGTAAAAGGTGATCCTTTTGATTGGTAGAGTGGGTTTTAATGTAGATGATCACCGTTCAGTCCAAGGAATTTGTGTTCCTTGTGGAATAATGATAAAGCAGAATTAAGTGAAGTGATTTTGTGATTCAATATATATCGGGCCTCATTTTCCCTTCACTCACATCAGTGTTATGTTGGTACAACTCCACTGATTTCAATGCTGATGCTTCTGATTTATATTGCTGGAAAGGAAAAGGAGAATTGGGTTCATAGGTTTTATTTGATCCTAAACCTGAGTTGTTTAAAAAAAAAAATTCCTTAGGGATCTGCTAAAAGGTAAATACTCCAAACCTACAGTATCAAGAGTGTTTTATTTTTACTGTCATGAGCAAACTGCTGTCTGCATTCTTTATGGCCTGGAATTGAAGAATGCAGTCAGCTGTGTGGAATCACTAGATGGAATCACTGGGCTTTTCATCAAGTCCTGGAAGCTGTTAAAAGTATATCTTCCTGTATGATGGGAACCAGGAAAAGCTTTTACAATTTTTTTTTAATAAGCAAAATGAAACAAATAAGCAAACAACCTCCCTATCCCCAACCACTTTAATGGTTCTGTTCTCAATTGTCTACCTTCTTCAGGGTTCTCTGTTCTAAAAGTGACACAGCTATAGCTATAGTGACATTTCGTCTTTACACTGGTGTTCTCTTCAGAGCTAGAGTTGGGGCTGATGGGGCTTTTTGCTGATCTTTGATGCTGAGTTCTCCTCCCATCCCCTGATTGCGGGTGTGACAAGATCAGCTCTGGCCTCTCGTCATCTCCTTGGCTGAGCTACTGAGCTACGAGTTAGGGAGACCCTGTGTCAGGTTGTGTGTGCGGCCATCTGACAATGGACCTGCAAAGAATTAAAAACCATCACCACACTGGGGTAGTACTCTCCGTTTCCTTATGGTGGATGAAGACGGCTGGGAGGAGGGTGCAGTATCTTGAGTAATATCAAGTCTAGACTTGCTGGTTTTGGTGAAGGAGCTTCGCAAGGTCTCAGGGATGTTTGGTGTGATCTCTTAACACCATACGACTCTCTTGGCTGACTGCCAGAGAGACAGGGAGACTCTTCCCTCCTGCTCACTAGGGTTTCGGGGGTAGGCCCTGATCATGGCATCCCATGTGACAGCTGTGATCTTGTGAATTGAGCACAAAGCCGGACATCAGGAGGCCTGGATTCTGTTACCAACCCTGACTCTGTGTGAACTTGGACAAGTCAGTTAACCTGTGTGCCTCAACTTCCTCAATGGAAAAATGAGGAAAATAGCATGTCCCCGCTTCTGTAAAGCACCTAGTCCCCTACACTGCCATGTTAGGCAAATCACAGTCCCCTTCCACTCCTCCCTTCCTCAGATCCTGTGCTGCTCCCATGCAGGCTTTCCTGGGGAGGGTAGGATTGAAGCCCTGAGGTTTTTTATAGGTGTTTTAGGATGAATGAGCTGTGTAAATTTATTATGCTACAGATTTGGAGCATTAGACGTTAGAACATTTACAGCAAGTCTGTATACAGAAACTTTCTGCAGTATTTGCAAAGAAAAAAAGAAAGAAAGAAAGAAAGAAAGAAAGAAAGAAAGAAAGAAAGAAAGAAAACCCTTTAAAGGTAATGAACTGGATACAAGCTTAAAAATCATAAAGATCTATAGACTAGTGGAACTGGTCTAAATTGGAGAAAAGCGGAATGTCCCATCAAGGTGAGATTGAAATATTGGCCACCTCTAGATGCTGTTCTTTCCCAGTATCCAGAAGAACGTATCATTCTAGGTGCACTCCACAGTTTTGTACCTGTTTATGTGGCTATAATGAAATGCTCTTAAACCGACAAACATTATTCAATGAAGCGTCTAATTTCACTGAAATGTACTTCATACTCTCCCAGATACATGTCTGAAACCAAATTTCTCATTGCTTCATTGCTCCTGTCATAGGAGTTTTGTCTGTAATCCATGTCTATTTTTATGGATCAGGCTACATTTGAATCATATCAGTAGAACAGGCTGAGTACTAGAAACACATGTGGTTGAATTATGAATGATTTGATCATGTTCACGCCCCTTTTTATTTGCTATTTGCAAACATTCATTCCCCTGGGATGAATTTACTGAATGACTTCACAATTAATAACTTGACTAGCTTTACATATTAACAAAGATTTCTCTCTCTCAATGTGCCTTGGAGGTCTGCAACAACTAAAATCAAAAGAGAGATTTACTTGCTTTGTCAACGTGTATTGTTTAAATGAGATGGCCTTGTTTTCAGAGGACATTGCTTCTGTTTGCCTGGAAATTGTTTGACTTGTTTTGTTCAGGTTTAAATCTTTTTGGCTCTTTATCCTCTTATATAAAAGCAAGAAAGGTTACTATTAAAAAGAGCAGATCCTCAGCTAGTGCAAATTGGTGCAAGTCCTCTTACTATGCTGATATACATTGGCTCATCTCATCCAAAAATTTCAGAGCTGGTCCAAAAATGAACAAAGGTCAATAGAGAAAATCTTCATGTTCTTCAAATCCAAACCTTGTGTTTTCCAAAAGAGGGAACTGTGCATTCACAGCTAATAGTGGCTGATTATAGCTTAGTAACTGACATTGGCTGTGAAGGCAGCCGCTTTGCTGTTTCCTTGGCTAGGGGAGAAGAAATATTGGCCACCTACTTGTCTGAAAGAGAACAGCCATAGATGGGGAAATAATTAAAAGATTATTCTGTAAGGGTCACAAAATATTGGAAATAGGAACATTATTGGGCTTTTTGGTATGTTTAAAGTGTCTTGTGAGTTCATTGGTTAACCAGCTGTGTGTGTGTGTAACTGGGTTTGCACATTCAAAGTGACAGGCAAAGGAAAAAGGAAATTTATTTGTGCCCTTTTTATGTATATAAAGGCTGAAAGATTGTTTTCATGGAAATGTTTTTTTCCCAGCAATTTTTACCAAAGAAATTAGGTTTTTGTCCCCCTCAATTTTCACGGAAGACACTGTAGATGACTGGAGAACTAGCAGGATTATTGCTTATAATGTAAACTCTTTGCAGCAGGGATCAGGACCACTGGTTATATTTGTACAGTGCTTGTACAATGGAGCCTTGATCTGTGACTGGAGCTCTGGGGTGCCACTGCAATGCAAATGATGAACCTTGGGGATCAGGGGAATATCTGCCTGCCTGAGTAATTTAAATCTTGTTTAGGGGAAAACTGATTGTTTCCTTTTTTTGGGCAGATGCAAACTTAAGGATTGCACTACAGGAAACTTCATTAGTCTGGCACTGGAACACAATAGCTTTATAGGCCTTGAGATACTTTGTTGTGTTTACATCCATCTAGTCATCTCCCCCAGTATGCAATTCCACCAAGTCTTGGCCTAACACGTGGTCCCAACAATGCAAATGATGGATAATAATACTATGACATATTAGAAGCTATTGTACCATGAAACTGAAAGCTGAACAAGTGACAATGAAAGGGAAATTTCATCAGTGTTAAAAACTTTTGGTCAAGATTTTTAAAGAATGGCTGCCTAAAGCTAGGCTTGTCAGTTCTTATGTATAGACACTTCCATAATTAGCTTAGTGTTAAAATTGCTGAGCATTCAGTAGATTCCATTGGCTTTAGTGGAAGTTAATGAGTGTTCAATAAATCTGAACATCAGGATACTTATTTGGTGCCTAACTCTTCAGTCTATATTTAGCATTAGGCTCCATTTTTTAAAATCTTGGCCTTTGATTTTGTTAACACTTATTTAACTAAAATACTGACAAATAGTTGAATTAAAAAAATTCTCTTTGGGAGAGGTTCACCCCACTCATGCTTTCAGCTGGAGTCTTGAAAAGCTTGCATTCCATTTCTCTGATGCTCAAAGGAACCTTAATAGACAAAGCAGGGAAGACAAAACTTGATATTCCTGCTAGCTTCAAGATAAGAAACACCCTACAAAAAGTGGGTGCAGAGCTGTTTTGTTCAGACTATCTGCCATTGCACTTGCACGTGGATGGGTAGCATGCACAGACTGAACCCAAGATCCATGGAGTGAAATGTATGAGCCACGATTGCTTGAGCTAATGGTCTAACTCCATATATAGCTTGCAGAGTTGTAGATGTGTTGGTCCCAGGATATGAGATAGACAAGATGAGTGAGGAAATATCTTTTACTGGACCAATTTCTGTTGGTGAAAGAAACAACCTTTCACCAACAGAAGTTGGTCCAGTAAAAGATATTAGCTCACCCACCATGTGACTCTTAAATCCATATATAGTCTTCCATATATGTGGTTGAGCCATGGTCTCAAAACAAAAACATATGCTCTATTCACTACATTGTATATGTTCTGCTGGCTGGCTACCCTGTGGTTTGTAACTACTATAAATTATTACATGTAGATAGTTCCATTGAATAATCAGACTATTAGCAGATTTTTAAACCTCTTATGTGATCTACTCATTATAAGGGACCAAAGACCCACAGTAGCTTACACCAGTTATCATTATTTATCATTTGCATTATTGTAGCATACAGAAGCATCAGTCATTGACTAGGATCCCATTGTACAGACACAGAACAAAAAATAAAAACATAGTTCGGCACCAGCCTACCATAACTGTGTGTGCTAATGGCTGTTGGCAATCACAAAACAGGTGGGCACACACTCTTGCTATCTGTTAAGCACCCAAAAGTGGGCACCCAAAACTGGAGTATGGTTTGAGCTCAATGTTCAGCCCTTAACCTAAAAATACAGTCAACAAACAGAGTTTTCTGTAGATGCAAAGAGCTATGGGTGCCAAATAAATAAATTAACACCGAAATTTCAAGCTGAGGCAGAAGAATAAGAATGCACAATGCTTAATGGCATTTATAGGAATTACCTTGGCATATGAATGGGAACTTGAAAGAGATTTTTTCCCCCTCAAGTCCTCAGGATCAATATCTCAGCTTCCAAGTGCTTTTTTTGGAGCTTGGTGTAGTTTTCTTTTTCTGATCTTTTGCAGACTGATCTTTGTCATTCTTGGGTAATGGAAAATGTTGGTTGTATGTTTGTTTTTTCTCTCCTTTTTGCTCCTTGCTGTGGGGAATTGCTGGAGAAGGCTTTTAAAATATAGAAATTCAAAGAAAACAACTGGAGGGCACAGCAGTTTGAGACAAACCCAGAAACATTTGATTCTTCTGTAGGCAGCAAAGACTGGCTTGAGGATGAGCCCAGGGGCTCTTGTGATTACCTGCCCACCTAAGTAATTTGTCTTGTTTGCAGGAAAAAATTATTGTTTCCTTTTCTTGGGCAGATACAAATGTAAGGATCACACCACAGAAAACCTCATTAGTCTGGCTCTGGAACACAATAGTTTTATAGGCCTTGAGATACTTTGTTGTGTTTACTCCCACCTAGTCACCTCCACTAATATGCAATTCCACCAGGTCTATGGCCTAGCAGATGGTCCTAACTAATGAAAAGAGCCCTTTTAATTAGTCCGTCTGAAGACATTTATTCACATTGGTGGGCGCTCCCAATAAAGTTTCAATGACAAGAATCAGTGTTGCTGGCTTCCAACAGTTGCCATCTGCTTGGTGGCAGAAACTGGCTATGGGATCACTGTTTGTATTTCCCACTTCACTGATCTGGAAACAGGTTTAAGGCTTGGGGAAGAGAGAGAAAAAAATCTCCTGGTTATTGCCCACAGCAGTTTGAAAGCTGTGGTATCCCTGCTTCCAGAACTAGGATTACAACAGTTTATCCTGCTATCTCTAACAACAGTTTCAGAAAGCGGCTTTAGAAACCATGCTCACTTCCTCTGGCAGTAGATTTTTAATATTTGAAAATATCTTCAGTGTATTTGCTAAGGCTCTTACGTAGACTGATGGCCTGCTTCTTAATCTGAACATTTAAAAAAATCTCTACTTTACTTTTAATGATCGCTACAAAATAATCTAAAAGGATTAGAAATGCAGCACATTGTCTCGGTAAGGCTGGTCCTAGGAGCCTAGGAGTTTGCATACTAAAGGAGACTGACTGCATATTAAATGGAACCTCTTAATAGCGACCTTGAATAAAACGGGGAAGCAGCATGGCATAATAGAGAATTTGCATGACTTTCTGCTCTAAAATCATCCCTCATTTTAGTTGCTATAAACAGAGGATGGTGTCCATTGTGTATTGACATATTAATTTAAGAAAACAATGCTGCCCATAAAAAAGGAGTAGTTTTATAAATTACAAGGTGAGAGGGAACCAGTGTGGTCAAATAGTCTTACCTCATGTATAACATAAGTCATAGAATTTTCTCCCAAATAATTCCTTTTGAACTAGAGCATATTGTTTTTAAAATGTGTCTAGTTGTGAGAGCAGAGAACTGGGAACAGTGTATCCTGAATATTGTTTCTGGCTCTTTAAATGACATATTGTGTGGCTTTGGATAAAAATACTTAACCTTTAAGAAACTAAAAAAATTATTTACTACAACAGGCTTTAGATCTGGCTTTTAATGAATGTTTATAGAGTTCTTTGCGATCAAAGAAAAGTGCTAGAGAAGTTTAACACCTTATTATTATTGTTAATAATATGAATCAAGAAAAAATTCTTAGTAAGTAGTTTGATATAGCAAGCTCAGATGCAGTTTGAACTTTGGAGCTTGTTAGTTCTAAGCCATCTATCACCAGGCCAAAAAATCTTTGGAACTACTTTGTAAATCCTATTCAGGAACAGCTGTGTAAGGTGTGGGTTACTATTTCAAAACCTGGCTTCCCTTTTTATCCTGGAACTTTCAGTCACAATAATTGTAGGTGCAATTTCGCACTGCCAGTTATTAGTGGTCAGCTAGTATATTTTCAGATCTTGTGCACATAAAGTATGCGCTACCCAGGTTGAAGTAAATAATATTATCTGAAATTCACTCTTCATATTTGAGCTATTTCCATAAATAAAAATCAGCAATTCACAGTTTTTATTATACACTTTAAAATATTTTTCATAAAGTTTGGTTTGTTTTTAAATAAGCCATGTGATCTTATGCCAGTATTGTCAACTCCAAGCATTAAAAAAATCATGAGATTGGCTTAACAATTGTGAGGTTTATAAAAATAATATGTTAGATTATTTGTATTTGCTTTTTAGTTTCTGAGCCTTTAGGGTTCACTTGTTTAATGGCTTGGAGCTTTTCTCTGTAACCATGAGGGCGGGATATTTTTTTTTTAAGTGAAAGTTGAGATTCTGATGCAACATTACGATTCCAGCAGATGGGGCTTTAAGATAAATACTAAAACTCACGAAATTCACGATAAAATCACAAGAGTAGGCTCCATTTATCTCAGCAAGGTGCAAACTACTAGGAACAGCCATCTTGAATTATTCCACTAGCACACATTTTTTTCTTCATATTACAGTGGTGAGCAAATTATTATTGCTAAATTATGTGTAACATTCCCAAACATGCTTTGGAGTTTGAATAAAATATTTTAACAACTGTGTGTAGTGAGCATTTTGCTGATGGACTTCTCTACCAGCCCTGTCTCATGAAGGGGGCACAAACCCTTTCCCTCCAGCCCCTAGGCGATAAGGGAGTCAGACATTGTAAGTCCTGAGGCAAGGGCATGCAGCTCACAGAAGCCTGGACTTGGGCTGAAGTCTCTTTTGTGGGACATTGGGCTTATGTTATTCCCCACATCCTCTGTCTTGGAAGGGGTAGGTTCAGCCAGTAACCTGACCAGAAGGCTAAGTCACCCTACTGGAAAGAACATCGCCGCACTAGAGTGACCAGCAACAGTGGATGCTAGAGACGGGCAGAGCTGTGACCAAGGACCTAACTATTACGCAGTGCCATTGGCAAGTGTCCCCATCACAAACCCCCACAGAAAGTTGATGGGGGCATAAGGAGGATCCTCTGAAGGACATGCTAAAGGTGTGGTTAAAGAGGTAGAAGGAGAGGATAGAGCCCTGGAAGCCAAACGAGAATGAGATTTCGAGAAGGAGCACGGTTGGCTGTGTTAGCACTGTGGCTAACAGTCAAGGAGGATGGGGATGGAATACCAGTTCTGTCATCTGGCTAGGAAGAGTTCGTTATTGACTTAGACATGAGTAGTTTCAATGGAGTACAAGGGGTCTAGGATGGAACTAGAAGAGAGGAACTCCAGACAGTGATTTGTGAATGGTGCATTCAATGAACTTAGAAATGAAGAGGTGGTAGTAGTTGGAGAGGCAAATATGGGATATTTTTAAGAGAAGAGAAACTAAAGTGTGTTTGTATTTTGGGGAAAAAAGCCAGAGGGGAGAGTGAGAGGTTAAGGGCGGGGATGAGATCAGGAAATGGGTTGGGATGGGGTCATTGGGGCAAGTGGAGGGGTTAGACAAAAGACAAAAAATGTTAGTGGCTGTGACTGGAGAATAGGAGGGGAAGAGACGGGAAAGCAAACTGAGGGGAGGGAGAATTTTGTATTTTGTTAATTTTCTCTTGGTAGAGATGATCAAGATCCTATGCTGAGACAAGTGGAGGGAGGCAAAAGGGAGGGTTTGTACAAGGTGTTGCAGAAATGCAAAGGAAGACTTTATAATCTAAAGGCTTGATCCATAGACCATTGAAGTCAATTGGCATTTTTCAATAGGCTTTGGAACAGGGCCTAATCCTGTTATGCTGTCATCTGAAATGGCAAGTCTATGTAAAATCAATAGAATTTAGAGATCCATCAGTTACTTTTCATGATACTGAAATGGTTAACATTTTCCTAATGTCACTATGTTTTTATTACATTTAGGAGGCCATATGGGCTCACTGTAGTGTTTAATTTACAAGAAAATGACTGGCTTTTCTAAAGAGTCATTGCCTGCAGCACTTTGACTCAGAAAACTGGTTCAGATTATTGGGGTGTGTTTCATGATCAGTTTTACTAATATCATTTTTCCTCTTAGCATGAGATACAGGACGACCAACTTAAACAATACAAGGCAGCTTGTCTCCCTCCCTAGAGTATGTAAAACCACACACTGGAATTCAAGGTGAGGAGAGAATTTGTTCCTAACTTCTTCTTGCATACCCAACACGTTTCAATACTGATCCCTTTTCTTTTGCAGCAGGGGTTGGCAACCTAGGGCACACAAGATGATTTTGAGCGGCATGCGTTGTGCCGCCGGGAGGGGAGAGTGGCTGTCATGTGGCGCTGCATGGGGCTGGGAGTGGCTCTTGGCCGACATCATGTGGGACAGGGAGGAGGGGAGAGGCCACCATGTGGCATTGTTTGGGGCCAGAAGTGGCTCCTGGCCAGTGCTCAGCCCACGTCACATGGGAGAGGGGTGGGATGGGAGGGCGGGAGCAGCTGCAGCGTGGTGCTGCTTGGAGCCGGGAGTGGCTCCTGGCCAGGGTGTTGAGCCCACGGCACGTGGGAGAGGGGCTGAGGGAACACTTGGCACACCGCTTCTCAAAGGTTGCCGACCCCTGTTTTACAGCAATAGATATAATTAAAGTGTGGGTGGCAGCCAACAACCCTGGAGGCTAAACAATTCAATTCTATTTACCCAAAGAACAAGATGTGACAGTTCAAGCTTTCCCATGTGACCTCACCAATGTTCTGCATGTGTCGGGACTATCTAGAAATCTTTCTATCCTAGAGTAAGCCACTGTTGCTACCACTATTATAGCTATGCATAGAGTGGCTCCGGATGACATGTTGGTAGGAATTCCAGAGGTTGCCTGTATTATTTCTACTAGAACTCTCGCTATTACCAGTAGATCTGAACAGGTAGTTGGGAAACTTTAGGGGAAATTATTTAGTGTAGTTGTAGTGAGTAGCCAGAGCAGGGCAGGGAGTGGGTGTGGCCTCCCTCCGAAACGGACAGGGAGGGACAGCCAACCACACTACAGTAGTGAAAACCTAAAGATGAAAGGGTAATTCATTGTTCTGGCCAGATCTGCAGTTGCAGTGCATTGGCTAAAATCATGGCGGTACACCAATGGATCAGCCGAGGATATGTTCCTTCATTTTCCATGCAGCCCTTGTACTCTTTGTTGAGGCAACTTATTACCGTAGGATGTAATCTGTGATATTAGGTAATGTAACAGACACCTGTACCCTGAGTAACTCACGTCAGAGACACTGCTGAGCAGCCATCCGAGGAGAACAACTTTTGGTTACTACCAGAGCTGGCCAGAGAACAATAATTCTGTTTTGTGACAGCTTTTCAGGTTTTGAAATTTGTTTCCATTCCACATTGGAACAAAATCAAAAACTTTCAAATGTGTTTTGTGAAACAGAATAGTGTCAAAACAGCTATTTTGGATTAGAAAGGTCAGGTTTGTGATTTGGGTCTCTATCTCTCTCTAGAAGTGAGCAGAGTCTATCCCACACAATGTTTCAGCTTTGACAAAACAGCATTTTTGATGGAAAAACAGTTAGTTGAAAATATTCCAACCAGCTCTAGTCACTACTATTCCGGCCTGGATGGAAACTGCCAACCTCAGGGCAAAGAGTTCTAGATTCTATTACCAATTGCCTGCACAATCTACTGCCACAATTTTTTATTTTTTAATGGTTTTTCAGATGAAAATACTTCAACCATTGGGCAAAAGAAATCCTGAGAACATGCAAAACACCAAGAGGAAAAGAGAGAACAAGAAGGTGATGTTGCTGAGAACAGTACAAAAGAATCATCGGTTATGTCTCCACTTGGAGTTGGGGGTATGATTCCCAGCTTGCATAGACATACTCACTCTAGTTCACATCTAGCTAGTACACTGAAAATAGTGGTGGAGCTGCAATATACCGCACAGTGCTGGCATGGGCTAGCTGCCTGGAAAACACACCTGTGCAAAACCTGCATGCATGTACTTGGGGTGGCTAGCTCGTGCGACCTTGGCTACGCTACAATTTTAGCATGCTAGCTAGATGAGACTTACCATGAGTTTGTCTGTGTGAACTGGGATCACACCTCTAGCTCCAAGCACAGACATAGCCATAGTTGCAAAACAAATCAATGCTAGGAAATCTTTTCTCTTTCTAGAGATATCTTCGTCTGGGTTATCGTTTCCTTTTTCTCTTCTGTTTTGTATGGTAAGTATTTTTTATTGTGATGCACAAACAGAGACAGACTAAGAACATAATTTTGGCTTTTGTGACTCATGTTCACATTTCATTTTCCTGCAGATGTTCTGCGCAGCAGGACAGGCATGTTGGATCCATGGTGTTCTTCCCACAGAACATTATTAATATGCAGCTGTGTGCTAGCATCTGGATAGTTTCGCTGAAAGCAATGTGAATATGAGCATGTCAATTCCCTTTTTTAACCCTGCATGGGATGGAAATAGAGTGCAATGTGTTCCATGGGTCACTGGCTATATCTTGTGCGTGCAGAGGATGGTCTCAGTGCTTTGATGGTTTGCTTATATCTGTATGATATTTTACTAGCCTCTTCCAGTGTGGATAGTGCACATGTACAGCTTAGATTTATGGGGCTGGGGGAGTACAGCTACAGGTTTTCTGTAGCCCATGTTTGGAGCAATGGCTGACCAATCCATATATTAGTGCTCAATATCCTAATGATGATGTGCTAAAATTATGACTGACAAATTGGAATCTAATGTGAAGAAGTTATTAAAGCAATGCAATTTCCCTCAGTGTGGTGACATTATTGGCACATAAAATAGGGTTCAGATGGTCAGTGTGTTTTATCATTGGACATCTTCTGGCTTGTGACCATGCTGCCTTCTCTTTTCCTGATGCTGTTTCCTTTTCTCCACCACCACCCCCTTTTCCCTTCTCTATTTGTAGCCAGTTGAAGCTACTAGGTTTTCTGCAGCTCTCATAAATTCAACACTTGTGGCTCCTGTGGCACACTTAATAGAAACAGCAGTTGATCTGCATGTACACATTAACTCTGTGGGGCGCTGAACACTAGACCTAGGCTTTCTGGGATGCTGGCTGATATAGAGTCCTTGGCTGGCTGCCTGGAGCACTGGTGGAGAGACTCTAATGTGAGATGCTCTGAATAGATCTTCATCTTTACTAGGGGCTGCTGGCTCCCGCTAGGAAAAGTGGTGCTTTTTTTCCAAGAGCTATTCCTTCAGAAAAAGATATGCCAGCCATTCTTTGTAAGAAGATGGTAATCATTCTAAATCTTCAGTCTTAGATGCTAATTTGGTACCTTCCCTTGCAAATTGTGGTGATTTTCTTTCTCCTATAGGGCTTGAACCAATTCCTGCTGACATCAGTGAGAGCAGGATGGGGTCTTTATGCACAAGACTGTTTTATTAAGAAAGTTATTCATACAGTGGCCCGTGGACTCACAGTTTAATGCCACCCCATTGGATAACTACTCATTTCAATGTCTGGTGTCCGATTGTTGTGGATACAGGGATCCCATGGTTAGACTTGTGGCCAAATAGTAATACTACGGTATAGCATCTTTGCCTTTTTCTTTCTTCTCTCTTCTCAGTTGTTTCCCGATTAACCTACATCTTTAATCTACTCTTATTTACACAGTTCATTATTTTGCTGGCTGCTTTTCTGGATGGTAAGCACAATAGTGTCCTTAACAGGTTTTCTGAGTTTCCTTTATTTAGCCGTAGTGAAGTCCTTGCTATTGTGTATAGTTGACATTGCAACACAGGTGTCCTAGGTCATTGGCCTTTCTGATTAGTTTTATTTTGTATCCTCCATGAACCCTATAATTGCCAGTTACGAAACTAACTCACTTGGACTGGATATGGCCTTGGTGACACCTGTCTAGAAACCTTTTTACCTGTGTACAATATGAAGCAGCTTCAGTGAGGGGAGGAATATAAATTGCACTCCTCCAGGATTAGTGTCAGGAGGCATGTGTTTTGAGATGCCTCCTGAGTACAGTTCCCCCACTTGCTTCCTCAGCAGGAAGGAGAGAACCAAGGCACTGCCTATTCGCCATTTCACCCAGACACCTAATCTGGGGCATGCCTGCTCTCTCCTTTATACCTGGATTCAAGGTATGAGCATCCTGTTAAGGCTATATGGGAGAAGGATCTTACCCTCCTTCAGTCCACTCAGGGGGAGAGGCGGGTAGTCCAAGATACACATTAACCCTCTGAATAATGCAAACATGGGAAATGCAGAATGAACAGGTCCATTTTATCCTCCACCCACCAATCAGCCCAAGCAATGGGGGTTAAGAATATATCAGTGTTAAACATATTATTGGACACATATTTAGCATAGTGTTGTATTTCAGTCTGCTAAAATCATTGTTACCTCCCAGTGTCTAAATGGACTTCATGGGAAATGCTCTGTTCCTATAAACTAGAAGCATCTAGGGTCACTGAAAGGAAAACCTGTTCATCCTCTTGTATCAGTATTTTGATTGCAGATTGATTTGTCTAGAGAGACACCTGCACTGAGAGCTGTGGAGAAGAGCCTTGTGGCTGACTGCTATTTAGACCTGTCTTCCTTTTTGGAAACCTTTTCCAAAACCTTTTCTTTGTTTACTAATGTGAAAGCACTTTACTTATGGACATCTGAGTTGGTGACTTGTTTGTCAATGTAATGAAAATATTTTCCTGGAAACTGTTAGTTGTTACAGAGTAATTTTTAATAAAGCTCTAAAGGTCTTATAACTATACATCTCGGTAGTGTGAATGCAACTTCTCATGACATCAACTCAAAAAAGCCTATAAGTGAAGAGATTTCAGTCCCTCTACCACTGGATCATAGCACAGTAATTGTTTATGGCTAATAAGACTGCAGTTCCTTAATTAGCTTTGGTGATTCTCTGGATAATGTTTCCCACAGTTGGCTATAGGAACTTGTTTAATCACCTTGGATGTCCTGAGGCCATTTGGGACATTTGTGGTTGTTTTAGTGCTTGCTTGCATTTAGTTTGGGTGAATACTGAGCCATATAAATGAACCTTCAGGTTTGGGCTTTGTCCCTTTGTTTACTCTTGAAACACATACAGTACTTTTCCTGAGACTATAGAGATGGGTCAAGGAGATGCAGTTCAGATCCAGACTATGTTAGGTTTAGGTTAGTGTTTGGAGTTTGACTTCAAAACCAGTGCTGGGCTTATCATTTGGTCTAGACCTCACCAAAATTTTGTGATATATTCTTTAGATTCCCGCCTCAAATGGTGAAAATCCCAGGAGGTCATCTGAGTCCTTCGATTCCTACCACCTTTGACTGTTGGAAAGCTCAGGAGTTCAGCTCTTCTGACAGGATCATGCCTTGATCAATATCAGAACAACTTTTTTGCCTTTTCCCATCTGTCTAGGTCAGTGGCTATTGTTCTTCATCTCCAATCACTCTGGCTGAAGTGCATCTTCCAAGTTGACACCCATCTTCTTGATGTCTTCCTTCAGCATCTCAAACCACTTTTTTTTTAGGTTTTCCTCATGGCCTGTGTCCTGTGACTACTAGTTCCTGTACAGGATGGCAAACATATCTGACATCTTGGGGTCTCCCATAACCCAGCCATCTCAGTCGATATTCCCTCAGCTTTTATGTGATAACTGCTAACTGCATTATGGCTCATATTGTTTCATTACCTGCATTATGGATAATACCATGTCATTGCTATCAGACTAATTAGATCTGAAGAATAGTTCTCCCCTCAGCTTTTGGGTCTTAGTTGGAACCAAAACCAAAGGCTAGGTAGGGTTCAGACCAGGGATTAGAATCCAACCCTGGCCCCCCCAGATCGGGAAAAGGTTAATCTGAATATGAGGTTGAAATATTGGGTTACCTACAGTTACAGGAAACATTTTCTGCTGCTTTGCAGGTCGCTATTAGTTATAGTAGGTTTATTTTTTATAGTAACCGTGAAGCAGTTTTGCATTTGCAGGATTATAGTTTTGCAAAGGTTCATGGCTAGGTGGGCTTTATTTGGCTAAAAGGATTTGATTCTTCGCAGTAAAAATTGCATAACCAAAAATCAACTCCATGAGCTCTGTGGGACAAAGTACTCTAACCCATATCTGTCAATTTGGGAGTGTCTCTGTACTCAACTGGCCACTTTTGACATAAACACTTAAAGACTGTTCTAGTACTCCCTTTTTCTATTGTAGCAAGGATTAAATACTGCTTGACCCTTGGAAGTCTGAAAATAGTTTTACATGCATTAGTAACATCCAGATTGGATTAGTGTAATTCCTTGTTTGTACCTCTGCCAGCATCCTCGTTATAGAAACTACAGCTTCAAAATGCAACAGCAAGAATCATCTCTGGCACCACAGAAATGAGCATATTAAACAATCCAGACGTCTCTTGTGTGGCTCGCAGATTTAGCAAAATTGGTGTGAACATCTGTCTTCTGTTTTAGAAAGTTTTTAATGGTTTGGTCCTTAATTATTTGACCGAAGGGTTGTGCAGCCACAAACCCAGCCATTTATGAGTTAATGCAGGACTTCTGGCAGTTTAAAGACAATAATGAATGCACACAATATAATGAATTTGCACAAAGTGCTTTTTTCAATACAATTCCTTTGTGGAATTTTCTGGCAGAGTTGGTTAAATTGACTTCTTCCTTGTCCTGAATTAGTACATCTTTTCCTTTAAGAGAGTTCATCATGGAATCTAGAATTTGATATTTTAGCTATATTTGGGAACTGTTTTTAAGATGAAGCAATACTGCCTCTGTGAAACTTTTGGAGCTGTTTGATAAGCAAGGGTCCTATACACACATAGGGCATGCTCCTGTACTCAGGTAGAACTTCCCCTGCATTTAAGGACTAAATATATTTGCTTCTATTCTGTTTATTAATTTACTGGTCTTCGGCCCCCATTCAGAAAAGCACTTAAGAATATTCTTCTGTCTCAGGGAAGCATGTATTTAAAGTTAAGTATATGCTTAAGTGCTTTATTGTATAAGGGTACTTTCCTGAATTAGAATCTGAGCTTCTAAGCTCTTTTGGACAAGGATCCTCATCCAACAATTGAGGAAGATGGCTGTACTGGTTAAAAAAATCTACCTGGGTTAGGTGAAAATGAAAGCAGCTGTTAAAAACCCCCAAACAAAACCAAAAAAACCCAACAAATGGAATAAAGAGGAAGTGACGATAAATATAAATCAGAAGTTAGGAATTATAGAAAATGTATAAGGGAAACAAAGGGACACATGGAGAACTCTATGGCCAGTAGAGATAGACAATAAGAATAAGATTTTTTTAAAAATGTATTAGGAACAAAAAGAATCCCGAGAATAGCATTGGAAATGCTAGATGGAAATGGTAGAATTATCGATAATAAAGCAGAAAAGGCAGAAATATTTCTGTTCTGTTTTTGGGGGGGAAACAGATGATTCAGTCTCATGATATAGTGATCATACTCTTTCTATTCCGCTAGTGTCTATGAAGGATGCTAAACAGAAGCTATGAAAGTTAGAACATTTTTAAATCAGTGGGTCCAGATAACTTGCATCCAAGAGTTCTAAAAGAGTTGGCTGAGGAGCTCACTGGCCCATTAGTGCTGACTTTCAATAAGTCTTGGAGCATTGGATGTGCTTCAGAAGACTGGAAGAAAGCTAATGTGCCAATTTTTAGAAAGGGTAAATAGGATGACCTGGGTAATTATAGGCTTATTAGCCTGACATCAATCTTGGTCAAGATAATGGAGTGGCTGTTATGGGACTTGATTAATAAGGAACAAAAGGAGGGATATATAATTAATGCACATCAACACAGACCTTGTCAAACTAACGATCTGGTTTTTGATGATATTACACATTTGTTTGATAAAGGTAATAATGTTGATGTCATATATTTACACTTTTGTAAGGCGTTTGACTTGGTATCACAGAACATTTTGATTAAAAAACCCTGTAACATATAAAATTAACACGGCACACATTACATGGATTTAAAATGGGCTACCTGAGGGGTCTCAAAATGTAACTGTAAACGGGGAGTCATCACTGAGCTGGTCTGTTTCCAGTGGAGGCCTGCAGGGACTAGTTCTTGGCTTTATGCCATTTAACATCTTTATCAATGACCTGGAAGAAAACATAAAATCATCACTGATAAAGTTGGGAGATGACACACAAATTGGGGGAGTGGTAAATCATGAAGACAGATCACTGATTTAGAGTGATCTCGATTGTTTGGTAACCTGGGTGCAAGCAAATGATATGTGTTTTACTACAGCTAAATGTAAATGTATGCATCTAGGAACAAAGAATGCAGGACATATGTATAGGATGGGTGAGTCTCTCCTGGAAAGCAGTGTCTCTGGAAAAGATTTGAGAGTCATGGTGGATAATCAGCTGAACATGAATGTCCAGTGTGATGTGGCCAAAAGACCTAATGCAGGCAAATTTTGAGCAGGAGTAGAGA
Source organism: Mesoclemmys tuberculata (assembly GCA_007922155.1). Lineage (NCBI taxonomy): Eukaryota > Metazoa > Chordata > Testudines > Chelidae > Mesoclemmys > Mesoclemmys tuberculata. The sequence goes on along the minus strand of ML675611.1, from coordinate 18,821,250 downwards.
GGTTATTTTTCCTCTATATTTGACACTGGTGTGACTGCTGCTGGAATACCGGCATTCACAATTCAAGAAAGATATTGATAATTAGAGGGGGTTCAGAGAAAAACCACAAGAATAATTAAAGGATTTTAAATCAGTGATAGACTCACAGAACTCAATCTATTTAGCTAACAAAGATTGTTAAGGGGTGACTTCATTACAGTCTAAAAGTACCTTCATATGTAACAATGTTGTTGTACCCGAGTCAGTCCCAGGATATTAGAGACAAGGTGGGTGAGGTAATGTCTTTGATTGGACCAACTTCTGTTGGTGAGAGAGACAAGCTTTCAAGCTTCCACAGAGCTCTTCTTCAAGTCTGAAGAAGCCTGAAACATAGAATCAAAGAAGATTAGGGTTGGAAGGGACCTCAGGAGATCAACTAGTCCAACCCCCTACTCAAAGCAGAACCAACCCCAACTAAATCATCCCAGCCAGGATTTTGTTAAGACGCACCTTAAAAGCCTCTAAGGATGGAGATTCCACCATCTCCCTAGGTAAGAAGAAGTGCTCTGTGTAAGTTCAAAAGCTTGCCCCGCTCATCACCAGAAGTTGGTCCAATAAGAGATATTACCTCACCCACCTTGTCTTTCTATATGGGGAAGTAGTACTTAATGGCTGTTCCATTGAGCAGAGAAAGCTCTGAAAGAGAAAGAGCATGATCCAATGGCTGTAAGTTGAAGCTAGTCAAACTCAGTCTGGAAATAAAGTATAATGTTTAACGGTGAGAGTAATTAACCACTGGAACAATTTACCAAGGGTTGTGATGGATTCTCCATCCTCATTTTTAAATCAAGATTGGATATTTTTCTAAAAGAAACGTTCCAGGGATCATTTTGGAGAAGCTCTATGGCCTGTGCTATACAAGATGATCACAGTGGTCCCTTCTGGCCTTAGAATCTATGAATTTGTGAAAGCTGGGATATCAGAACAGAGGAACATGTCACAATGTCTCTTGACTGTACCATCTATGTCATGTTAGATGTGAATGCACTTCCATTTCATGCAAATTGACTGTTATTTTAGATGATTAACATCACAATGCAAGATCATGAGAGTGTGGTTATAGAAAACTTGATCCATGGGTATCATTTCAGATTTCATACCTTTGTGTTGTCTATCTTATTTTGACTCTGTCATATCCTGAGAAGACTGGTGAATCAAAGGGATTTGATCTTTGTAAGGTTGTGAGCCATGGATCATTGTTATTTTGATCCCATTTAATGTGCCTAGTTTGGCAATTGACAAGGAGGCAGCTAACAGATATACAGCCCAAGTCTATCCAACAAACAGTTTTATTCCAGTTTACTTAGGGGTCACTCTGCCTACTCCATGGTTGCATTTCTTGGGGTGTGCCACTACAGGGTTTCTTAAAGACCACTACAGGTTACTACAGCCCTACTCTCCATATTTCCAAAAATGCTGTTCAACTACATGGCTAATTTTGCCCATATCAATTAAAGTAGTTAAGAAACCTTTTTCATGGCTTTTCTATGTGTGGACAGGATATGTTGACATTTTTGTCAAGTTTTTTAGAGGAGCTATTTTCTCAGAATGCCACAGCAATTTTCCCAGAAGTGAAAGTTACAGAGACTTTGAAGTGTGTGTGTGTGTGTGTGTGTGTGTGTGTGTGTGTGATACAAGGACATGCTTATTTCAACCAATGACAAACCAAAAGTTGCCTAATGCTGTATCACGTTGCTCTTAATCCTCCATGATAGATTGATAGTTAAATATAAGACTTAAATATTTCTGAAGAATTATACCTAGCTACAGACAGAGTTTTGCTCAGGTTTTAGGTGCTTTGTATTCTTCTTTCAGAGTATTTATGGAAGGAGGCTGTTATGTCAATGAAGACATTAATTTGTATTCACTTCTTGGGGGGGGGAGAATTGTCAGTTGACCTGCTTTTTTAAAAACAGGTATATAAATATAAGCAGGAGATAACAGCTTACTCCTGATAATTTGCAGAGGAAACTCCACTTTGGACAAACCTCCCGCCAGCAATGAAAGACAAGGAATTATAATGGTGATGGAGAACAGACAGAAAAACATGCCACAAGATGCCAAAGCAGATACAAATGGGAGAGGCAAAGAGGCTGATACTGTCAAATTCTATTGTGAATTGAAGGGCTCTTGGGCCAAATTCTATTCTTAGTAGCAGGCACACAAGAGTCACTGGCTTCATTAGGGGTTGTGCAAATCGAAGCATGCGCACAATTTTATCTTGTACCTGGCACTTGGAATTGATGGTGAAGGGCGCCCTTGAAATACCCAAGATTGATGGATGGGTAGCATGAAGTGCATGCTTCAGTGAAAATGACATAGTAATACATGGGTGACTTATCAGCTCCCACAGAGGGCCTGATTGCCCCTGGCACCGGCTTGGGTGCACCGTAGTGGGTGGGGAAGGTGCAACGAGTCACGCGATGAGCCAGCCTGAAAAGGCCTCCTGTGTATTGGGGAGGGAAGGTGCTTCCTGAAGCACAGTCCCTCTAAAATCACCCCATGGGTTGGTCCAGTTGCATACAATCTCTAGTGCAGGATAGTGCCTAAATGGCACAATTTACTTCAATATGTATAAAATGCAGGCTAAGAAAATGTGTGTGTACATCATACCCCCCTGACTCTAATCTCTAGATTTGACATATTTTTAAAGACATGATACACATTGCAGCCTCGCACTTAAATTCTATTCCCCAAAATGATTTTAAAATGTTGCAGTAATTCAGCTGGGAAATGTACAGGACAATTTTTCCTTTTAAGGGTTGAAAGGTCCTTATCTAATGTTTCTAACAGTTCATCTGTTAGGTTCTTACCAGCTCAGATTGTGCCTTTTATTTCAAGAGAAATTGCTGCAGATTTAATGAAGGGAACATTTTGAAACCAATTTTCAGCATTCTTTTCCTAAAGGGATTAAACTGCTAATGTAAATGTTCACAATAAAGCAATACTCACACATATGAGGAAACTCGAGATCCAATCACTCTCTGGCATTCACACACTCAGAAAGACTTGATTGAAATTAGCGCACTCTTCATGTGCTCCTGCCTCCTCTCTCAATTTGTCACACCATTGGGAGCATCAAATAGAAATTTCACTGGACTTAACCCCTTTCTCAGCCCTTGAATAGCTTACTTGCAGAGACTGTCATGAACTCCCAATTCAGTGGGGTAGAAATGAAACTGTAACACACCTAAAGAGAGGCATAAATTTTGAGGGCAAGAGATTTTTTTCACCGTCTGTAGGAGCAAAAAGAAGCATTTTTATGACCCTGGGGGGAGAGGGAATCCCATCTTTGGTCAGGGGCACAGTGGAGGTTGTACATGTTCAGAACAGATTCATTTTGCTGTTGGTTAATCTTAAATCAGATGATAAATTCCATACTGCTGGCTAGAGTCAGACCAAAGTCAGATTTTTTTTTTCAGGGAAATTTAGTTTTCAATTTATTCTCAAAACTAAAACTTTTCTTCTTCAGCTGCTGTAAATGTTAGCGAAAGGGCATTAAACACACTGCTGGCTTTCATAAAGTTACTTGCATCTCATAAATGAGAGGGAATTCTGCTTCACATATGCAGGTTATCCACAGATGGCTTTTGACTGGGTATTGGTAAAAAGCATCACTATTTTGTAATGGGATAGCACTCATTTCTAAGTCAGTAAATGTTACTCAGGATGAGGAAGATATTTTGTATCACTAACCAATCAGGAAAATGTCTGGGATTTTAAAACTTAATGACACAAAGCTGACTGGAATAGCAGGCAATATTTGCTGAGGGATGATATTGGGTCTCCCAGCAGAAATGTATTGTGGTTTACAACGCAGAGCCATTACGGAGAGAAGTTGTTGATGAAAAGGATTGTGGTTGTTATTATATACCTTCCGGGCAGGTAGAAAAAAATAGTTTGTGAAATGTTTGTACAGTTAAGAGGAGGCATCTAAAAGAAGGCCTGGAGATTGATCATAGGGGATTTAAATCACTCAGATGTTAACTGGAATAATAACCATACAAAATCTAAAGAAGGATGTTAGAAGTACACCAGGATAGGGACTTTTTAATAATGCAATTTGTTGAATGGTCAATATAGCCAGAGGACATTTTGGACCCGTTCCTTGGAAATGAATCAAGTACTTTGATTTAGTAAGGCCGGAAAATGGGAACATCTCAGATCTAGTAAACCTTCAGGTGCTATCATCCAATTTGAAAAACTTGTTAGGAGGGAGAACTATATGAAGCAATGCAAAAGTGGCTTTCAGAGATTGTGAAACACCCCAAGGTGTTTTGATTAGAATTCATCAATTTGTAGCACAAGCGTGGGAGAGCAATTGGAGGGATTGTCATTGACATTCTTCCCAGTTGGACTGAAAAAAGTACTTGGGCAAAAGGGAAACTGATATTGTGGGAAACTGGGAAAATCAGTTTAAGACAGGATGTAAGCAACAAGTGAAAGGCTTTAAAAATCAACCTACAGCTGATTGTGCAAACAAATCAATTGTAACAATAATTAAGAGCAAAAATAAATACTGAACATGGAGAACTGTGTGGCATATGTTAGTCCAGGGTCAAGAGATTTTCAAATACATTGACAGTACCAGTAGGCATGTGAAAATTGATTCACTGGGGAATTGTAGGTGGAGAATAAGAAAATAGCAGATTTTTTCTTCAACATTAAATTTGTTTCTGTCTTTAGAGAGAAGGGAAATCTGGAGTTGTCCAGGAGAGGGCCATGCTAATCCCCTCCTGTGACAGAGGGCAAGTTAAGGCAAGTGTTTGGGCTGAAGAGAGTGGAAATGGTTACCGAAAGACTGGATGCTGTTCATTAGTGGAAAAGGAACAAAAGCAGAAAATGAAACCCCTCAATGGGACTGGCTTACTGTATCACATTTCTAAGGACTGGGAAGCAACAAACAAAGAAGCCTTATTGAATTAAAAGAGTGCTATGAAATACAGAGCTGGATTACAAGGACGCAGCTCAGTAAGGAGTGAGGCATAGCTGCACCACTCCAGGAGCTTTCCAGAGACACGCTGTGGTTGTCTGAGCTGCAGTTCCCTCTGTGTTCTTGACTTGCTTCTGGAGCAGTAATCTACTGCTGGCCTATGCCAACAACAAACGACCCTGCTTCCCCCTTTGTGCTGGCTCGGCTGTATTGGTTAGTGAGCAGGAATGTGTGGCGTCAAGGCCTTGCCTCTCCTCATCCACCGGATGAAAGGAGGGAGTAAATTAGTGCAGAAACCCTGCTGACTCCTGCATGCCCAGAGCCAGGGCTCACGCAGCCTGCGTAGTGGTGCAAGGCAGATTTTTATTCCCTCGTGTGGCTGTGTAGCCCAGGTGACAATCTAGCTTAAGCCACAAGCTCTCACCTTGTTTAACAGCCGTTGCATGTGTGGAAAATGTGTAATTTTGAAGGATTATATAGAGGGCCACTCAATAAATCCGTGGCTCTCAACCTTTCCAGACTACTGTCCCGTCAGGAGTCTGATTTGTTTTGGGTACCCTAAGTTTCATTTTGCTTACAAATCAGGCCCAAAGGTACCAAAGTGTCCCAGCACGCTCTTGCTGAGAAATTGCTTACTTTCTCATTTTTACCATAGAATTATAAAACCCATGGATTTGGAAGATAAATATTGCACTTACTTTTCAGTCTGACACTTGAGCCAGTTTTTTATTTGTGAGCTGTCTGAAGCCTGAGTCTCCGGCAGCAGGGCTGAAGCATGCAATTTAGCTTCGTGGGGCCCCCTGTGGCCTTGGGCAGTTGCCCTGCTTGCCATCCCCTAATGCTGGCTCTGCACTTGCGACCCCCTAAATCAGTTCTGTGACCCCACCTGGGGCTGCAACCCCCAAGTTGAGAAACACTGATCTAGATGAGCTGATGTACCCCATGAAAGACCTCTGAGTACCCCCAGGAGTACATGTACCCCTGGCTGAGAACTATTGCAGTAAATAATTCAATTATAGTCAGCCCCCATGGTTTTTGATTGGAGCTCAATCTTCACTAATTTGATAGTAAGCCAGAGAAGTACAGAGGGTGTCACTTGCTTAGTTTATCCAAATTGTTCAGACGATAGGATCTTTGGGGTAGGGAGAGGCTGTTTTTCTAGCATCTGAATGGTGTCTAGCACTTATTGGGTACAAGTAACAATAACTAATTAGACTCCACAGAAAGGAGCACTGATAAGGTTAAAAAAAGGTCTGTAAATAGATAAAAATGGAGTTGGAGTTTGAAACACTTATTTACAGTACAGATCAATGTTTTGGGTGACCATATCAGACGTCTGATTTTAAAAGCTTTAATTTTACCACAACTGGAAGTGTGTGCAATAGTGAGGACCCACCCAACTGGATTCTGAAGGATTTAGATGGCTGGGTAAGTTACTAGAAAATGCAGTTTAACTTTAATAAATGTAAAGTAACACAAGCCAGGATTTGACTCCTGTAAACAACAGGACACCCCTAGCCCTAAACATCTTTGGATCATGATTTTCACAGAAAGTATATGAAAACATGACGATATATCAAAGAGAGGGATACCTCCATGCACAGACGGCCAAATGCTCTCCTATTTCAGTTTGTTTCCACCACATAAATGGCTGAGCTCCTAACTGGCCAGCTAAAAATTCTTCCGGTGTTTTGAGCTCTCAGCTGGTATAAAGCTGGCAGATGTGGCACCTATGCCAACTGCCTCCTGCACCTGACTCTAATGTAAAGGCTGTGTCAGTGTATGTCAAGTGTGGGATGGCACCTGCTTGCACTCTGCCAGTTCTCAGCTGGGATCCTTAGCCAGCTGGTATAACGTGCTGGGACTAGGGCAGCTTCCTGACTGTGCCCTCCTGCCCCTCCCAACTTCTGCACTGAGCAGATGTCAGCACAGAAAATAATCTGATCCAAAGATTTTAAACTTAAACACACTCTGGTTTCAGGCTGAAAGGTATGCTGCTTGTTCACAGCTGCAGCTCCTGGAATTCATATTAAGAGTTTTTCCAGCCCACTGTTCTCGACACCATTTTTAATTTGCTCACACTAACCCCTCTCCATTTTATGTATACATTAGAGAAGCTCTATCTTTTATTTGTTGAACATAAAAGGCTGGTTTTGTAGAAGCATATTTTTCTAGTAAATTTCATGCCTCCTACCTGATTTTTATCTCAGGAAAGTGGAAAATTGTGGTTTATTGGGGTAATGGACCAAATTAAGGAGTATGTATTGAATGGAATAGTCATGCTGTTCTGACCAGGAAAAATATCTGGGGAGTTGTTGTAGAAAACCTGAAGCCATCAGCATGCTTTATGACTTCAGTTAAAATAAAAAAAGGCAAACAGGATATTGACATGAATCTAGAGGGCCAGAATAAAAATATGATAACATTACTGTGAAAGTGCCACTTACACTCCAGTTAGAATACCATGTTCAAGTTTGGTCACATTTTTCTGTGGCGGTGTAGGATTGCTTTTGAGAGGGGATAACAAAGGACTGTCAGGATGATTCCAGGTCTAAAGAATCTCTCCTATGGGGAAAGGCTATAGTGGAGACTCGATTTATTTGTATTCGTGAAGAGGATTTGAATCATTAACGGTGCATTGCGCAATAGCCTTCATGTAATTTGTTATTTAAATGGCTGTAAATAATGACAAAAATGTAATTTCTTTAAGGGCCCTTTTCGTCCCCTGCACACCCGTTTACTTGGGACCAAAATTGTACTCATTTGTGGAGCATTTATTTAAGACTCTGTGCAGCCATCCACCCATGTGCAATGAAGTGTGTGGTCACGGCCCTGATAAACAATGCCTTGCTTTCCCAAGACATCTGTTGCTTCTTCAGCAGCTTACTTAAAATGGTGAGCCTTGCTGTGTGCCCTGAAAATCAATTGGGCTATTTCAGATATCGAACAGTGTGGCTGGTGCTATATGGATGAAAATGTATAGGCCCCAACTGGAGTTGTTTACAATCTAAACAGACAATGAGAATAACACAGACAGATAACTCACTGTGAAATGGGTGGATGGAGCTCTGCTGGGATCATGCAGATCGTTTTCATTGAAAAAAAACACCACTTGGTTGCTAAATTCTCATCCATATTAGTGACTGGTTTGGTCACTTGTGTGGTGTCGCAACAGACTCAGAGAATCCTATACAGATACCTGAGGATCAAATGATAATTTGACAATTGCAATCAAGTGAAGGTCCTTATACAGAGGACCAAGAAAAATTGCTCATAATGAGGCCGGAACTGGAGCTGGGTGAATAACTGATTCTTTAGTTTGTTGGCAATTCTGAAAAATTGAAAATTCATTTCAGGTCAAACTGAAAACAAACTGAAAACTCCAAAGAGTTTCAGCTAATCAAAACAACTGAAATTTTCATTTTGGGTTGGATAAAACATTTTGCTCAGCATGGAACATTTGTGTTTGGGCATTTTTGAAATAAAAGCAAAGGAAATGAGCTAGAGTTGCAAAGTGGCTAGCGGAGGAGCTGCCTCCCTTTAACCCAGTATGTAGGGCGCTCACCTGAAATGTGAGAGACGTGGGTCTGAATTCCCCCCCGTATCTGATCTGAAGCAAATTTTTAAACTTGGGTCTCACCTCTCATGTGAGCGCCCTAACTACCAGTTTGCAGGGTATTTTGGGATCAGGCTGTCCTGTTGAAGCTGTTCCACTTTGCATAAAATTCTTGAATAGTATAAAATACTTGACTTCTCACTGGGCCAGAGAGAGGGAGAGATAGACAGGATGATTCTATAGCCTGGTGATGAGAACACTCAGTGGTCTTGAAAGCCAGATGAATTTTAGCATGACAGATTATTTCTCTGAAAATTTATACCAAAAATACATTTTAAAAAAATTAGTCACTGTTCATCATGTGGTATTTTTTTATTCTTCTATTTAAAACCTTTCAGTCAGCTAGTTAGGGAGCAGAAAGAAAACCAGATGACTTTAATGACTAAAGTAACTGTGGCCCATAGGCTAACAGCCGTTTGCCTCACAGTTCCTTGAATACTTACTAATAATAAATACATTAGTGGAAATCCGGATCAGTTCATGAACGATTTGCAAACAGAAGAAAAAGCAAAATTTGCAATTTTATTTCTAAGAAATAATTTGACCATCTTTAATCTTGGACAAGCAGTTAATTCAGGCAGCATTATTTCTTCACACTAAGACTGAACATTACAAATTGTTACCAAGCTGATTCTTTCAATGGCTTGCATAAATGCACTTGGCTCAACATTCTTTTGGAAAGAGCACAATAAGAAACCAAAGAGGTTGGCATTGTATTAACCTAGATGTGGCAGTCTTTTTTTGAGACAAGTGGTCTTTTACAGTCCTACAATTATTTATACTCTTATTACCACTCCAGTAAATGATATCTCTAGCACAAAAGTGTCCCTTAATGCAGTGTAAAAAGGCCTCCTCTAATTAACTTTTTCCAAAACCACCTGACAACTTAATATAGGTAGTGTGTGAGAGAGAGAGGCTGACAAGGTGAAACTTAAATTAGCAATGCAACCATGATGCTGGCAGACCAGGTGCCAGCTCATGCCAAGGCTGAGGGCCTCACTGAATATTGACAAATGCATAGCTGGAAATCAGTCTGGTTTATGTGGGTTAGTGTAGTTAAAATAGCTATTGGTGTTATAAGCATGTGTTTAGACTGTATGGAATACATGTAGGATGATGCTTGTACTAACCCTTCTCATGTCTGTATCTGATGGGATAAAGTTATATTTGCATTGTAAACCTCTGTAATTGTGTAACTCACCCAATGGGAAATGAAGCATGAATTAAGGTAAAGTGGCCCACTGAAGGCAAATGAGGCACTGTGTAGCATCAAAGTACAAAGATCTTGTTGATTGCATTCCTAACTACCTCCAGGAAAGGGAAACCAATGCATGAACTCATCTCATCAGTTTGGAATCTGGGGTGAAGAGGATAAAAAATCCCCATCAAGGAGGAATTGTATCTTTTTATGCTGTCTGGACTGTGAGGGGGCAAAGCTTCCTAAACATAAGCAAGTTTGGAAACATACACATACAAATGACTTACAGCCTCAGGCCCGGTCTACACTTACCTTTGTGATTTGGCGGCAGTTGACGGGAGATACGCAAGTGACGTGAATCACTTGCGTATCTTCCGTCGACTTTGCATCATCTCCTCCGCGCGCCATCCACACTGTGCTGCATCGAAGGGAACAGCGCTCCCTTCGACGCAGCACTACGCCACTTACTGGGGTGGTTTTCCTGAGTCGCTTGCTGGATCGACTGAGCGGGTCTACACAGACCGCTCAGTTGATCCAGAGCAATCGATCTGACGGCAGCAAATTTGCTGTCGTCAGTGTGGACCCAGCCTTAGATTTGAAAAGGTAATGTCAGCTTCTACAATAAGCAGCTCTACATGTCCTTTAGGACAGACCCATGCCAAGCAAGAGATTGCTGCTTGGCGTGGGTCTGCCCATCTTGCAAGCAGCTCCTGCACAATGATACAGCTGTATGGAGTTTATTATTTTTATTATTTTATTATGGGAGAGATGGCAATAACCCTACCTTTAGGTTCCATGTTTGCTTTTCATTATAAAAGATTTTTTTGATGAAGCTCCACTACTTTCTTTGAAATTTGGCAGAGGGAAAGCCCTTATCATAGACGATTAGGGTTGGAAGGGACCTCAGGAGGTCATCTAGTCCAACCCCCTGCTCAAAACAGGACCAACCCTAACTAAATCATCCCAGCCAGGGCTTTGTCAAGCTGCACCTTAAAAACGTCTAAGGACGGAAATTCCACCACCTTCCCAGGTAACCCATTCCAGTGCTTCATCACCCTCCTAGTAAAAAAAAGTTTTCCTAATATGCACCCTAGACCTCCCCCACTGCAACTTGAGACCATTGCTCCTAGGTCTGTGATCTACTACCACTGAGAACAGCCTAGCTCCATCCTCCCTGGAACCTCTTTCAGGTAGTTAAAGGCTGCTATCAAATCCCCCCTCATTCTTCTCTTCTGCAGACTAAACAAGCCTAGTTCCCTCAGCCTCTCCTCATAAATCATGTACTCCAGCCTCCTAATCATTTTTTTACCCTCCTCTGGACTCTCTCCATTTTGTCCACTTCTTTCTGTAGTGGGGGGCCCAAAATTGGACACAGTGCTCCAAATCTGGCCTCACCTGTGCTGAATAGAGGGGAATAATCACTTCCTGCAGAAACCCTTGGTCTAGAGAAGTGCTTTTTCTTTGATGTATGTATTTTCATTCAGGTTTGGCTGAAGTATAGTTAAAAATCACCATTTCTCATTTGATTACTTCACAGGGAGAGCGAGAGCATATATCAGGGTGGGATCTCACTGATCACTCCTGAACCAAGCACATGGCATCAATAGCCCATCCCTCCTCTGGAGTAACAAACTTTTTGTGTGGCAAACCAATGTGTTTGTCCAGTAGCTCAAGCAGCAGAAGTCATTGCTGGAAAGTAAGCATCCAAACCCTGATGATGAGAGAGTTGTTAGTTGTACATCATGGAATTTGTTTTTAACCTGTTTCCTTAAAACAAAACACCTCTTCCCCATGGAAAATTTCATAAACGTTAAAAGAACAATATTTAAGTGGCAAAGTCTGATACTTGGAAGTTAGGAAATGTGAGATTTACAGTTGCCTGTTCAATGTTACTTCTGCCCCCTTGTGCATATGTATTATGACACCGTCTTTAATTACATGATCACATGCTATTTGTCCCACAGGATCCTGCCTCATTCAGTGCACAGATGGACTCCTCTTGGGGCAGGATTGAGGCTAAAATTAATGATTTCCTAACTTTTAAATGCTTGACTTTGCAGCGTAAAAGACCTACCTGAAAGGATTTTTTTTAATGTAGCTGTTTATATTTTGGTAGCACTCAGAGGCCTTAACCAGATAAGGACCTGCTGTGCCAGGTGCTGTAGAAACATATAGGACTTGATTCAGCAAGTGCTGAGTATTCTAGCAGTGATCCAATAAATCACTTAAGCATGCTCTTAACATTAAGCTTGCAAGTAGTCCCAATTCCTGTTCCCCCTGGGAAGCAAGGCCAAAGGAAGGGGGAAGGGATGAGATAGCGATGTCATCCTGCCCCTCACTCAAGACTGTAGCTTAAACGCCATAACCATGCTCCTTCCTGGAACTGGGACCAAAGAGCAGTTTGTAATGGATTGTAGTATGCAGTTGTGGCACACCTGGATAGCAACCTGATTAAAATAAACTTGGGTCTGACAGTGACACTCTTCTGCTCATGCTGTTGCTGATACTTTTAGAGGTGTTCTTTTGCCATATTTAGTTGAGGGGACCCGTAACACAATGATCAGCCCCTTTAAAGACTGGCCTTTGTCAGCCAGGCAGCCCTGTGTGATTTTCAGACCCTGCTGGGATGCGGTCAGATATTGCCTGTAAAGAGCTGAGAGAGCTCAGTTTGATGGGAGCTGCAGATGAGAGAGGTTGGCTGCTATTACTGGCTCTGGAGCAGACATTGGTGCAGAGAGAAAGTCATCTAGGCCCCTGCAGCCTGTGTTAGTTAGGGGGATAGTTTTGTTGTTTCAAACAAAAAAACTCACCAACTAGCAACATGTGCCCAGAGGGAAAGGCCTAAAAGAGACTTGAGTGTGGTGTTAGACTTTTTCTGGACTGGTGGAAGCAGGCCAGCAGGCCCACCTGGCCATATCCTGCCATGGATATTTTTATACAGCCCCTTTCTTGACTTCCGTAGGAGTTCCAGGCAAGGGGGGAGGCCAGGATAGCTGGTTTGGTTGGTAGCTGGTGAGCCAGGAAAGAAGAAATGGCAGCAGCCACTGAAGGTGAAAAAAAATCCTGCTTTGTGACAAGCTTTAACCTGGAGAGGAGTACTCCTGTGGCTTTGCTTATAAGATCTGTGAGCTTGGTCTGCTAAACCCTGCAGTACTTACAACCTGATCTAGGAGGACTGCCAAGAAAGAATTACACTGATACAACAGAGACACAATATAAGCACCTCTGAAGCACTGTCCAGCATGACGTGCTGTTTCTCAGCTGTCAGGTGAACAGTTTTAAATTATTTCCATGTACTGTTGTTTTGAAGTTGAGCTTGGATCCAAATGGCTAAGTTTCTTCACAAAGGGCTAGAGCACCAGCTGGTAGAAATTGTCCTACCCTGATGACTTTATTTGAGCTGTGATGTATTGTACCAGTTGAGAATCTGGCCTGAAAAGTCAGATCCTGTGGGATACACAATGCCCTCAGTTGCCGTTTAAGTTGATGAGAGCTGAGGGCACTCAGCACCTGGCAGGATTAGGCCTAAAAGCAGCTGGGCTTATGGCTGACATTCTTTTAAGATCATTTTTGTAGCGGAGTTTAACTGAAAGAAGCTTTTATTCCTCTATGCCCTAATAAATTAGTCTTTGTAGCATGATGAGTGGAACTGGACAAAGAGCCTCAGGTTTCAGGAGTGGTCTGTTTCAGTGCAGCACTTGAAGGTTCAGCAATTAAATCCGAGTCTACACTGCCACCTGCTAAACTCCAGAGTCCCAGCATATAACATTGGCCACTCCCCGTTCTGAATAAAGATCTTTCCTACAACTTTGCCTCCCTGCCATGTCCTTTATTGCTAATGAAATAGTCTTGAGCAGAAATAGCTGAATCATCCAAGTGACCAACAGGTAAATGCAGGTATCCCCAGCATAAGAAATACCCACTCTGTGGAAGCCTATGGTACTGGAACAATTCGTATAGTCGGGGTGCTGAGAGCCATTGAACCAAGCTGTAAACTCTGCATACTATGGAAACCGCTTTGTGATGGACGTGTGAACGACAACCCCAGCATCCTTAGTTCCAGGACCTATGGTGCAGACACACAAACGCTGACAAGCAGGAAGGCCCAGGTCTAAGTCCTTGTGGAACATCATAATTTTTTATCCATATCCAACAATGACAACAGGCTAAGTTAACAAAGTGCCACCTGCCAGGAAAAACTGAAAGCACTGAAGCACTGTACAGTACCAGGAGAAATGAAACTGTACAGTGAGACTAAACCATCCTTTGGGCCAGATGCAAAAATGCAGAACTAAGGTCCAAAATAAGGTGAACCTGAGTGCACAATCTGCAATGAATAATTTATTAATTGAATATGGTCCTTCCAGTTCAATCCTTTTTTTTTTTTTTTTACAAAAGTGTGTGTGTTTCTAAGTATTCAACTATGTTTTATCCAAATACTCTGCAGATTGTTTGCTGCAAGAATTGCTTTGAATCTTCAATATTTGTAGTTAGGAATGTACAGTTTTGCCAACGCTCACAATTTCATAGATTCCAAGGTCAGAATGTAGTAATAATGTAGTAACACGGGCTATGGAACCAATTTTTTTTTGTCTCACAATAATCAGTATTTTTCTAAAAGCCTGGCATCATGTGAACACCTGAAAAATCTAGAATGTTTTTTATTCTTATATATAAAAAAAATCTAGCCCTCATGACTGCAAAGAAAAGAATGAAAATGTGATCTCCTGGTGCATTCCACAGGCTCAAAAACAGAAGCCAGGCCAATTAACAGCTACTAACCCCCCCCCCCCCCAAAAAAACCCTTTTAAAAAAACCTTTTGGCTTAAAAAAAAATCTTATGACATTCTGAAGCCTGTTTCATTTTTTATTTTTATTTTTTTTAATTATTTGGCAATATCATTCTTTTGATTTGCCTTACACATCTCATAGTATGGCTTTCTTCCTGATTGGGTGAATGCAATTCTTACTGTCAGGTGTTCAGGAAGAATATGTGTAATCAAAATTTTCATTCTGTGAATATTCTGCAATAATTAGTGCTTGGAACATTCCTACCAGAAAAGTTTTTTTGGTAGGCAGATAGATTACTTGTAGAAGGTAAGTAAAATAAGGGCATTAACACAGCCAAAGCAAGATTAGTTAAAATTTAATCGAATATTTTTGGAGCATTTACTAAATAAAACCAAGATGAAAGGCAGAATAGAATGGGCTGTAGAAAAGCTCTCTGAGTGCTCTGAAGTGTTACTTCAATGCTAGACTACCTAGTGACACAAGCTGATTTCCTATCTACCACAACATTTCTTGCAATGGGCATAGCGTGTCACTGTAGCCATAAGAAATTATTTCTACTGGGGCAAGAATAATGGTTCACAGTAAGTCAGTTTGTTTACAAGATCTCACAGGACATAATTTATACACGCTTTGCTGACAGACAGGAAGGGAACCCTGTTTGCCACCATATTTGTGGGAGCTGAGACCTGACTGGAGTTTTTTGTAGCGTGAGGCCATTCAGATGATATGGAAGGCAAATTTTCCAGTGCGGGGTCTCTGTTTTGTACTGCACTGCTGGCACAAACTGGTCCCTACTAGCATTTTATAACTAGCTTTTCTGATCATCCCTATGTATGAGCGATCTTCCAATGGCAGAGAGCCAAAGTAGGGGTTCTTATGTTATTTCCCCTCAATAATTGCCAACATAACAGTGAAAAAGAGACTTTGTTTGGGACACCGCTGCAACCTGTTTATCTGCTTTGCCATCCAGGATCCTTGCAATGCACACTGTTTGTTAGACAGCCCTCAAGCTGCTCTAACGCGGGGCAGGGGAGCTTGCTCTGCTCAGAGCTGCAGCAGGATCAGAAGGGTGGGAATGGATTAATTGGCTTGTGTTCTGCACACTTCACTTGTAGCCACTGATCTGGTCCAGAGCCTTTCACCACCAGACTGCTAGTGCAAAACTTGCCCAGGTTAGCAGTGGTTGAAGGTTGGTGACTATCTGACTGCTTAGCTAGCCATGTGAAATGAAATAATGGTCACAGTTTTTTTCCACCATTCATTCCTAATGTTTTAAAATATGCTAAAAGAGACTTACATGTGAAAAAAGATGACAGCAAATTACATATGAGTTAGTTGTACAATGTGACAGCAAAAGAGGCCAGTGCAATTCTGGCTGCCTTTTCAAAGGCACTATGCCACAGAGCAGAGATGGAATTAACAGTCAGACTTGAGGCACCTGATCCAATGCCCACTGAAGACAATGGGAGTATTTCTATTGAATTCAGTTTGGATCAGGATTTCTGTGAGTCTGAAGAGATCATAGTTCTGGGCATTTTATTACCAAAATGGTGTGAACAAACACAGTTACAGATGAACAACCAAAATGATTAAAAGGCTGGCGGGAACGACTTATTTGAAAGGATTTGAAGAATAAAATCTTTGTCTTATTAGACAAATGAAAAAAGAGGCAAAGGTGAAATGGTGGGAAAAGGAATAACTGTCTACAGAGATTTGATGGTTGTAAATGCCAAGGAGGGAAAGGATTTATTCACCTTGGCACAAAGGAGTACGCTATAACAAGGAGTAATTCAGAACAGGAAAACTTAGACTAAATATCAGGGGAAAATGTCCTGACAGTGAGACAGAGCGCTCAGATATTACAGTGATGAGGATGGTATAAAAAACTATATTGAATAGAAAAAAATCTATACAGCTGTGGAACAGTCTTCCAAGAGAAGTGGTGGAAGACTAAACACTGGAAATATTTAAAACTAAAGGGAAAAGAACAGTAGAAATATGTTATAGAGAACATTCCTGCACTGACAGGCATGGACTGAATAGATAACTAGGTCTTGTCCGTTTGCCCTGAAAGAAATGCCCCAAACACACTGAAAGAACCCAGCTTGACTTTCAGATTCCAAGCTGAATTTGCGGAAAAGCATCTTGTTACTGAGTTAATTTGATCTGGAGTCTTTGAGGCACAACAAACATGGAACCCCATGATGCCACGTTTAAAGTGGTCTCTTTATAGTGGGAAATATCCCACTGGGGAAAAAATGGTTGAAGTACTGAGATATCTATGACAGATTTGAAGGATGTGCCTCAGACTGAAATCCCAGAGACAAATTCTAGTTCTACAGCTGGAATTTTTATCTATTGTTGGGTTATCATAGTGTTGGATGTGAGAATACAGCAAAACCAATTTCATTTTTAGTTGTAATTACAACAAACCTCAGTGCCAGAAGCTCAAATTCAAATGTGATTACAGTGTATCCATAGTTATGTTATCCAATAGATTTATTATTCAATGACTATTCAATGCATAATGGCAACAGAAATGTGCAAAACGCAGCATTTGAAAACCCACTGGGGAACCAGATTTTAATAGTCATGTCACAAGTTTGTGGCAAGAAATGTGTTTATTTTTGTAATAGGAGAACTATTTTTAGCCCCCTCATACACAATTAAAAGGAAAAAAATAAGGGGTTGACAATCCACTGTATATAATTAAACAATCAAACACAGAGTTTAATTAAATTGTTGTGCAGTTATAAAAATGCTGGACTTCCTAAAACCTCAGAAATCATTATTGATCTTCAAATGCTCTACCACTTCTGGATTTGTCATCCGCCTAAAATGGTGAATTATTCATGAATTTGAGCTTAATAGAGTGATTGTTCTTTCTGATGATCAGTATCTGTGTGAAATGTCTAGACATGAATTGCTTTTATTTTTTGGTCACTGCACACCATCACTGTCTTGCTAATGCTATCTGCTTGTCACTCTAACAGGCCAAATTCTGCAGTCCTCGCTCACGCAAAACTCCCAGTGATTTCTATGGAAATGGTATCTGAGGAACAAAGAGCATGGAATGCAGGATTAGGCTTAGTGTGAAATCTACAGTATCCGTTCCCCACACTATATATTTCAACTTAAGAAACAAACCACTCACGATCAGGCTTCATCTGAAATAAAATAAAATAAAAAAATAAAAAGCTAACCCCTCCAAAACCCAATAAAAACCCTTATAATTTAGCTCAATATTTACATACTTTGCATCATGCTAACGCAAATCGAAGAGATTTTAGTCCTGCCTGTGGCATATTAAAAAAAAATGCAATTTGTTAATAGCCTTCCAACAAAAATAAAAATTAACAAAAAATACGGCCCTTGGTAGGTACATTAAATTTATCACCACTGCTCCACTCACACAGAGTTTATGAATCAATCCTCAGATTATTTGGTAGCAGATCGTACGCCTAGTCATTTCAAAGTACTCTAAATTTAAAGTTCTCCCTCTTTTTTTTTATTCTCTGTTTTATTTGGCAGTTGGCTGTCCGAGCCAGTGGACATAAATGATTTCATGTGTGTGTGGGAGATGAACTGCCAGTTGGAGCATGACCAAGACAACAGCAGCTGCCAGTCTCCCAGCAGTCAAAGTAATTCAAGATTAAACTGCAAAAACTATTTGTCAAATTTACTTTGAAAAGTTTCACCTCAGTGTGTGAGATCTCTCTGCAAAGTACAGCTCCTGATGAGTTCTTCTAATACTATGATTTTGCAACA
The DNA here is from genome assembly GCA_007922155.1 of Mesoclemmys tuberculata. Classification (NCBI taxonomy): domain Eukaryota; kingdom Metazoa; phylum Chordata; order Testudines; family Chelidae; genus Mesoclemmys; species Mesoclemmys tuberculata. The sequence goes on along the minus strand of ML675611.1, from coordinate 18,802,905 downwards.
ATGGCTGTTGCAAAACAGTAAAGCATTTATTCTGGTATATGATGGTAACCCAACTACTTATTTAGAGTTGGCCAAGGAACCATGATACTGCAACAGAATAAGGATCTTCATGCTCTCTCATTGCATTCCTAATTGCTATGGTATCTCCTTCACAGTGATGTAACTCTTATACAGTAAATACCAGTGATAATACCATTGTTCTTGTCAAGCAAACCCTATGTTTTCTTTGTAACCAGATGAGGCACACCTGCGCAGCCTGCTGATGCTTTATGTAGATGTTAAATACACAAAATTCTATCAAAGGGCTTGATTTATTGGATGTTTTGTATTTCTCTCCTCTGATGGTTTGCCCGGTTTTTCATCCTCTCTTGTAAGGATGCTGCACTCCCAGGAATGGTGGCGTTCCATTTGCACTTTTAATTTAATCCATGAGGTTCAAGTGGGTTCAGAATTAGGCATGATGTGTGAGACTGTTTCGCATTGATCATTGACTTTGATGCCTAAACACAAGAAAGATTGTGATATCTTCTCCCTCCTTTTCTGTGTCATAATTCTACATTGTTTTCCTATCCCAAACTCCAACCCCAATTAATTAGGCAAGAAATATAGAACTGGGTCTCGAATCAGAGATTCAGATCTAAGGATCGGAGTCCAGATGGAGCAGTGGGCTGGGCACTTATTACCTCTACAAGGAAACCATGTGAGAAGGCATGGTCCTCCTTAGGCTGCAGAAGCTGCTCCACAGAGGCCACAAAGTGGCTCTTTGTGGCCTTGGTGCATGCAACAGATTCCATATCTGCTGCCAGTCAGGAGGTGGGGGCAGAGGATCCGTGGGGCAACAGATTGGAGCAATCCTTTGGCCCCACCCCTGCACCAGCTCTTCCCTGCCCAGGTTCCTGAATGGCATCAACACAGCGGGCACTCGCCTTGCACAATGGAATCAGACACATCCCTCCGCCAAGGGTTGCCCTGCAGCTGCAATGGAAGGCACTAGATTTCTTCTTCACTGACAATAACGTAGAAATTTTGTTCACTCTGTCAATGACATACACATTGATATACGAAGTAAGGAGGTAGATATAAGTTGTGTGGGCTGGAAGGGATGAAGGATTGCAGGCCTGTTGTGTGAGGAAGTCTGCAGCAGCAAGAAGCTCAACCAGTAGTTGGTGTAATAAAAAAAAAAAAAGAAGATAAAATACAGCCTTGGGCTATCATAAGTCTGTCATGTTGTCCCAGGATCTCCATAGTATATTGTCAGAGTAGGCTTTTCATGGACAAATCCTTCTTGCCACTCCTCCTTCAGAGCTCCAGGTTAACACAAAGCTTCTTGCAAGTTTTTGCAAATTGAGTAGTACTATCGCTTAATCATTTTCAAAATAATGACATCAACAAAATAATAATGCAGACGTCTTTGTTTCAGAGACCTTTTGCTATGTTTCTTTGACAGTGAGAACAGTATTATCATTATCCGGGAAAACCTGTTACAATTTCACGTCCAGTTGTGGCACCGAACTTCAAAGTAGCTCTCCCCAGAATGGGTAACCTTCTATCCTCTCCGTAAAAACAAAACAAAAACTAAAAAAACCAACAAAAAGACAACGCCCCCTGAGGAAAATAAGATTTAAAATACAGCATGGAGGAGAAATGCTTTAGACATAGCAGTAGTTCAAAGTGGCTTGTTGGTTCTTCTTGGGGAGAACTTTATAGCTTGTTTACTATATAGAAATCTGTCTCTGTTTTCACCAACTGCTTCACAAGATGTCTGCTTTGCCTAAGTACCTCCTCTTGGTTCTTTAGTACAATTTTGCTTCCCTTCCAAGATCAAGGAGCTTTGTTTCTGTATTTGTGATAAGCCAACTCCTTCATTTTTTTTACAGCACTGTTTTTATTCCTACCTTTCATGTCCTGCGGTGACCATTCAGAGTAAGCAAGCCATGCATTGATTTCTGCATCCCCTCTGCAATATGCAGACTGAAATTCTTCAACATGGGTTAGTTAAGAGGAGAATGATGGCAGGAAAATTCAGGAAACCCTTCTGTGTTGTAACATTTCACAGTTGAAAATTTCAGTTATAAATCTTGATTGGTGCCTTACAGCCAAAGTACCCACAGCTGGGATGAATACTAGGATGATCCAGATACAGTGGAGTCACGCAATAAACATGTGAGTCTATTGTACCTATAAAGCACCAAAACAAGTTACACCTCTTGACAACACCAAACCTTTGCCAGGGAAGGAAATGTTTCTTTTGCTTTCTAGTTAAGCACTGGAACAAATTGCCTGGGGAGGCTGCGGAATCTCCTTCAATGGCGGTTTTTAAGAACAGGTTAGACAAACACCTGGCAGGCATGGTCTAGTATTTATTTAGTCCTGCACTGCATACAAAGGACTGGACTAGATGGCCTATTGCGGTCCCTTCCAGTCCAACTCTATGTCATTCCTACACTAAATATAAAACTCGCAATCAGGTTTGTGCCAATGTAGGAATCAATTTTATTCCGTTTACCTTGGTGTTTTGTTTTTTTCTCCAAACCCATCTAGCCTGGGTGTGTGAGAATTATAGAATCAGAGGGCTAAAGGGACCACAGGGTTCATCTAGTCTAACCTTGGGCTAAGATGAAGGATTTGTTGTGTCTAAACCATCCAGGAGAGATGGCTCTCCAGCTGCCTTTTGAAAACCTCCAGTGAAAGAGCTTCTATAACCTCTATAGGCAGTCTGGTCCATTGTCCTACTGTTCTTACAGGTAGGAAGTTATCCTGAGATGTAATCTAAATCTGCTATGCTGTAGTTCGAACCCATTGCCTCTTGTCCTGCTCTCTGTGGCAAGAGAGAACAACTTTTCTCCATCTTTTTTATGGCAGCCTTTCAAATATTTGAAGATTGCTCTCTCCTCTTTTCCAAACGATGCATACCCAGTTCCTTCAGCGTTTGCTCATTTGGCTTGCATTCCATTCCTTTGATCATCTTTGTCACTCGCTTCTGGATCCTGGCTAGATTGGCTACATACTTTCTATACATTGGTGACCAAAACTGGACACAGTACTTCAGCTGAGGCCTAACCAGCACTGAGCAGAGTGGTACTATGTCTTCCCATGACTTGCCTGCTGTGCCTCTGTTAATGCAAACTAAAATCGCATTTGCTTTTTTTGCAGCAGTGCTGCTGCGATGCCAGTTATCCCCTGTTCTGTATTTGAGCATTTGATTTTTCTTCCCTACGTGTAACTATAATGATCATGATCTTGCATCAGTTTGCAGATGGACCCCAATGCAATTTCTAACTGATTGTGCAAACTTTAATATACACTAGTAACTGAAGTGTAGCCACTGCTGGGCTGAACTGCAGCAATGATTACAGCATAAGCAATGTTAGGTGACGGGACAGGGTGTGAGCATTACCGTATCCAATTGAAACTATAAAGGGAAATGACACAGAATGTAAATTACCCGTGTCTGAATGTTTTCTGCAAAGGCAAAATTTTTATAGGAAAATTTTGGTGTTTGCAGAATTATTTTTATTTTTCTGTCAGGAAAATCAAAACCAAGTATTTTGTGTTGGGTCAACTAAAATAAAAATATTTTGTTTTATCAGATGATATTGGAACATATCATATCATCTCAGTTCACTGTGAATCTCTGTGTATTCCCCTGACTGGCCGTGGTGCCTCATGGGAATTTCAGGAAGCTGTGAACTGTGAAGCTTGAAAGCTCGTCCCTTCCACCAGCAGGAGCTGGTCCAAAAAGATATTACCTCACCCACCTTGTCTCTCTCCTATTCTCTCTCCAACACAGCTACAACAACACTGCAAAAATGAAATGTTTGGACATTTCTGAATTGAATTTTTTCCAGAGAATCTCATTTTGTGAAAAATTTGATGTTTAAAAAATTTGATCCCAGAGCTGAGTGAGAAACCAAATTAGTGCCAAAATATTGGAATTTTCCAAGGCACAGAAATTTTGGGTTTTTTGTTTGTTTGTTTGAGCAGTGCTACTGCTTAGCTCTGCCTAGTATGTAAAATCTAGAGAGCTTATTGTTTCATGTAGCACGGCTTACTTTATTTAGCATCCAGTTTACTAAAAATTCGACCTTTAAATACATCTTCCCTCTTGGGTATGAAGAAATATTAGAAAGGCAGGTCATTCTCATTGCACTTTTTATTTGGAGAACACAATTCATAATTCTAAAACCACCCACTGATTTAGTAGATAAAGGATTGTCTGGGCTTTATTTATAAGAATTTCTTGAAGATTGATAGTATGATTACACAACTTTGCTGAAGGTGAAAACTTGGTATATGTAGGTTCAGCTTGGGAGCAATGATTTTCCTAATATGGTTTAAATTGCTTTAGATCTTTTAAAATTTTAGGATTTCATTATGCAGTTAATGCTTTTTTTTTTTGTGTGGTTTCAGGTGCTTTTCTGCACTTAGGTTTTTGGGCAAGTAAAATTTGCTGGACTTTATTTCACAGTATGCTTTAGTGCCTGAGGTCTTTTTTTATAAAAACAAAATGTTGCCAAGATGCTAGCTACACTTGATAGCAATGTGTTAGTGAGGAAGTTTAGCACAGTTAATTACTGCAGATGGGCGTATGGACTGTGCATCTTACACAGATGGACTGTATGATACACACATACTTTAAGTATGCAAATTCCCATTGAAGTGACTGAGTTTAATGATTCTCTTGGATTGAAGCAGCTACAGCCTATTGTCTCAATAATCCAGGGATTAAGGAAGCTCTAATTGTAAATTTGATGCATGTAAGAACCATTTACATTTGGAAAAAGTTTAGTACAGTTCCTCGCTATCTAACTTTCTGCTCTCCCCGGGGTCCAAATTTGAATCTCAACTGTGACCATAGTCACATCACACATGTGGGCTGGTTTCCTTCCTTACCCACACTAGAATAAACTAAAAATCACTCCACCAATGTCAAATGAGCGGGGAATCAGTTCCAATCTTTTCAGCAATGAGACAGAAGTACCTGCTTATCAGCCTTGTTTGCTTACTGTCTTACACTGCATGCTGCCACATTAATCAGGGTTACTTGCTTTTTATACTCTGACCTACAATGAATTGGGGCTATAGGAAGATCCCACCTAAGGCTGTTTGTGTGTCTCTTTAAAACCTGCATGTAAACATACTCAGAAAATATCTGGGTTTGAACCCAAATGGGGTTAGAGTTAAGGCCTCAGATTTTATCCTTAACCAGCCCTGTCATGTTAAAGTATTGCAGCATATACTGTTTCCGATGTGTAACATCACCTGCTAATCTCTGAGCATTTCCAGACCTAGAAGTATGGTAATGGGGTGAATGAATGGCATGTTAACCTTCTCTGGGAATTTTCTTTGGTTAAGTCAGAGCATCAGCACACTTGCAATAATTAGTTTATACTCTATAAGGAAAGGCTGGATGTGCAGTGTATGTGCTGTGGAGGGAGGTGCCGGGGAGGGGGGATACCTGGTGTCGTCCTTCACTTGTTTGGACTGTATTAGGGCCACACACAACTGCAGCTTGTGCACTTAGGGGAGCACAGGGACTGCTTCATCCCCACCCCTGGAGATTTATAGCATCCTAAAGGAGATGGTAAGGATGTTTGCCTCCTGGTGCTCCACACTGCCCTTTACCCCAAGGTGCTCTTAATGGGCATGATCTAGCCATAAAGAAACAATGCCTGCTGCTGTTTCTATTGCAGTCAGTCTCCTGTATCAGATTAGCATTCCCGGTAAGTACTTTGTAATACTTGGGGAGGCACTGAACCCAGCGCTGTGTGAGTGACTATACATTGTCGTTACCTAATTCTTAAAGGATTAAGGTAATTAGGAAACGTGATACTTGACAGAAATAGACAGCTAGTTGTATTGAGGGCATCAAAGGCGTTTCTCCTCCCATGTCAATCTGAACAGTGCTGTTGGCTACTACATTACAATAATCAGCTTAGCAAAATGTGTTTTGCGTGTCTGATGTTAATGAGTGATTGGTTGTTATTCTTTGAGAGTGAAATCCACTGAATCTGCATAAAACAGGAGCACTTGAGCTCTAGGGCAGGTGGAAGGCAGCGGGCCCAGTGCCAGACAGTAGGGCTGCTGTGCAGCACCCTCCGGAGGACACAAATTTAGGCCACATACCCTCTGTGGCAGTTGCGTAGGGTGGATCTGAATAAACATGGATTCTATGGCCCTCCATGAGGCCCACCACAGACTTCCTCTCTCGACTACATGGGGCGCCTGGATGCCCAAGTCATGGCCCCCATGGGCAGGTTTTAATGGCGTGCAAGGCCTCAGCTCTTGTCAGCTCTGGTGCTTTCTATGAATGGTAAGAATAAACGAATAAAATAATGAAGAAACAAAATCTCCAGATTTAAACACATTTCAGCTACACTGACGCATCACCATGCAAGATGGAATTTCAGAAAAGCTCCTTATGGACACTTTAATAGATGATTCAAAGTCATCCCTGCAAACATGCCATTCCTAATTGATTCCATATGCTCCCAGTCCCTTTTTATTTTCTCCCTACTCTTGGGATTGTTCTGTTCAGCGTGGAATATGCCATTCAGCAGTTTATCTAGGCCTGGCTCATGTTACATTGCATAAACAGGAAAGGGGTCTAAGACTGGATGCCATGTTTAAAATGTGGTGTGAATAATCTGTGGCTTCACAGCCATTCATTCAAAGTAAAGCCCTGCTTCAGTCTGACACTGTTGTGGCTGCCAGAAACCTGTTGGAATGTCTCTGATCATGCAACGTAGTTAATTCCTCATGGAGAGAGCGAGGGTTCCAGCTCTTATGTAGCAACAGAAAGCAGGAGAGCTAATAGGATAGTACCAGAGAGGTTGCTTGAGAAACAGCAAAGGTGCCCACCCATCAGGACCACTCTAGTGCTTGATAAACCGTAACTTATTGCTTTCCTCATTCATAATTAAAGTAAGATTTTTATGCCATGACTGTAAAATACCATCACGGTGAGTTAGTTTGAGAACAATGGCCACCTTTTATGGCATGGGAGTCTGGGAAAGACTTCTAAAGATTATTGCTAGAGTGCTACCCACACGTTTTCTCCGTCTCTGTCCTCTCTTTCTCTCCCTCCTCCCCCATATTAATCCTCATTTAACATCATGAGGAGCTGATGAAGGATGCCAAGGTCATTTCTGTGCCAGCAAGATTGCTCATATATGGGCAGTCACCTCTACATGCTGAGCGTGCCAGTATTGTGTATCCCACTAGGAGATTCACAGACATGGTGCAACTGCCAGCAGAGCTCCTCAGTCCTTTCCCATAATGGTTCTATTGAAGCAACTGCAGTCTGCAAGGTCAGGCACCACGGCAGAGACAAAATTCTCCTTCCTTCTCATTTTTCTAGGTGTGTGACTGAAGATTTCCTAGTGAACTGTCCTTTCAGTTTCAAATTCACATGATTAAAATCCAAGGCAACATGGTGCAAAGAAATGAGCACAGAGATGGGAGTGAGCTGGAACTCCCTTTTCCACAGTCTCCCTATATGATCTGGGACCAATCACTTCACCTTTCTGCCTCAGTTTCCTCATCTAAAAGCATACAAAATAATACTTGTTTGTGGAACAGTGAGGTTAATATTTACATAACACTTTGAACATATTAACTGTTATTTTAAATTTGTATTGATTAGCTACTCCAGGCCCCAAATGTGATCAAGGGCCTACTATGCTAGGCACTTCACTCACTCACTCACACACACAGTGAGTAACAGTCCCTGCCAACAATGACTTTGCAATGTAAATAGACAAGGCAGAATTACTCTCATTATTCAGATGGAGAGTGGAGGCAGTGAGAGACTAAATCACTTAACCAGCCTCACACAGGAAATCCTTGACAGCACTAGCTATTGAACCCTTATCATCTACATGCCTGGCTAGTGTCTTTACTTCTAGACCAGCGGTCTTCTCTAGAGTGCTATAGAAGCACCGTGTACAGTATGCCTATATTTTAGGAACCCTTGAGAGAAGCAACATTATTTAGGTGAGGTTAGTCCTGCTTTGAGCAAGGGGTTGGACTAGATGACCTCCTGAGGTCCCTTCCAACTCTAATATTCTATGATTCTTTATACTGGTGTCACTCAGTTAAAAAAGATAGAGTCACACCAGTGTAAAATTGTTGTAACACGTGGGTACATCAGGGTCAGTATATATATATGGAGCCTTAAAGGGCTTTCTCGTAAGAAAGAAGGCTGTCTAATCAGTGTGGTTTCTTGTACAGCTATTTGTTTATTACTGAGAAGTGAAAACAGGAAATTTAAAAACACACCCATTCACTGCATCCACACCAGCATTCGAATGAGGTCGGATTTGGTTTGGCTGAGATACTATCCAGGATCATTTAGGGTCTAATGAGCCATCCACAAAAGTATTCAACCTACAGGTGATTGGATGCCATGCCTGTTGCTCTTCTCAGATCCCGATTTAAACCAAAACGAGGCAATCAGGCAGGAAAGAAATTCATTGGAATGCTTTGCCAGATTACTAAAACTAGTTTGTCAATGGACTGAGGAGAGTAAATGGGTATAGACAGAGGCGATCGAAACCATGCCATGCGCAATATGGCTCATTTATGAAAGGAGAGAAGTGATTGCTGGGATATGAAGAGAAAACTATCATGTGCATTGATGAAAATGTGGTTTTTGTCATTCTGCTGGAGTGATTTGAGGTGCTAGTAAAACCCCTGCTTAGTGAGGAGAGTCATGCTTCTAAGCTCCCACATGTAGAATGTCCATTTAACATCGAAGAGGACATGGGTGGGCACTGGAATAGAATCCATTAAAATTTGCCTGACCAACACTAATGAGGACTGACCTTTGCAGTAATATATACTCTCAGTTTATTAAAGCAGGGGCAGAACAATCTCCATGCCTTTGGTCAATCTAGGTTGCTCGGGGCTGAGGAATTTCTATTTAAAATCTCTCTTCAGGTGATAAAGACTGATTCAATAGAGATCGGCTAATAAAGAAAATGCTGGAAGCTACTATTAAATTCTAGCTTCTGTCAGCTTAACAGCAAAAACTTTTAATGAGGAAACCATTAAAGTTGACCTAATGAATCAGAAATGCTTTTCCTTGCTGGCTAATTATAGAGTGCCTGGAATATCTTCTGACATATGTAATTTAGAAAATACTGATCTATTGAGTCTCCTTGCTCTCAAAGGAAACCTGTTGCATGGCAGTAGGGTGAAAAATGCACTTTATAGCTTTCCTGAGAGAATGTGGGGCTTGACCCAGATTCACAAAGGAACCTCTGTGGACAGGTGGGAAGAATATAGGGGATGCGGGAATTCCTAATGCTTGTGACTGTCTATCAATAGCATTTCACATAAAGCATTCCAGTCACAGAGAAACATTGCTGTTTACAGCAGAAGGATTCAGCCACCTGACAGGGAAAGATTTGTGCCTGCATTTAGTTTAAAATAAAGGCCAGTATATAAATGGCTCAGTCAGTATGGTGGAAAACATAAGAAAATACCCTGTTGGCAATGGGCAGGTGAGATAGCTAAAAGGAAATTCAGAGGCATTAGATGTCATTGAGGGAAGCTGATCACTGTTTGCTTGAACTCTTCTGACACTGGAAGCAGCATTTTCTCTCCCCATTTCCCACACAGTGTAATATTATACTTTTGATACTCTAGTAGTACCTAGAGTGGGCCCAGGGCAAAAGGCACTGTACAAACCTATGTAAGAGACAGTCTTTGGAGCCCCCGAAAGCTTACAAGACAGACAGAAGGGATTGTTATCCCCATTTAACCAATGGTAAACTGAGGAACAGAGAGATTAAAGCAGTTTATCCAAGTTCACATAGGAACTCTGTGCCAGAACCAAGCAGTGAATCAAGGTCTCCTAATTTATAATCCTGTATTTGACAACAGGATGATCTTCTCCTTGCATTACTCTGTGACTGTTTCACTCACAGGGTGTTGCACAGAGAGAAAGATTTTTTTTTTAATACTCTTTATAATTTGTTTTCTCTTTGCTTTGGGGCTCTTTGCACCCCAGGTTGAGTCTAGAATTTTTCTCTTCAATTCTTCTTTCAGGAAACTTTGAAGCATGGCTACTAACATATGGCTAAGGGAGCCTGTATAGAACTCCCTTTGGGAAATCATTTATGCCAGCCCTAAATCAGGCAGTTTCCTCTTCAGAAAAAATTAGCCTTACCCTCAGTTTGGGACTGATGTGCTTCTCTGGGTCCTAGACCACATTCTTCTTAACTACTTCCGTCTTATTAGTAAAAAGCTATTAATATGTCAGCTAGTTCCTTCTTTTATGTGTAGCCATGTGTGCCCCAGAAAGAGTTTCCACAGCAGCCCTTCATGGGCCATTGGGGACAGCTGCAGTCAAAGGGAGGTGGTGCCATGTGTCATGGGAGTGTCAAGGGGACCAAATTTATTCAAATCCAGTGACCAACATCACACAACTTATGTGTAGTTACCATAACAGCTATTCAAGGGATTTGGCTGGTATAGTGGTGATGGTGGGGCTGCATTGTAGTTCTCAATATTGCCAACCAGAAGTATTCAAAACTCATGAGTCAGGCCCCTGAAATTATGAAATTTAAAATAAATAAAATATTGGGCTCTTTTTCTTTGATGTATGGTTTTTGACCGATTGGGGTACTCATTGATCATGGTTTCAAGCTTATCTCTACAACCATGGGGGTTGAAATTTACTTATTTTACAATGAAAGCTGAGAGTCTCACATAATGATATGACTCCAGGAGATGGGACTTTAAGAAAAACACTAAATGTTGAGAGACTCATAATAAAATCCCAAGAGTTGGCAACAAATGCATGTAACATTTCCCACCAATCCTGCACTCCAGTTGTTTAGAGGCCCGTTCCTCAGGTGTTATGCAAGTAAGCGATTTATCTAGTCTATTTTTAACTGCATGTAGAACTGCTAGAGAGATTTATTTGCCCTGAGTATTTTATGTGTATATAGCTTTCCAGAATCTCTCACTAAACTTTCTGGTATTATTTATTTATTTAGGACTGGTTGTAGGCTATGTGCATTAATAGTTTTATGGTGAGCTTTCCTAACAGATGGCTTTATGGGTTGTAACAGTCACCAAAGAGCACTCCCAGACAAAAAGTGAACGCATATTTAATGCAAACAGTGGTATGCGGGTCATAGAAATCTCTCATTTATAGAATGTTCCTTCATAGAGGGGAGTAGAAAGCCCATCTGAGAATGGAATGAAAGGAAGCCCTGTGAACAACATGTACTGCCATGCTGTAGTGACTTACATAATTATATAATTAGCATCCTCCAAAGGGAATCGTCCTGTTGAGTGGCTCACTAAAAAGCTGATTGATCAGTGGTTTCTGTTGTGCTAGCATGCATATTTTCAGGCAGTGTGTGCTCTACTCCTCAAGGAAACATCAGCCCACTAATATTGCAGGTTTTAGGGGACTTTCACAAGGAAGCAATGATGAATACTCGATTTAAAGTAGTGGTCTGATCCAATGCCCATGGAAGTCAGTGGAAAGATTCCCATTGAGTTCGGTGGGCATTGGCTCGGGTACCATGAGTAGAGTCTAATGTGGAGCCACCCTTCTGGTTCTTTAAACCCATCCCTGGTTTTCTCCAGTAAATGATTTAAGGGAGCCTGTGATGGGGTGTCCACCCTGCACAAACCCTGAGTGAGTTAATGTGTGCTAGAAGGTGCCAATTAACCTTATATACTGCACTTATAGGGAAACCAGGGATTGATAAAGCCCATGGCAGATGAAGCCCAACTGTGGAAGGAGCTGGGATAGGATTATAAAACAGGAAGGGCTTGCAGCGAGGGAGGCTGCATTCACTCCCTAGAGGGAAATGGAGTCAGTCAGGGATAAGGAAAAGATCCAGGGGCAGACTAAGCTCTCAGGGTCCTACCTTGGACTGTGGTGTCTGGCAAGAGGCTGAGAGGGATGAAGTAACCCTGGAGAGCAGAAGAATCACCAGTGAACCCAGATATAGGCCAGGAGTTAGAAAGGTGGGGTAGGAAGGAGCAAAGGGAACAGCAACAGGGTTTGAGACGGAGCAGGCCTGGATTGCTAGTCACAGGGCTGGAGTAGTGAGAAGGACCTCTAGGTTCCCCTACTAGCCACTGGGAAAATGGAATAGGACCTGGAAACTTGGAAATTAAGACCATCTGAGAGATTGTCCAAACAGCTTGTCAGGTGGGACTTTGTTTCCTTGGAAAGGGGCTACTACACAATGAGGTGGCTGGAAGGCTGAGTCATAAAGAACACCCTGAATCACAGAGAGTGAGAGGTGTTATAATGCAAGCAACTGAGGAAAGGGGATGTCATATGGGGTGATAACTAGTTCCCAGCTACAAGGAGGGGCACCTGCAGTTAGTGGACCCCTTCTCCCATCCTTTTTAATTTCATTATCCTCTAGCACAAGAGAGAACCCAGCTCTTTAGAAAGTAGAAAGTATTCAGGACAGAAGCATTAGTGACATCAAAGGCAGCATAAATTAAATTAATTTTGCCTAATAATCATGTATGGGAGACAAACGGATGCAATAGAGCTATATATGAGCTCTCAGGTCTAAACTTGGTGAGCTGGTTTATAAACCATGCAATGAAGATGACTTAAAATGGTTATAAAATGCTGTGCACCGTGATTATAAACAAAATAAATGCCCATTATAAAATCTCTTAATCTATTAAGAATAAAGGATTTCCATGGTAAAATCAATAATAGCCTCTCTAATGTCCAAATTGCACGGTGCTCCCAACGTATATGGTCTTCTCTCCTAGTTAATCATTTGGAAACACCCACGGTCTGATTTTCCTCTCACTTATGCTTGACTGGAAGTCAGAAGTAACTCCTATTAAACTAGTGCAGTTGTAGTGATGTAAATTTGGTATAACAGAGAGGAGACTTCTCCTCCTATTGTTCAATACATATTATCTGAGAAGAATGATGCAGTATTATGTGGCAAAAATCATTATGTATTTGAAATGACTTGAGCTGCTTAGGATGTAAGAAAAGATATTTGAAGAAAAAAAAAGAAATCTCTCAATTTTTTCCCCTTAAATTGTGTGTAAAGTTGTGCATGGAGATGAAACCTGTTAGTAGATTTCAAAATGTGGAAATGTATATGCAGCAAGGTGTCGGGCTATATGCTGTCCATGCACCTGCTAAATTGAACTTTTCATATGTCATTACCACTGTCGCCAGATCGTGGTGAGCTCTCTGTTATCTGATGTCTTGCCTTACTCTGAATTATTTTCTTTAAAAAGCCCCTTTTCCATAAAATGGACCAGTTCTAAAATGACAGTCATTAGGAAAATCCACTCAAATAAGATGCTTGAATGGTAGTGACACTATCGTCTGTGGTATTGCCTCTGAAAAATTAAAGTGCTGTCTAAGTCAGAGGGTGGAAGCTGATTTCTATGCAGGCGACAGCAGAAGGCCAAGCAGAACCCTACAATAGAAGTCAAAAGATTTGTATGATTTCAATGAGAAGCTTTTTTAGTGGCTCAGAACGGGGGGAAGTACTAGAAACAAGTTTTAATGCTGAAAGAGATCTGACTGTGTCCAAATGCGGACACCGAAAGGAAAAAATTACTTAGTAAACATAAATTTCACTAAACATGCTGGTGAAAATGAAGACCGGCTGATGTGCTCAGAGGCTTGCAGACATGTAACATACACAGTCTATGCTGAGGAAGAGCTGGAGGTATGTCACACTAGATTTTAGGTTGTAACAAATTGTAAGGCAATTCATGGCATGCAAATGAATAGCAATATAAAGATATTCTCGGCAACTTGTGTGTATTTGTAAACACAAGGCAACCTTTGTGTCAGGGTAAGTAGTTGTATGCTACCTGAGCTCTGGCTGGGTGAATAAACTAGAATTCTCCCCTTTAACACTTAATACGGTCATGAGAGGACTGAAGTCTGAAGTTTTGAGCATATTGAAGAATATAGCTGAAAACAGTTGGGATGTTATCCCACTCTGTCCTTCTCAGTGCTTCAGGATATCTGGAAATCTGGCTGACCACTTAATGAGACATTTCAGCTTGCCACATGATCCAGTGTTTGAAAAAAAGCCATGCAAGTATTAAACTGTGAATTGATTTCATTAGAAGGCTTCAGTGCCCATCAGGGAAAATGTACAGCTTGTGCGAATTAGTGCCCAACACTTCATGCTGTCGAATCTTCACTGCCATTTCTCTTGGAAGAAAGTGATTAGTGAGTTGTCAAATAAAGAGCTCCTACAAAAAATCCTGATGTGTCAGGTCTTGCTGATATTTCTATCAAGCAGTTCCATGGTCATTACAAAAATATTGGTTCATGTGAAGGTACTTGTCAGTAGCAAACAGAACATTGAGCGGTATGTCATCTCTTTGATATCTGCTCTCACAGGTGTAGACACTCTTCCATCATCAGAAGGATGAGGCACAGGCAATTCCGATGACACCTTCAAGGACAGCTGGATTGATATGTCATTTAGCCTCCTTTGTACATTTTTCTTCTTTAATCTATGGACAGATTCCGGGTTGTGCAAACTGAGAGCCTGATCCTGAAAGGAGCTGAGGACTTGCAATCCCACTGGCAGATGTGGATGCCTACTAGGGGCTGATCCAATGCCTGCTGGAATTAATGGAAGGATTCCTATTGACTTCAATGGATGTTGGATTAGGACCCAGTAGTTCAGCTCCTCTCAGGATCAATGCCATTTCCATCAGCTTTCAACTGGCTGCTATATGCTCCTTTGGAATAATTATGATGTCTGATTGGGGGTGGGGGAGAAAATGCTTACAACAAGCAAACATTTTGCTGATGTTTGCAGGGCAGATATAAACATGAATAGCAGCATTGCACATACACCTTTCTACTATAAACAGCTCAACCTGCAATATGACAGTTAGCATGAATATAAAATATTTATACCCTGCTTGACTATGCAATGATGAGCACAAAGAACATCACTCCTCCACAGTCTTGTCAGTGTACTATTCATGCTTTGTACTGTTGATGTCTGCATACAGTATATTAAAGTGTATGCGGTGTATTCTAATGAGGGCCCTTTTCATGTTCAAAGTTATATCTCATTTATGCTCAGTTTTTGTTGGAGATACATGGGAAAATTGTGTTGATGCTCGCCTTGTATAATGTACATGACAATTAAATGGGCCAGCCCTGTAGATACAGTGCTTTTATCTTGATTTAGATTAGATTGTTAGTAAGTTTTTTCCAGATAATTTGTATGAAATCCACAATAGGAAATGTTCTGTCAGCTAGACTGAGGTATCCTGACATTAAGATATAAGATCTTGTGTGCAACTCACTAGATTATCTCTAGGCAGGTAGCCTGTAGGGATTATTAATTTCATTAATACATCATGTTTGGTTTCTTTATCTTTACAAAATTGATTTGGAACCTGCACATAGCAAGCCAGCTCTTCAGTAAGTGTATATCAGCATAGCTCTATTGACTTCAGTTGCACTACATCGACTTATAGCCAGTAAGGATCTGGTTAGAGCTGTGTGAATAATCAGTTTTGTTTGTTTATTTGCTGGCTGAATGAATGAATGAAAAAAAAAAACCACTTTCAGATCTAACAAACTACATTTTTTCAGATTTTCTGTGAAACAAAATATAAATTTCACTTTGGGTCAAATGAAATGTTTTGTTCAACCCAAAATAAAACCCATTATCTTGATTTGAGGCATTTTTATCTGTTTTTTAAAATTATCTTGAAGGATATTTGGCAATAGTATCCACAAAACAGGTGCTCTTCTTATGCCCCATGATTACCCTACCTGAGGTGTTGGAAGACCTGGGTTTAAATCCCCACGTTGCCTGACCCAAGCAAGGATTTGAATTGGGGTTTTCCACATCACAGCTGAGGGCCCTTTACTATTGGGCTATTCAGTACCCTAGGGTGAGGAGTCTCTCAATCTCTCATGTTGAAGCTGTTCTGCTTTGTATAAAGAACTAAATATTCATTGGAGTAGGAACTGGAACCCAGGTGTCCTCCTATGCAAGGTCAGCTCCCTAACCAGCAAGCTAGTTTTGAGCCAAAGTCCCTTTGAGAATCTAGCCTGAAAAATAATTTTGGGATTAAAACTAACTAAAAGTAATTTTGGGGGCTAAGCAAATTTGACACAACTTCATAAATAGCTTCAGTCAACCTAAAGATGATGTTTTTGGTGAATAAACTACTTGTTAAGAACATTTGTCCCAGATCTAATAATAACAATTCCTTTATCTGTATTGTCTATTTAGGCTATAAGTGCTTTGGGCCTGGAACTCTCTTGTTCAATGTGTAGAGCACTTAGAGCAATGCTGCCCCAATCTTCTTCAGCATGTCTAGGCATCAGTTGTTTGTGTGACACACACAAAAATAATAATTCCATGATCTTTGCCAAAATTTGGACCCGGGTCCTTTCAGATGAAGTGCTTTGCCTAACCCTTCCAATGACTCTTTTCATTTATTTTTCATTTTCTCTTTTTGGTTGTTACAGGAGTAGTAAATGCAGCATGTAGTCACTGGTCACTGAAGTATAGGATACCCTGGCTAGTTTTCCCCTCTTGGTGGAACAAGCCTCTTCTTTCACTTATTCTCAATGTTCTCTGCAAGTCAGTAGTTATACATCTATGGAAAAGTTCATAAAGATTCTTTTTTTTATTACCCAGAAACCTGGAAGACTAGATCTTGTACCTCTAATATTAAGGAATCCAAGCGTAAAGTTGTAAAATGTCAATGGGGGTTGATTGTTACCTTAGTTTCAGAGCCACTTGATATGTTGGCTTTTTTGAGGGCAAAAAGTTGTTTTTGCATCCAGCTTTTCATGTGATGTTTTCACTCAACAATCAAACCAAACTAAAAGAATCCATTTGCCCTTGTTTCACGTTAACTGCATGGTATTTTTACACAAGCCAGTATTGCTCAGAAATTTGTTTTCTACAATACAAACTTTAAATAACACTCAAGATACATCCCTTCATTAACTGCTTGCAGTCTGTATCGCACTTTGGCACATTAAGATCTGTTAATATTGTGGTCCATAAATAATGGACAATTAATGCAGGTAACTTAATATTGAATGGCAAACTACACAGTGATTGAAGTTCATTATGCAGTGAGCATGTACAAAGAAGCATCTTTGACTAAAATGAAAGCAGGTGAAAGGTGGAAGTTAGGCATTGATTTCTATCTGATTAATACAGAGAGTTAACTGGGCATGAACACTCTAAATGCTGGGTAAAATAATGGCTGGTGAACACTTTTCTCTCCATGAATCTTATTTAGGCACTGAAATCCATATTTAAGGACCTACATAGAAGGTTCTGAATGTTAGAGGTACTGAATACCTGTAGCTCCCGCTGAAATCAGTAGGATTTGTGACAGATAAGCACTTCTGAAAATCAGGGTACTTTTTATATTTATCTAAATATATATTCGTCCATACTCCTGCGAGGCTTTTGGCTTTACAGTAGCGGAAACTACTAGTTATTTGTATTTCTGTAGTGCCCAGGGACTCAGTCAAAATCAGGGCCCCATTGGATTAGGAGTTTGACAAATGTAAAGAAAGACAATGAGTGAAATGCTATCCCCAGTGAAATCAATGGGAGTTTTGCCTTTGATGTCGTGGGGTCAAGACTGCACCTATGGTTCGTGCCTACAATACCACAAATTGATGAAACAAAGAGAGTGTGGGAGAGCCTTCCTTTGCAGCCTGGGACAGGGGTCACTTGCTGGTGGATTCTCTGTACCTTGAAGTCTTCAAACCATTATCTGAGGACTTTAATAACTCAGTCATAGGTTAGGGTCTACTACGGAGTGGGTGGGTGAGGTTCGGTAGCCTGTGTTGTGCAGGAGGTCAGACTAGATGATCATAATGGCCCCTTCTGACCTTAAAGTCTTTAAGTCCATGAGTCAGGAAAGGAAAAGGTAGTTACATAGACCAAGTAGGCCAGATCTAACACTGGGTGAAAAGGTTTTTTTTTTTTAAATTAATAGTTGATTTGCTGAAAAATGCAATTTCTGATGGACCAAAGCTTTTAGCAAATTAGGCACAACTCTTTTTTGCAGGTTTCATGAGTTTGGTTGGGGCAGGAGCCAGTCTTGTGCAGATCTTGTGAATTTCAGCTTTGCCTGAGGGAAAACTCCCTCTGATTGATTGCTTTCACCATTGTCCTATCACACGGGGAAGAGCTGGGCTCTTCAGACCTGCTGCGGGTAGCAGCAGAGCTCTCTCACCCTCCCTTGAGGAGCGGAGACCATTCTTACAGAGCAGAGGAGAGGAGGCAGAAGAAGAGCAAGCCCAGTAGCTCAGGGAGGCTCCAGTCCTGTCCTCCCTTTACTCTCTTATAGAGCAACAGGGATAGCTCCTTGGCTCCTCCCTGTCTCTTTTCCATCCTTGAAATACCCAGCCTGGGAAGGGCCAGAGGGAGTCAAAAACCCCTGGAATCCCTCCCCCTAGCCAGGAAGGGGAAGAGGGGATCCCACTGCATCACCTTCAGGCTTAGAAGGTGGAGGTGAAGAGCCCCAAGAGCTGCAGGATGACTAGAGATGAGACTGGGGAGGGAGACAGTATTGATGGGGGCATGGGCAGATGAGAGGAGTGGGGACACAATTGACTGGGAGCTGGGGGCCAACCTGCAGTGGGATTAGAACTGATAGGGCAGAATTAACTGCTGGGTAGGGGGCCAGGCAGATGTGAGGGTGAGATTTCCTGTAGCCAGGGCCAAAAATCACCTTAATACCTTTGGGAGTACTGGCAACACTGAGACCAAGTCTAAGCTACCACTTATTTCAGTATAACTGATGTTGCTCAGGAATGTGACTAAGCCGCCCCCATGTGCAATGTAAGTTACACCGACCTAAGTGCCAGTGTGGAAAGCACTATGTCAGTGGGAAAGCTCCTCCCACCAACATAGCCACTGGCTCTCGTGGAGAAGGAGCGGTCTCGCCCATTGACACAGGGTGCCGCTGCATTGATGCAGCTGCACTAGTGTAGCACTTTTAGTGTCGAGTAGCCTTAATTGGCATATGTACATATGCATGCGTGTGAGAGGAGGAGTTCAAAAATCAGAAGACCGATCAAAACTGCAATATAATCTTTTTGTCAAAATTGCCAGGAATTTTGGGCCAATTTTTTGAGTCAGACCCAAAACATCAAGACTTTTTTAAATTTTGGGGTTAGCAATAGTGACAGGTTCACATTATTCAGTCAATACTGCTTTGTGAATCTGTCTAGAAAGACCTTATAACTTTAATGGGAGCACACAGTCCGGTTCCAATCAATGTCTGCTTTTGCCAGGAAATTCCTCCCCTCCCCTCTGACTGGATTGTAGGCAGTTAGTAAGCTGCCAATCAACCACGGGGGGCATATGGAATAAATTTATGGGTACGTCTTCACTGCAGAATTAGCCCAGGTGAGAGCGGGCCACATTGCAAGGTCCTACCCAAGTTACTGTGTCTTCACTGATACTATAATCCACGGCGGGTGTCACTAGGAACATATTCTATGATTTTGAGTGCTGCAGTAAGATAAGTCATTCTGATTCTTTCCAAGTGAACTGTGGGAGACCTTGTCTTTTTCTGGGCCCATCAGGAAAATTGTGGGAAGGTGTTGGAGGACTATCAGCACTTGAGGGGTTTAGTCTGCATCTTCACTGCAAAATGGCTGAGTGACCATCCCAAATGAAAGCTGAACTCAATCTCTAACCCACATCCAGCTTGCTTGGGTCCAGCTTGCTTGGGGTGAAAGAACCATCAACTAGATTGAGATGGTTTTGTATGTGGATGGTAGGGAGGTTAGAGGCAACACATGAGTAAGAGGAAGATATACCCACAGATGTAACCCATTGGTGAGTGTGTTATGCATCCCCTTCCATGCCTGGGGCACGGAGGATGTGAATCTATTACGGCCTCTAGCTACTAAGGCTGCTTCTTTATTTCAAGATGTAGTTCTAGAAGTCCGTGGTTCATCCCACAGTATCAGCCAAGATGGCAGCTGTCAGGTAAGTGAGGGCTTGCCCAGCATTTGTGCAGCTGTGGGCCTCAGATGCTCAGTAGGATCTTCTGCTGTCTGGAGGAAATATGTAACTAACTGGTCAGTGTGACAGGTGTCCCTCTTTGTGCCAAATCCACAGAGTCCGTAAAAGCCCCAAGCTACAATGCCTAGCATGGATTGCAGAGACTCAAGGTGTGGAGGCCCTTGGTTAAATCCCTGGTATTGACCAAGATAGGTGCAGTTACGCAGATGGTTCTGTGGAACTCTCTGGGGGTAAGACCCAACCAAGTTATGCTCGGAATCTGTGTTATGTTCATGTCTTTAGGAGCATTCCAGCGTCAAGCCAGGATTTGCCTTTTTCCATACCAAAATCAGAACTGACTGATTGAACCAATGTGCATGGAAAAAAGAACCAATTGTTCTGAGATAGAATAGCTGTTTGAAGCAAGGTTTTCTTGAGTAAATTTTTCTATGCACCAGAAAGACTCAAATCTCACTGTGAACAAATGTGAAAAGTTCATACCCAACATAGGATTATATGCCACATTGAGGACTGACCCCATAGCATAACTGGTTTAATTTCTTGTGAACACATGACAATGTTTGTTTTAATGGTTAAACGATGTACATAACCTTTTTGCATAACTTGATTACCTTTTATACTTTCATTCGTAAAGCATTGTAAAGTTATTGGAATGGTGGCTGTATTTATTTATTGCTCTTTTTGGCACCCTTCCTATCTTGCTCAGAAGCTTCCTTATTTTAGTCTAGAATTAAGGCTCTATCTATTCAGGGGGAAATTTCATCTGGGACCTTTAAATGGTCTGAAAACCAGTTTGGTAAAAATGGGTCAGACCACCTTAATCCAGGTCAATGCTACAGGCGGGGTTCTCTATCAGTTTCTGGCCTTTTGTGTCACTTAGGAGGTGTGAATAGCTGGAAACTGATTGCAGCTGGCCAGCAGAAAATCCCCCTATAGGACAGGGAATATTTACTGATACAACTGTGTCAGCTCCAGGTGCTGCATATCCAATCTCTCCCTTCCAGCATAAGGCACTTGTTGGAGGTGGGAAATGGCATCTCAAGGTGAGATAAGGGCCAGAGCAGAGCAGAAAAGCTCTCTGCCATGACCATCTTGCACTTAGCATCCTAGGACCCGAAGCCAACTGTACAATGTACAGGTGCCTATCAGCAGCTTTAAGCTACATCAGGGCTGGGGCTGGGTCTGACCCTGGGAATCGGGCCACTTGGTGGAGGAAAGATGCAAGCCCCATGGCACCAGCAGTCTTTAAAACTGATTTATCTGAAATGGTTTTAAAACCAGTTTGAAAATGTCCCTGTAATAGACAGGTTCCAAGCCTCTGATGTGGCCACTAAATGTCTAATGGTGAAACTTACAGTGCTAGTAATAACCTTTGAAAGTCCTGCCCAATGGTCACCCTTCAAAACTTGCCAATGGCGTTGGATAAGTGTCTGAATGCAATCTGTCCCACAAATATCCATTATAGTTCATGAAATAAATTATACCAGTGCAAATTCTGCAGGTTATTTGGGTTGCACCCTTATAACTGAGTTACATTTGTATAGTTTATAAATTATATAGATAGTTTATAACTGAGTTATGTTTGTGTAGTTTATAAATCAGTTACATTTGTATGTAATATAAACATCTATCTCTTTCTAGTAAGCTATATGGCAATATTTTAAATATAGTCTAAATATTTTGAAATTAGCCATTTTCCAGTAATATATAATTAAATTATATATATAATTAAAATATGAGATGGCATAACTTATTGTAAATACACTAAAATATATGGAAAATAGCATAAACGAGGATATTTAATTTACTTTCAATAGCATGACATCCTGGTTGTTTGTTTACAATGAACATATGAATGACATGCACTGAAGATTTTTTTGTGCCATACAGTACACATACAGTACAAGCATAATAAATCTATAGTGGGCTATTAGCAAGAAATCACGTGAAAGCACGTAGCAGAATGGAAAAATGAAGAGACAATCCAAATGGTGGTTAAAATTCTGATTTCAGGCAATTTCATTTATCGTCTTTTCATGCAGAGGCCTTTCTGCTTCCTCCCAGTTCCTCTGTCCTTGCAACGTGAGTTAGTGTGATGGCACTCATGTCCCCATAGTACAGCCTTCTATTGCTGGTTATTGCGCCTGAGTTGCAGTGCTTCACTCCTTGAGCAAGGTCATTCTTTGTAGCCCCGAAAGGACCGACAGAGGACAGGGGAAGCAGTTTTTAACATTTGCTGCCAATTTTGCTATTATGGTTCCAAGGGTATCTGAGCTGGGATATTTAACTGCAAATGCCAGTCTTGCAACAAGTTCTCTTGAATTGTAACATTATTTAACAGTGACTTCAGGCCTCATAACCAACCTGCTTCCTCTGTCCCTCCTTGTGTATGGCCTTTACTTCATTCTTCTTCCTTTCTATTGTTCAGCCAGTGGGAGGGCCCCACAATGGATGGATGTGTGGTGGAGTTCCAGTTGTTGCAAGCACTTTTAGGGCAATGTCCAAGAAGTGAGGCATAGGCAGGATCAGGGGAGTAGCTGTGAAGATCACCTTGTCTCCCTGAAAAGGGTGAGCTTTCTAAGCTATTGGACAGAAGTAACCTCCAAAAAGGAGCCTCACAGCTGCTCGTTAACTTAGGAGTAGGGTTCCTGTCTTGGCCCCTGCACATCTCCCCAGCGCCTACTACTTCGCCAAGTACTGAGGCCAGTATTTTACCCCTAAAATTAAATCTATTAAGGTGATCCATAAAGAAGGGAAAAATCTTGTCCTATTTTCTACTTTCATTAATGATAGGTAAAGAAGACATGAAATATACATATATATTTCCTGGTTGGTTTTTTTTTTTACATCAGAAATACTGTCCTTTTAAAGACTCTGATGAATGGAGGGTGGGAGAACTGATTACAAGCTGAGCAAATGAGAGGATAAGGAATTTCTAAATAGATTGGCTAAAATGCTGTGGTATTAATATTACTAAAAATGATTAACATGCTAGAGAAAAGACGTTTGTTAAAGAATTGGCACTTCTACCCTTCAGGTTAGGTGTCAGAAGAAAGATGGCCCAATGACTGGGTTGCTAGCCTGGGGCTTGAAAGTTCTGGGTTCAACTTCTTGTTTCACCATGGGCTTCCTGTCTGACCTTGTCTAAGTCATGTAGCCTCTCTGGGTGTCCTAATAGCACTGTCCTACATCACAGAGGTGTTGGGAGGTGTTCAGATATCTCTGCTTTAAACAGAGGGCTCACAATGTCCTCTAGGGACACTAGACTTGACATTTCTCAGGGAAAAACTGAGCTAAACTCCCCTCTCTCTTTTTTTTTTTAATGCTTTTTAAAGAAACCTTTTAGGACTTTCCTATAGATCATAAAAAAAGCACAAGCCCAATTTTTAAAAACTCCTTTGCAGGCCATCTTTAAGAGAATATAGGTGGTAAGGGAATACAGTTTGTCACTCAGCAATGCTCAGGGTTTCCTGAGTTAAAGGTATTTTAACTATCATATGCTCGATCATCGACATCATGTAATATCCTTTGAGTTGATGGGACAAATTCTCCACTGTGTTATGGACCCTTTGTACTGCTCAGGCATTGCAAAGGAGCCTTGAACTGAATGCAAATGCCCAGCAGAGAATTCCACAATTGGAGAGGACCTTCCTGCTGGTATAAATGTTTTGCAACTAGGTCCTGTACCTGTGCCCAGCGTAAGGGGTGTGTCTGGAACACCTAGGGAACATTGCAGTGCATGGTTCCACTATGACGATCCTCCACTGGGGATGGGCCACCTTATGGACCCTACTCCAGTGGCACAACTTAGAGCAGTCCAGCTGCGTCTCTAAATCATGGTGGAGCTGGGCTTGTCATTGAGAAGCAAGGAAGCCAGATGCCTCTTCCCCGCTTTTCTGTGCTGTGTGCAGCTCTTCACTGGAGAGAATCTAGCCCTGTAAAACACCTTTCATCTGAAGCTCTAAAGAGCAAAATTCCTGTGGACAGTATATGTTATGCTTTTTCTATACCACACTATAAAAACAATTCTTTAATACAATCACTTCAAAAAGAAGACTTCCTCTTATAAGGTGATCACCTATTGAGGTATGCAGGACTTAAACCCCCACCCAGACATACACACACCATACTCTCTGGGGAACTACTCCAAAAGTGTATGAATCAAGACTGTATAGCATTGAAAGCCTTGCATGGCTTAGGAAAATGAATGCATATCACCTATAGGAGCTTTGGAAAACATACTGCAGATGAGCATTTTGAAGTGTTGCAAAACCAATATGATTATGTTGACCTCCAATCCTAGCCTGATCTACTTTCACTAACATTGACTTAACTTTGTATATCAATGGAGCTCACTACGGCAACTTTATTAAGTCGCTGTATTTAATTTTGATATATATTTGCTAGGAGAACAAGAAAAATATGTTATACAGAAGTCATTAAACGGGACAATACTCATTCTTGGTTTTTGTTCTGTTATGGCTCTAAACTAGTTGACCAGTATATATCAATCTTCAGTGTAATTCAGGAAAAGACAAATCAGATGTTCTACAATAAAAATATCAAAACAGCATACTGAAGATGTCATTAATTTTACAGCGACATCCATATATTAATTTCACACTGTGTAGGTAGAGTTTGGATAAAGACAACATTTCAGAATTGAACAGAAATTATTCTGTGGTGTTCGGAATTAATCATTATGTTTTTCCCCCCCAAAGAACTACATTAAGCATGGATATAATCCACAAACCTCTAATGTTTCCTATTTATCAAAGGAAATACAATGTGTGACTAGATATCACTCCGGCCAAGAACTTATCAGGATTAATACTATGGATGTCTTAAGTTTAATGTTTGTTTAAGAGGTAACGGGAACATCCAGAGTTTTAATAGTAAGTATTAAAATGATCAATGATTTAGGAAGGGATACAAACCCTCATGCTTCAACCTCTGGCTATAGGGACTTAAGAGGAAACTTAGAAGTGGGTTACACCTTCCTTTTCAGAATCTGGTTACTGGCTGTAGTGAGAGACTTGTTACTGGACTAGATGGGCCACTGGCATGATTCAGTGTGGCAATTCCTGTGTTCCTAGAAATATTAGCTTCCTACTTCCCTTTATCTATTCTAGAGTCCTAGAGATGACTTTGTTCTGTTTAAACTGTACAAAATGTTAACGAAGGACAAGATACTGACAGGCACTAACTGTGCCATGTTGTAATCAGTCCAGTGGTATACTCTCCTTACACATCATCATAAAAACGAATGGCACTGTACCATTTTCCTATTTATTACTGGTCCTATTAGCACATTGAACTGAAAAGAAAGCCAAAGGATCCACTGTAATATTTAGAATTTACATATTCATGAGACTTAATTAGCAAGTCCTATGGCATTTTGGGAATAGGTATACACAGCCTTTGCCTCTTTTTTTTTTCTTTAAAAAGGAATTAAAGGCAACTGCCCAAGGCATCCCATTTTTCATTTGCCTTTTTATAAGGTAATAAAATTCTGCACATTGTAACACAGGTGGGTGACTAATTGATATGAATATAGGGGATTGGCATCCAATCTAGAGACCACATAGCTTTGTTTAAGTTTGATTCTGTTGTTGACAACCATGGCTATGACTAATTATAAGGGTACAATCAAATGCAAAGATTTTGTGGTTTAGGTGGATCAGTGTTCAACCTTATTTCCAGCATTTTTTGATCAATCAGGACCTAGGTACAATTGTCTTCATTATGAATTAATTTTACCCTTGAATCGCTATAAATTTTATACCCTACTTTATAGGCTGTAAAGATGCAACTTTTTTTGATGAGGACTTTAATATATGTGTTAATTTGATATCTGACATTCAGGAAATGACCTGGCCACAACAAAGAGGATGATTGCTTTTTACCAATTAAAATGCACTCTGACATGGGCTATTTAGGGCAGCCATTGGTGTTACTATCCTAAAAGCATCTGTCAGTCAATGCAAATAGCACAACTGGTAAAGCCAGGAACAGCATAAACTGAATGTGAATTCAAGCAATTAATTTTCATTTTTTCAAAGAGAAAATAGATGGGGTAGCTTTGATCTCTGTCATTTTCCAAGAGGGAGACCCCAAGCAGTTTCTGCTAATTTATTTTATGATTTCCCTGGCCTGGGAAAGTATTAGGTTGTGCAAATTGAACAATTCACCTGGACTTCCTGGAAAGTCTCTGGATTAAAGTGTTTTTTCTCACTGATTGAGTTTCATAATTTACTAATTTCATACTGCTTGTCCTTTGCTAGGAGTCTTTCTCCTTACACAACAGAGCCCAACATTTTTTATTATTTAGTAATTTTAGATGGAGGCTGAGATGTGTGTTCATTGTTGTTCTGCTGAGCTGTTGCTCAGCACATTGAGAGATGCCTCAGAGGATCAATATGTAAGATGAGAGAGAAGAACACCATTGTAGGCACAAGACATCGGCTTTGTCACTGACAGGTTTGTTACATTGTGGTCTTGAGCTAATTTAGGCCAGTCAAGTCATTTCCCTTCATCCCAACAAGGCTGTCAGAGTCACAACGATTCAAAGCTGTTATTTCGGCATTTCTGAGCACCGTGGTTATATTTGGAGAGGAGCAAATGCCTCTGCATTCCTGCTCTTCCTTATCATTACTACGACAGATAGAGAGAGACACACACAATATGGTGACCTAGAATTCATGCTGTTCTGATACCTCTGATGTCACTTTGAAACCCAAATACTTCCAAAGACATCTGGCATATAATAAACACTTCAAAATCATTGGGTGATGGCAGCATCACAAACACATTTATCAGAATCTTTTATAACTGAGCTTTACTCTGTTCAGAAAATGATCTGACAAAATTGTTACGTGAACCTGAGCCCTTTGCGTTATAGTGTTGTGCGAAGGCTTCAGTGCCTTGTTGAAGCGGGTTCTGTTAGCTGAAAATATCAGCTAACACATCTTCTTGTGCCTTCTGATGGTTTACACATGGAAACTGTCTCTCTTCAGAGCAGCAAGATACAACCGTACAAGGATGTTCAGGCCTGAGATCTGCGGCGGTGCCACTAACAAGAGCAATTTGTGTTTGGAGAGTAAACATAATGAGGTTCTGGGACAGCTGTGTCTTAGAGAATTTCAACCTTTTTACTTGAAGTCCCTCTAACTGATGGGTCGCCATGTGCCCATCTCTGTTTGCGGGCAGTGATACAAAACTCCTTATTATTTCCTGCTACAGTCTAATCTGTCGTGCTGTACTTATTTTTTTCCTGTTTAAAAGAATAAAACTTGCAGGATGATATAATAATTCTTCCCCACATAATTCCAACCTGTGACTCTTTGCAACAATGCATTTCGAAAGCTTGGTCCCAAAATTCATTTTAATGATCTGTTTCAGGAAAACAGAATAGCTTTATGGTAATCACTGCAAGTAAATGCAGGCTAGATGTGATATAAAAGCTGGACTAGAGTATATGATTAGCTAGTAATATAGTCAAGGGATTTTAAATGATGGAGTATTTATTCAAGACTTCTATGTTATTTTGTATTGCTGGACCATAGCACAGATTTTAAAATCAGCAATCATTCTTTTCAGGAGCAAGTTTACTAGAGATGCTTAGTGCCTATGTATGTATTTGAAACTTAACCCATTCACAAAGAGAATTTGCTGCAAATTTCAGTGATGGATAATTATATATTTGGTGTTAAAGGCAACACCCTTAGAAAATACACAGATCTGTTTCTTCCCCCCCCCATGTAAGGTTAATGTGCACAATCCTATTAAATACAAAGAAGCTAAATGTAAATAACGTTCAGCTAGCGGTTTACAAAACAATGTCCTCACCATAAGAATTTTTGCAATGATACAGAGAAATGCGTAAAACTTGGATGACTGAATGCCAAAATATATGAAGCTAGGAGGCGTTTTTCAGTGAAACACTTGCATGCCAGTGGCTTTCCATGGCAGGTGAGGAGACCTGGTTATCAGAACTACAGGATCTATCTATTTTTTTCAAGCTGGAGAAGACTAGGCAATAGCATCAACAGTTACTGCTTAAGAAACCTTCCCTCTGGATTGCTGTCTGTGACATGAGCAAACAACATCTTATTCTACTAATTAATCAACTCTGCTGATAGGGGAAAAAAGGAAGGGATGTGAATATCGTGTTAATTATGGGAACCTTCATGACAGTGTGAGTGTGTGCCTTGTGATGTGAATGTTGTGTCATGTAGTGCAGTGGTTCTCAGGCTTATTTGATTGCACCCCTTTCTTTGTGTCTCTAGTCATTTGCTGTCCCCGCTCTCACCACACAAGTACATATACCGCCACCCAGCTCTCAAGGCTGAGTGGAGAGTGGCAGCTGCTGGCTGGGATCCAGCTCTGAAGGCAGTGTTGCTGTCAGCAGCGGCGGAGAAGTAAAGATGGCATGGTACAGCATTGCCACTCTTACATCTCCACTGCTGTTGGCAGCTCTGCTTTCAGAACTGGGTGGCCAGTCAGTAGCCGTTGCTCTTCAGCCACCCAGCTCTGAAAGCAGAGCGGCTTTTCACCCCTTCACATTCAATACATTCTGAGCTCTCCTAGGGGAGTGTGCCTCCAACTTTGAGAATCTTTGATGTAATGTCAGACAGAAAAACAGTGTAAATCAGGGTTTCTAAAAAAAAAAATTTGTAGCGTAGAGCTCATTTTGTTGAAAGATTGACATAGATACTGGCCTACCTGGCAACAGCAACTACTTACATGGAAATTACTCACTTCTCTCTCTCTAATATGATAAGTATTTGTATCTCTCTGGAAAGAAGTTAATTGCTGTCTAATTTTGCTCTGCATTTCAACTCCCACTCCATCTGTTCTGTTCCTCTCACTCCTTGCTCCCCTGTACATGCTTCCTCAAGTAATTACCGTGCACAGTGGCCTTCAGAGGGGATGGAACCTGGTTGTAAAAGTATGGGCTTGTCTCTCTCAAGTTAAAGGAATGACTCCATTGCTGTGTAGCAGCAGTTGGTCCTTATCCTCCTATGTTGACCCATCACTAAAGTGGGAACTAGAGCTGGTTTGGAAGAATGTGGTTCCAAGGATTCTACTTTTGCTGAAGAGTTTCATTTGTTGAAATTTTTCATTTATTGACGATTTGAAGACAAAAATTGTAATAATTTTTAATGAAAATTCTTTGAAAATTTGGTAATGCTTCTTTTTCTCTCCCTCTGACTTTTCCAACTGTTCTTTTCTTTTTCCTAGTGGAAAAAGGGGAAAACATTACAAAAATAACATTTTTAATTTAAAAAAAAATATTGTTTGGAATCATTACTTGGAAACATGAAAAATATTTTGAAGAAGTTCTGAGGCTGGTCAAAAAATTTTGAATGAAACATTTCTTCATTGAAAAATGGGGCTTTGTTGAAATAAAAATTTTCTGTGGGAAAAGATGACTTGTAGGTAGACGTTTCTACTGGAAAAATCAAAACAAAACATTTTCTTTTGACATTAACTCTGCATCTGCCTGATCCAACATAGTGCCTCATGGGAGTTGGAGTTCTGGGTCCATCCTGTACCTATTTTTCCCTGTGGCCCCAGCTCTGTAGCTGAACTACATCTCCCATTATACACGCTGGACTTTATGCTTTAGTGTTTTGAAAAAAAACCATTTTTTTTAATTAGAAAACATATATCCTTCCTTGACCAACTCTAGCTGAGACCTATCTCAAGGCCACTTTAAGAGAGAATTGGGTCCAGGACAGATGAAAAAGCAGAGAAAAGAAAGAGGGAGATTTTCTCACTCGATCCATTCTAAATCTCTTACCTTATGTATTGGGTTGACCGGCCCATGTATTTCCTGAACAATATATTTCATTACCTAATAAAAATAAATTACAGGCATGTTGCTGGTAGTGAGATGAGATAATGATTTATAATCCTGGTACAGAATAGCAGTAGTAGAGGATGATATTTGATATTCACGTGGGTTATGGCTGCACCAAGAGAACTCAAGCAAATTTGACTTAGACATTAGAATCTCTGCGTAAGCTCTTGCCTCAAAGTCTAAATAGAAAAACCAGGCAATGGATGGGATAAAGGAGGTATTGTACTTAGTTGGCAGACAGAGAACTGAGCCAGAGAGAGATTTAGTGATTTGACAAAAGATCACATAGGAAGTCTGTGGCTTGAACTGGGGCGCAACAAGGGGGGTGCCACTGCCTACTCTTGGCCATATACACTACATATCCCTGTGCCAAGAGCTCAGACTGCAGGTCATGAGTAGGACTCCAGTGGGAGGAGCCAGTCCCAGGCCAGGTGGCTCCTTTCCCTCCCCAGCTGTAGAAGCATCCTCTGAGCCAATAGGTCCAGTATTGGCACCTATGGAAGGGGTGCTCAATGGCAGATCAGTGTGGAGGTGGCTAGGGATGCTGCACCTGGGATTCAGCAGCGGGGTGTGGGGGCTGGTCTTGCTGAAAATCCAGTGCCTTAACCACAAGAGCATCTTCCTTCTGTGGTAATCAAGAGTGGCATCTGCCCTTGGAGGATTTTCTCTAACAGTTTTATAATAAGAAAATACAGGTGGGAAATACCCTAATCAGAATGGTTATGTTCCTTTTGTGGTTTGTTCTGATAAAGAAAAACCTTCAGTGTGGAAGAGGTGGAAACCCCTCATTCAGAAGTAAGGCGGAAGGTACGAAAATAACTTTGTTGGCAAGTCGTTTGCTTGTGTTCCGTAGCCAAGGGGAACATATCTTGGGAAAGAGAGTGAGCATGAGGTCTAAGAACGACTTTTGCTTTCAAGTCCAGCATTTTCCTTTCAAGCATAAAAGGATTCAGACAGGTATTTAGCGTTATGTGAAATCATGTCCCATTTAGTCCCTTAGCGTTGCTTGCTTTGCAATTACCGTTTTTGTTTGCTCAAAGTAACATCCTTCCATGGAAAGGAAATGTGGTGATTAAAATTGTGGTATAATGATTCTATCATTTATTTCTCCTAATGTGTATATATATATAAAACCCTAATATGATTAGAAATGTGATTTAAAAAAATTGATATTAAGTTCTTTGTTCATTAGCCTCATTTCAAAGCAAGGAGACTCACTGGGGCTGGTCATTGGTCATATAGACCCAATTAATGCTCAAGGTCAAGAGTATATTATGCTGACAAAGTTCTGAATGGATAGAAACATGCATTCCTGATTAACAGCCTTTGTAACAAATGAAATTATAGTCCAAGAAATCTGATTGTGTCTGTGCTTGAGTGAGGTAGTGTCTCACTGCTTAATTTCCCAGTGTGCATGCTGCCATATGCTGCAGAAATTCAGGAACTTTTTCAATGGAAAAAGGGAAAGGAAGAGCCTAGGGCAGTGGATGTAATGCTGAATGAGGAAACTGTGAATAGGCTGAAGAATGATCGAGGAATTTCCTTTGGCAACAGAGTTATTTTGCTAGCCCATTTCTTTAAGAGAAAATGAATATAGAGTCTCCCCACCTTTTTCTGTCTGTCAGTCTAAGTGTAACACCAATTTAGGAGAAGTCATCTGAGGAACAGACTTTACTGGGAAAGGAAAGCAAACAGCAGTTCCTTAGCTGGTTTAAATGAAGTTAATTGAGCGAAGCCAATTTACATCATCTGAGAATCTGGCCCTCAAAATGAGTTGCTGAAAGGAAAAGGTTCTGACTGTCCCTGGTATCTGAGCACCTAAATAAATGCAGCAGTACTTTTTTGGCTCGCCCAATTTTTAATACATTTGCCAGATAGTCAGACATTGTTTAGAAGCTTTGTTCAGAAGGACAAATACAGTTGATGATGTAATACAGAAAATCAGGAAACAATTAGAAACCCTTCTTTACTAAATGTTTTACGAGGCTGAATTTGCATCTGGGGAATATTAGAGCAAATACTGCAAGGGGAAATTAGTTTTAATTTCATGCTAATGAAAAAATTTGGTTCTAATTACATTATGATTTATAGATTATAATCAGGCTGCCATTTTAGTACTTTGATTAGATTGTTCTATTGTTTATTTTGTTTGGCCAAAATAAGATGAATACCGTTTCTGATGATGCATTTAAATACAAGACCTATTGGCAGTGGAACACATTTAATCCTGAAGGAGCTACTACAAAAGTGAAAAAAACCCCAACATCTCAATTGGGAGAAGCTCCCTGTAAACATCTGCAAAACTACCTCATTATTTTCCTTCAAAACCCTGCTTATCTCTCTCCTTTGCTTTGAGGCTTACACAATACTTAACAATGGTTAGGCTGCTGGTGTGCTGAGCCCACTGCCTATCATACTGCCTCACTGTTTCTTTGTACTTTCAGTCCATCTGTCTGTACCCATCTGTTGTCTTTCATTTTATATAAAGATTGTAAACTCCTTGGGGCAGGGACTGACTTTTAGTTAAGTGTTTGTACAGCACCTAGCACAATGAGGTCCTGGTCCACAACTACGGCTCCTAGGCGCCATTATAATACAAATAATATATAATAATTATAATAATAATAGGTCCCTTTGTCGATGTTACAGGGCAATACAAGTATGGAAATTGAGCTAGATTTGTCATAGCTTCCTTAATTCAATCCACTGTACCACTTATTGCAATCTGTTTCCTATGTAAAATCATCCACTGGTCTGAATCCTCCTGTTAAAAGACCTCAGGCAGAGGGGGACATATATTGAAGACAATATAGCTGCCGCTCATGGCTTTATTGCTTTGTTAGTATGTGTATGAGAGTCAGGGTCCAGATACTCCAAGGGGAGAACATGGGGTCTGAACCCAAAGAACAAGCAATTGAATCAACTGGTTATATACAATCTTATTGTGTATACAAATATGCAGGTAAGGTATTTTATGAAAGCTTTTACTGGTCTGGACTTGATGACATTATGAGATGCGTATACAGTCTGGGATTATGAATCTATGTATTTATGTATATCAGATAGCATGCTCATGATCAGTGCTACAATTTCAAGTACACCTCACAGCAGGGAGGAGCTCCTCCCAAGCCAGTTGTTTACATAAAACTAACATAAAGTACGCATCCATTGGCTAGCTGGGAAAAGACATTGGTGGATTATTAGAAATAATGGAAACACACTAAGACAACTTGAAACTGAAAAGAGAACCTCTGTTTTGGGAAATTAATAAGAGGGAATTTCCCTTACCATGAATTACTGTAGCCTGAGGCCATAGTCCGAGGTCCACTCTACATTACAAAGTTAGGTCAACGCAAGGCAGTTTACATCAACCTAACTATGGAAGTTCTACACTAAAATTTTGCTCCCACTGACATAGCTGCCCCGCTATGCTGGCTTAATAACTCTATCTCCATGGTACGTGTAGAGTCAATGCTGAGGTAGTTAGGTATATGCATCGTCAGTGTAGACACTGAATTGCTTGCATCGTCTGTTACTGGCCTTCAGAAGCTGTCCAACAATGCCTCACACTGACAGTACAATCGATTCAAGCACTCCTAGTGTGCACATGCACCGCTGACATAAGGGACAAAGTGTAGGCATGCACAAGCAATATAATTGCTGCAGTGCCTGTATGCCGCCATAAATTAGGTCTACTTAATTTTATAATGTAGACAGTGAGAGAGAGGAAAAAACTCTCTGCAAACCCTTAAAAGAGAAGGGACTTGAAGTGAAGAGCATCCAGGAACTGGGGACCATCCAGGAACTGAGGGGTGCCGTTCATGAAATGATCCCTTCTGTGATGGGAGTGTACTGGGATACTGTTTAATGGCAATAGCTAACTTATATTAGAAAAAGGAATGTAGCTGACATAGAAATGTAAAGCATGAAGTTGTCTTTGTTTATTTTCTATGTAACTTGTATGTGTTTTGGTTTTCCTTACTATTTCATCTTCAAATCTCTGATTTTTCTATTGAATAAATCTTTTGTTTATTGTTAGCCCACACAGACCTTTGCTGTGCAAACTGTGGGGAACATATGTTGCAGAATGGACTGGAGGCAAGGTGTGATGGACCAGAGGTGAAAAGTCTGAGTGTTTGGTAGTTATGAACTGGTAGTATATGGTTTTGGGGAGAGCAGGGACTGGAAGAGCTGTTGAGATCACCCTGCAAGGAGTATTTAGGCTGGTGAAAGCCACAGTGAGACCTCTATGCTTATAGATTGGCTACTGCTGTTTGAGCCATAGCAAAATACCATTAAAGCACCCAAGATTACAGGGAAGATGGTGACAGAACCTCTTACTGGTCTGAGTGATCCCCAAAATATCACAGTGTCTCAACCTCAACTTTATTGTAACCTAGTAAGCAATAAGACTTAGAACAACTTTTTATAAAATATAATCCCAGGGAACTGAAAGGTAAATCACAACAGAAAATTAAGGCTATATATTTCAAGTCTGTCTTTGAAAATCTCACCCTAAATTGTAGGTCTGTGTATCTGACTTAAAGCATAGAATTTATGGGTTAATATATTTCTTGTCCACTCAAACTAAAATGTATTTAATATAACATCAGAGCCCTCTTAAACTGATGCTAGGTGTAGAAATGGTTTTTTGTTTTTTTAATAAGAATAGGTGACTGGTTTTCATAGATTCATACAGTTTAAGGTTAGAAGGGACCATTAGATCATCTAGACTAACCATTCATATAACACAGGCCATAGAATTTCACCCATTTACCCCTGTATTGAGCCCAATATCTTTTGTTTGACTAAAGCATAACTTGTGTTTGGCTAACACATACATTAATGACATCTATGGATTGTAACAGAGGTAACCACTGGCCAAACTGCCCCCTGGTTGAATATTCAGGTCTGTCGTAAATAGTCATTTCCAAATGCTGTGGCTAATTATTCTGCCTAAGCTTATGTTTTTTATAATCGTGCCAATGCCAGCACCTGGCTATTATTGTCAGCACTACATTGTTACATGGGTCTCTTCTGCTTCTAAAGGAAGCCACTTCTGTGTCTTTCATTTCAACAAATATGCAATCTCGATTTTTCTTGCAGTTGCCAAGCGGGCTATAGCTATCTTGCAGGTTCACTTCTATTGCTTGGCCTTTGTGGTGATCCATAGAAAGAGCCAAAATGGGGCTGCTTTATTATCAGTCATCAGTGTTTCTAGTACACCTACTCCATCTTTTTTGTGTTTTCCTGTCCCTTTGACTGACAGGTGCCTTTACTGAACACTATATTATAATCAAAATGTCTTGTGCAAGAGCTAAAACCACCAAAACCAGCATTAAAAATTAATATGGTTGTCAATCAGATGTCCACACTTTCATACAGTATTGCTTGAGGTAAAACATGGTATTATTTTGAAGAGGGCTATGATTTGGATTATTTCTTAAGATATACCCAGACTTTTGGCAGTTTGCTCATAAGGGACATTTATAGATATATAAAGCAAAGCAATGAACTCCTATATCACTGTTAAGGAATAAAAATCCATTTAAAACAAATTATCAGCAAAAGCAGAAAAAATAGGGGCAGGAAATGTGAGGTTTTGCCATTATATTGCCTCAGATAGTCTACATTAGAGATGTCTGATGATTTCTACAATTACTAGAATTAGACCACACCTCATGGTTTGTGTTTGACCAATGGATGTAGACCAGCAGTGATTTATTAGAGCTTTTGATGCCTTTCAAATATTTTCTGTGTGTACTTACTAGTTTTCTGAGTTTTTTGTGGGTCCTGTCCATGATGTATTTGGATAAATGACACGAAGAGGTAGTCACATTGTATTTTCAGATATGATTCATAGTCGCACTTCTTGGAAATCCAATGTGACTCTATATGGAATATGCTTACACCCATCAAGCTTGACTATGGATTTGCAATGAGCTTAAGCTATATGGGGCAAGCTAGGGGTGGGAGGTGGGGAGTCAGACTAGTTAAATCCTTCTGAGTTTCCAGGTTTGCAAATCAGACATGAAAATTTGTGACCCGATTTCAGATTATACTTGCAAGGCTCACAGATGTGGGATGGAGGTTGAATTATAAGAGAATCCTGAATGACTGAACACTGGAGAGTTGTAAGAGCCTGGTGGACAAGGAATTGGGAAAATGTATTTTGGGCCATATTTTTAAAGGAACTCTAGTAGCTGAAAGCCCATGCTGTTTCATGGTATAATTTGTAAAATCAAAATGCCTGAGAACTTAAAAATTTGCATGTTGCCACTCAAGTTTATGGTATGTATGAATGAGGTTGGGGAGTGAGTATATTGTGCTGGTAGATTTTTCTTGATTTGTGCATGCAGTGAAGGAGAGGTGTGTGATGTGGCAAGGAGCAGAGGCCAGGTGTGTCTGGATTATTGTGTGTGTGTTGTGTTTGATTTGTGTCTGGGGTTTGTGCTGGGAAATTTTATATTGATGTTTTCGGGGGAGTGTGTGGGTTGCATTGGGGAGTTTGTATTTAGTTGTATGGGTGGTGAATCACTCTTTCAAGAACTCTGGCAGCTGGGCCACGTCATCCACCCATTTATGCACTGACTCATTACAACCAATGAAAACTCTTGCATGCAAAACCGCCTATAGGGTAAAGGTAGTGATGGGCTGAGGATCCTCTGTTAATCACAGTGGTCTATCTTGGCATGGCATAGATACATGCCTTACTGTCACAAGTGTGCAATTCATAATGGCTAAGAACTTAAAATTGGATGGTAACAGCCTGCAAATCCCAGGGATGTTTAGAATATCACCAGGTTCAATCAAAAACAGCTCTCAACAGTACTTGTAGCTTTATTCATCACTCCATACTGAGTAAAAAGACACTCTAGGCTACAGAGTGGCAGTCCTGGGGTCTTATTATATAGATAGGTGCCTAGTGGGATTTTCATATGTGCCTAGGTCCCTAACTCCTAATGAAATCTGGAAAATCCTACTAGGTGCCTAATTATATCTTTAGGTGCCTTAACACCTTTAAAAGTCTGGCCCTTTGTGCCTGGAATTTTACTATGGGTAAGGTGGAAAACACTTTTTTTTTTTTTTTACCCAGAGATGAAGTAATTCTAAAGTTAAAACCTGATCCTATGATGTGTTAGTAACTATTAAAACATTGCATGTGTCGTGATCAGCATTGTGGTAGTGGAAAAGATTATTGGAACTCCCAAGCTTCCTTACGCACCTCAGCTTCCTTGCAGAAAAAGATACTAAATATAAGTATACATCCACTTTCCCTTCTAAATTCTTAAGCAAAAAACTGAATAAGGGAAACACTTGTCTTCCAGCCTCACTAAAAAGCAAAATAGATACAGAATTAATCTTCAGACCTTTTTAGAAAGAAGTAAGTTTATAATCTTCCATTTGAGAAGAAATCTGTTAATATTTGTATGATTGACACATACATACTAAGATAATTGGCACATTAGAAATGTCTCACAGAGAGAGAGAGAGAGGCAAAGCGTGTGTTAGAGAGAATAGATGCATTTAATGAGAGAGTGAGCGGTTCAACAGAGATTCAAATTCCTTTAGGTTCTCTCAGAAATTTCCAGCTTAGACCTCTTGTCAGTTTTTTAGGCTTGTGTCGTGCTGGTCTGTGGCCTCGCAAGACAAATCTATTTCCAAGGCTGACTCCCTGCCTTGGTTTCTGTGAAGCAATCAAAGAGAGAAAGTTCAGTTACAGCCTCCGGGACAGACTTGCACATGCAGCCATTTGCAGGATAGAGGACCACATTCTCTGCTTCAGCCCAGTCGTTCTTGACTCAGAATGAGAAAGGAGAGGTTTATGACATTCTTGTGCTTCCCCAAACCTGCTCCTTCTTAGGCCCTTATGTCCATGGTAGCGAGAGACCATCCAGACACATTGTAGTCTTTTCCCTTGCAACACCCCTCAAAGTGAAGGTTGGCAGAGTTGTGGAATAGGAACTGCAATTCTGGTCATATGCCACGTGGAGATTCCCCTACACAAACCTTCTGGCTTTTTTCTCCCACTAGAAGGGTCCAAAGCAGTTGGAGCAGGGGCAAGAATTTGGCCCAGGAGCCTAATTCTCCACTCCATTATACTGATTTACAGCCAGTGTAACTCTATTAACATTCAAGGACTTACACTGGCTGAAAATCATAAGGGAGCCTGGGACATAACTGATGTACCCATAAGTCTGGGTACAACTGAGCCAGAAACATAATATTCTGACTATCAGTGGCAAGAAAACAAAATAGGAGTGAAGAGTGAATAAAGGCACTTCTGCATTGCTGCTTCCTCAAAGGCTCAGAGCTGTTGAGGAGAAAATCCAGTATATCTGGATCAACAGGAATCTGAAAGGGGCCTACTCAGAGCACCATAACTATTGCAGAAGAAGAGTGGAGGCAGGAGAATGCCATGATCTTACAGCGCTTTCTTTTTTCTTTAAAAAACAAATTGAAATCCCAGAGGTCTGATAACTATGAAGTAGGGCCTTTGCGCTCATCACTAGTATTGTTTTGTGCTTGTTTAGATGGCATTTCCCATCTTAGACATAAGATATTGACTTCAGTGGGGCTATGCTGATTTGCATCTATTGAGAATCCAGCAATGGATGGATGCAAGCCCACCCCCTAGCTAAAGGCTCCTCCCCCCAGCCTAAGGGGAGGAGCTACCACACCCAGATGTGCTGGTCTGTTGCTCAAGATTTTGGACGAAGCCTGGAACATTTTGGTACATTTCTATCCTTTCCCCTTCAAGAGGCCTGTGACTGGAAAGCCCTTTCAGGCCTGGGCACTCTGGGGCTGGAACCTGGGTAGGGTGTGGGATTTAAAAGGAAGAAAGTCCAGCAGTAGGGGGATGATTGTAGAGGGAGTGTGGACCAATTGCTCTTTCCTGAAGGCCAGAGCCCTTTGTAGAGGACTAGCTAAAGAAGAGGCCTGGGTAAAGCAGGGATTCTCTCCATGAAAGACCTGAGAGACAACAGCATGGGAAAGAGGCTGGGTGAGCATAGAACTAGAAGTCTTTGAGAGGACCAGGCTTTGCCTGGGACTATTGTGAACTAGAGCTAAGGGGTGGAAGGGCCAAGATGAGTTTTCATACTCCAGTGAGAGGGCTGTAGCAGATGCCTGGAGTCAAAGGGAAGAAGTAATGTGGTGTTATTGGGGAAGAAGAAATATTTATGAGTATAAGGCCTGTGAATATTGGTACCATGGAAGGGATGGCACAAAATATGACTTAGCCAGAGGGCTAAGTCAGTGAAGCGGCCCTGAAGGCTTTGTGGGGAGTAATGAAAATCCCTGGGGAAACTGAAGCAAAACTGCTGAAATGCCCCTCTGTGTCATGAGGATGTGCTCTGGGTCAGTGAGTTTTGTAACAATCTCCACTGAGATCAATATAAAGACCCTTATTGACTTTTATGAGCCTTGGATCTGGCCCAATAGATATTTAATTTACACGTTAACTTATCTTTCACTTCAATTTTCTCCTGTTTAAGGATTTGCCTTCATTTTTCCACTTTTGGAACCAATTCTGTGGTCAATTACACAGGTGTAAATTGATTGCAATGGCGTTACTCTGAATTTAATCCCATGTGATTGAGAACATAATGTGTTTTAGAAATCACTCTGGCCCTGATGCCAAATTCCCTTGTATTGAGTAGCACTCTAGTCCATGAGTGGTCCAGTTAACTTTAATGGATGTATTTGCACAGTAAGATGCTACTCTGGATAAGGAATGGTGGCCCTCAGTGAGTGAAAATAGAGACAATTCTGACAGGCTTTTTCAGTGTTGGGGGGGAAAAAGAGAAAATTAACTGTAAGAAAAAGTAATGACGAGGTTTAACAAATGGGTATCATAGTTTTTAATTGATTTACCCTTTTAAATATTGCTGTATCTGAGCTAATCCTGTCTCAGATCTAGCTACACAGAGAGAAAAGGTTTGAGGTTGGGAAGGAAAGGCTGAGTGTTAAAAGGGATTATATTGTAGTTAAAAGTGAATGACAACCATGACACTCAGAGCATGGAAAAGAAGATTCATAAACATGGTGGGACATTGTTTTATTGTTCCAACCTACAAATCTTTGCTGTGAGGAATGCTTCTCTTCAAGCCCACATATGGGATATTTCTCTGTGATAAGAGGAAACTTTAACAAGTAGATTGTAAACATTTCGAGTGGATGTCACATAGAGGAATTGCACATAAAGTCTAGAGTGAGGACATCTACACACCCCCAGAGCTCATTTCAAGGAATCTTGCCCTCTTTTATTATCTCCATGTTGTGTTTACAGGCCCTAATATGTTGCACCAGCTGATGTTAATACGACATTTTGAGAAGCTGCAGTCAGTGTTTTCACCCTGAACCAAAGACTTAATGGAAAAAATCAGTGACCTGTTGAATGCTTAGGTCAAGCAAATTGTTACTTTGCTCAAAATCTGTGTAAGAATGTCAGGGGGTTTTGTGACATTCTCTAGTGCTGGATCCATTGATAGATACACTGGGTCTAATCAGTGCTGTCTGATCCATGAAATCATGTCTGCTGAAAATTTTCAAGAACTGTGTTTAGTTCCAGTAAGGCAAAACACACTGTTTACATCCTGGTGTTTCTCCAGTAAATCAACCAAAACAGTCATTTTATACTATATAGACTTGATCCTCAGATGCTCAGCTTCACTCCAGCTGAGGATATA
Organism: Mesoclemmys tuberculata; assembly: GCA_007922155.1. NCBI lineage: Eukaryota > Metazoa > Chordata > Testudines > Chelidae > Mesoclemmys > Mesoclemmys tuberculata. The sequence continues at coordinate 18,762,319 of ML675611.1, read as the reverse complement.
ACCCTTGCTTTCTGCATCTTAAAAATAGTGTTGAAATGTACTTTTGTTCATTGTACCTCTTGCAATTTTCTAGCTTCTTCATGCTTAGTTTCATTGATAAGCTGGATACCATACTGTACTTGTTTTACAGTGTAAAATGAGTGCAAGAGCTTATTGGTGTAACATGAATCAACTAGACCAGCGGTTCTCAACCTGTGGGTCGCGACCCCGGCGGGGGTCGAACGACCAAAATACAGGGGTCGCCTAAAGCCATCGGAAAATACATATTTCCGATGGCTTTAGCCACTGAGAAGTCGCGCTACCATCTGTAGCAGCGCTATTCAGCTGGAACGCACACCGTTATGGATGCGCGTTCCAAACTGAATGCCTGCGCGCATGTGCAGACGTGATTGCATCATCCGTCCGGGGCCTAAGGGGCGGGGGGAGCGGGGGGAATGCTCCACAGTCCATAGCAGCGCATTACCTGTGTCCGGCGCTTGCTGATGTCATCAGTGGGCGGACACAGCAAGCGCCGGAGGACAGAAGCCTAGGAGGTGGAGAGCCAAGAGGCGGAGAGCCAAGAGAGCCTGCGAGACAGCCTGCTGGTGTAAAAAAGGTTAATAATGTAAAAACAGTACACACCCCATACACACAATACTGTGTAAGTGTAAGGTGCTTTCTGAATTTCTGAATTGGTAAGCAAGAAGCAACCACAACCATCTCACTAAATTTGGCAGCATACTGTTGCAAAATATTGCACTGTTGTTTACTGTTATATTACTGTTATTATATTTAAACCCATGCTATGCCATGGTGAAATGTTATTTATTTGGAATTGTTGTTATATTTAAACCTATGCTATGCCATGGTGAAATGTTATTTATTGGAATTAGTAATAAATATTTCTCAACATATAATTAAATATTGTTTCTGTGATTAATCACTATGTTTAAATTATGTTTGATTTGTAGCAATGAGAATACATAATGCATATCAGGTATTTACATTCCGAATCATAACTGTAGCAAAATTACAGTTTTGAAGTAGCCACCAAAATTATTTTTTGGTTTGGGGTCACCGCAATATGAGGAACTGTATTGCGGGGTCACGGCATTAGAAAGGTTGAGAACCACTGAACTAGACACTTTTAAATCTTCTTTATAATAATTCTAGAAAGATTTTTGATCACCTCACTGACCCTGGCAAGTGTAGAAGGAGCAAGAGAATCAGTATAGATTATTGAGTGTAATGAGTGCTGAGACAGGTACAATGCTCTCACCTACATCAGGGGAATTCTTGGCAGACATTTTAGGGCAGCTGTCCATCTTCTTTACGTTGTGAGCATGGCACTAAAGGGAGGGACAGAAGTAGGGGCCAGGAACTGGACATATATTTTGAGCAAATCAAATATGGAAATCAAGCCCTAAGGCAGACAATGCATGGGAGAAAGAACAGAGCCTTCAATGTGTTCTCTTGAAACACAAATTCATCCTCTATTCCTTGGATTCTCTTAAAATTAAGTGATGTCTGGCATAAGGAAGGACATATATAATCTACAGGCAATAATTTATTTTTTTAGGTTTTGAATTATGGGATAAAACATTTTTCATGGCAAAAATGGAGATTCCCAATCCCTCTCAACAGATTCATATTGACTTTTCTCATATTTTCTTTCAAAACTGGCACAATATGTTGTTGAGTATGCTCACTGTTTTACAGTAAAGTTGCTGTTTTGCTGGGGGGGAGGATTATGGCAAAATTCTGACAAAAATTACAGTTCCATGTACAAGTCTGTGGGCAGAGTTAATTTACAATTTTCTTCTCTTTTTCATTAAATATGTACCATGTTTTGTTTTCAGCCCCTGTGGACCTTGCATATCTTTGACTGCAAAACAGGTAAGGTTTCTCCTTCAGAAGGAAAAGGTGAAATATGAGAAGCAGGTTGCCTTTTGCTCAGCAAATCAAGATTTTTTTTTTTGGCTTTCTGTCTCTTGTAGAAAGTTTGTAGAAAACATGGAACAAAACGCCTTTATGGATCACATTAGATAATTTTCAAAAATGTTTTTTACAAGTCAAACACTATCAAAATTCACTTTTTTGAATGCAGAAGAATCTCTGGGTAATAGGCATTTGTGCCAAAACAAAACAGTTATTTGTTCAGGCTATGGAAGTTATTAATTATTTACACCTACTTCTCTACCTCACTACTACCTCTAGTTAAAATTCATGGCCTAGGCACTCATCAAATATTGATTTTTCCCAAAGTTGATGCTTTCCCTTTAACATTATTATAATGAGGGATAAAAATCAAATTGCCTTCGCTGAAACTCAATCATTCTTGGGTGCCATCTGCATTGATCTTTTTTCTAGGCTTTACCATAAATTATTCTATTCAATTAAGTAAACCCCACACATAATGACATTTTGCAAACTAAATAATTTATTGACTATTTTGAGCAAAAATGATCAGGCTCCAAAACACAGTTATTTTCATACCATTAATGGCACTATATAACCCTCTGCAATTGAACATTTGTCAGAGTCATTGTTTGGAAAGGGAATCACCTGGGAGGTAGAAATCTTCTCATTTACAAAAGAAACAAATTCTGGAATTGTCATACACAGGGTGACGTGCTGTCTCAGCATTAGCCAAACAAGGGGGTTTGCATGAGATGCTTTTTGATGGTAAAATAATTGCAAAATAATTTTCAGATGAGAATTATGCTATTAGTAACAGGGAGCACAATTAAATTGGTTCACAATATGAATGGTTCACAGATGACTGATAAGCCAAGAGCCACTCTTGTCATTAGAACTTGAATGGTGCTGCCTACCACCCCAACTGAGAGAGCTGCATTGGAAGTCTGTCACCTTCTGACTGTTCTTCTGGAAATCTGCCCATTTCCTAAGTGAGTTTTGTTTCATGTCTGAAAAGAAGTTCTCCGTCACTCAGCCTCTGCAGATGGAGATTTGCAATAGAAAGAACTGCTTACAACTTCTGTTGAATTCAGCTCCCTGAAGCAGTCCCTACATCTGTACTAGTTTTGTTAAATGAGGTTGTATTCCTGGTATGAAACAGACCGTGGTTGCATCAGGAAACTTAGAGTTGTATCTTTGGTATGAAAAAATGTGTGATTGATATGTATGATTGAAATGGAGGATCGGACTTAGTTATATAATAAAATATAACTGTCAATTGTTGAGTCAGTGAGACTGGTGGGAGAAAGGGGGGCAACCCCCAAGAACAAAATACAATAAAATAACACAAAGTACAGCTAGGAGTTGTGGGAGGGGAAATACAGATCGTGGGTATGCTGGTATGATGAAACCTGCTATGAGAAGAGTGGGATTGTTTGTAAACATGCATCACCTATATCTTGGCCAGCAAAAAGCTTAGAATCTCAGGCCCGCTCTACACTTACCTTTGTGATTCGGCGGCAGTCGATGGGAGATACGCAAGTGACGCAAATTGACTTTGCAGCGTCTCCTCCGCGTGCCGTCCACACTGTGCTGCGTCAAAGGGAACAGCCACTTAGCGGGGTGGTTTTCCTGCGTTGCTTGCTGGATTGACTGAGCGGGTCTACACAGACCGCTCAGTCGATCCAGAGCAATCAATCTGATGGCGGCGAATTTGTAGACCCAGCCTCCGTGTTGCCAACTCATGACTTTAGCACGAGTCCCACAATACATAGTGTTTTCCTTAAAGATACAGCTCATGGAGTCAAGTAATTTCATTTTCAGCTTACTTTTTTTAAACAAAATAAAGTTTTTAGCCTTGATGGTTGTGGAGAAAAGCTTGAAACAATCCCCGAGTGCACCTTACAGGCTCAAAAGCACAAGGCCAAATAATTTTTAAAATCCCCAGATTTACCATTTTTAGAGATCACTTGACTTTGAAATCAATCCCAAAGTTTTGGGGCTGACTCATGTTCTTTGAACATGTGTGGCTGGCCATGTTAGTAGATGTCGTCCTCTGATGTCACAGGGAGCTGGGGGGAGATCTGGAAGTGTCTGGCTTTTGGAGTCTGGTGGAGGCAGCTAAGAGGCAGAGCAGGTGAGCAGAAGGGTGACCATCCTTTCTTGCTTCAGCAAGCTCCCATGTGGTCCATTTACACGCTTGGCCATATGGGACTCCTCGCTGCAGGTAACTGTAGGGTCCATTTCTATCAGAAAATAGATCTTGTTCATTTCTTCCATTGCTTATTTAGATTCTTATAAAACTAAACGTACGGGTCATGACATCACAGCTTTAAAATCCCCATAGTTTCTCACAGGGACACTATTGCTTCAGCATAGTTCCTTACAAAGCCCAAGTAAATGGTCTGTGCACAGGGATCTACAGGTAATAATAATAATAATGAATACAAACTAAAAGGTTTTCTGCAAACCCATTACTCCAGAGGGTCATTTTGTGGCTCAGTATATAGATATATATACACATGCACACCACCTCTCTTCCTTTTTTGGTACCTGGAATTATTATTGGGAGAAAGTAAAGTGTCTTTGTCGTTAAGTCCATGTTCTTCTCTGTCTCCTTTTGGACTGCAATTAAGATTAAGAAGCATTTAAATGTGCTATGCTGAACATCAACTAACCCATGCTGTCCGTTCCATCACCCACCACTGATGAGCACTTACTAATGCAACTAGCCCCACTGAAAGCAGTACTGATGTGTTTACCACAGTGAGAAAGGATTGCACAATTAGGCCGTTGGTTTTCCTCAGACAACCAGTACACCTGCCTCGGCATGTTTCGCATACTCTAAAAGAAAAAAAAATATTGGAAAGAACTCTTGAAGCAGTGATTTCACTTGGATCATTACCATACTGTGTGTATCAGTCAGCAGCTCTGTTGGCTTAATTAAAGTTAATGGAGACTTTTAAAGACAGCAATAAATAATACCAAAGAAAAAGCTTAAATCAAAAGCATTGCCTCAGTGACCATTACTTATAGTGTCCCATTCTATTTGCATGCTCAGCAATAATTATTGGACACCTTCCACTAAAAAGAACAGGAAACAGAGCACAAAGCTTTTCTTGTGTATGTTTTGTACTGAGTGAGGGCTCTGTCTGGGAATACATTAGTAATTCTGCTCATATCTGGGCCCTCACTCAGCAAGGTACTTAACCTAATGCCTGACTTTCAATATTCCCACTGGTCACACACATGCTGAAAGTTAGGCACATGCTTAAGTCACTGAATTAGGGCCCTGATATAGAAGTATTTCATGAGAGAAAAATGTGATAAGATTAAAGGACTGCAGAGAGAAGAATGATAATGAACAAGGGTAAGAGGCTGGCTTTGTGGGGTCTGTTGTTCACCAGCGGGGGAACTTCCTAGGAGCTTTTTGCTTGACTCTTTTCTAGAGCTATGTGGAAATGGAATTTCCCTCAGATGGAAAATTTTGCATTTCTAGAAGGCAAAGAAAAAAAAAAGCTGCTTCTGAACTTGAATGAAAAGTCAGATACACAAAAGTTTCCTTAGGAGGGACTTTTTTGTGTGTGTGTTTAAAATCCATTTTGGAAGAACTGAAACAAAAGTTTTCAGAAATTTCCAGTCTCACCTGCCTAAGCTTCCTCACTCTGCAGCAGCTACTGAGGAGCTTGAGAGTGGGGTCCAGGGTCCCGACTCTGTGGTACACCTTCCTGTTCCCATCAAATGTTTAATCAAAATTGACACCGCCTCACTGGAATGTGATGATTTTAATGAAGCAGTGTTTTTCAAATGGGAAAACATTTTACCTGAAATTTTTTTGGCCAGCTCTACCCTTTATTGCATGGAGGGTCCTTTCTGTAATTTTTGAGGTTAGGGACATTAAAAATTGTTTTATAATTGATAATAAATATGTATATTGGCCTCAGCCGCCGTTCAAGTTATTAAGAACTGTGCAGTGGCTGAAATCTAGCAAGACAGCAGTAAAATCTTTGCCCTAAGGACTTTATAGACTAAAGGCATGAGCGATACAGAGCAATACAAGGCAGAACAGAGGAGGGTGCAGTCTTTATACATGGAATACAGTTATCTGCACATGTGTTTTGAAGCAGAGGGGACCATGCTTCACAAACACTGGGGGTCTGCTCCACTCATACAAAGCAGAGTAAAACAAGGAACTTATGCTATTTTTACACTGCAACTGGAGGTGTAACTTGCAGCTTGTGTGGACATACCTGTTAGGATATAAGTATGTAATGCAATGTAAATTCATATAACTATTTAGGCCTGTATATTTGCCTGAGATGGGATTCTGGGCCTCTGGGCTTGCCTGTACATTAAAGTCTCTGAGCTGTACGTTAGCAAAGAACAAAGACATAATGTATTCCTCTTGCCTGTCTGCAATTAGATGGGTTTTTCTTTATTACTGTGAAAAAATAAGGGATGCAGTTAGAATGTTTCAAGGCATAGGGAAGGTGTGAGACATGAATGCACAAGTGAGGGAAAGCTCTGACTCCCTCTTCAAGACAGAGAACCAGAGCAAGGCCAAGCAACTAGCTCGGAAAGCAAGGGAGGTGAAGAGAGGTGTTAAAAAGAAGTATAAGTAGAGGGCCATAAACTGACCATAGCCAAGATGTGACACCATACACTGCCCCTCCCATGGAGTACAAAAGGGGTTCTACCAAAGCCCCAGGCTCAGACCTCCCAAAACAGAATATGACTATATATTAAAAGAGGTGGTACCAGTGGTGGGTGGCCTTCAGCTATAATTAAAGCTATCAAGAAGAAGGAGGGGGAGGGGGTTTTCATCAGCCTACGGAACTATGGTTGGAGACAGAGGGAGTTCTATGGTCATATAGAACTAGGATGGCGGGGGGGGGAAACTCTATCAGTGTATGGAAAAATAAGCCCAACTGGCGTGAAGGGCTTGGATATGGTTGTGGTTTTAAGCTTGTCAGTGCAACCCTCAATAAACTCTTTGTGGAGTGCCTGCAGACTGGACTCTAGAATGTTGCTTTCCGGTGAACAGTGTCTGGGAACTGAAAGGGGAAAGGGTGGGGCACCCTAACAGTACCCACGCTAGTTTAATTGAGCTAGTTCATGAAAAGAGTCGAATTTGCACTGCAAGACCGCACCAACACTTGTGTCGAACTAGTTAGATTAAAGCAAGCACGAGTACATCTACATGACTGTGGATCACACCCCCAGTTGTAGTGTAGATGTAGCTTGAGTCAGGAATGGGAGGAAGACATAAAGGGAGCAATCAGTACAGAGGCTGGTGTAGGGTGTTATGAACGGGAGTGGAAGGAGACAAGAGCTGAGCAATGGGTAGGAGCAGGCCATGATAACCAAGAGAAGCAGTGATTTTACAGGTACCACCTTGTACCTTACAGTGCCCGACCTTGGCACTTTAGGGAAATCATTATGGTTCATAGCCATTGTGACAGGTGAATGAAAAATGAGTTTTCTACTGGCCAAGCCAATTTGAGCTCTACTAGATTTTTGCTTCTTCTTAAAAGTGCCTTTGTAGATCTGACAGAAATGCTGATATGGCGCATTCAAGTAAATGGGCATCTTTCCATTGAATTAAGTGGAGTTTGGACCAGGCCCTTAGGTTTATTTTCTCTTCTGCAAATTTCTTTTTCTTTTCTACTCCCTTTATTTACCCGCTTTAAATCCCTGACTGTGGATGGCTACATGGGTAATGCAAAGTTTGCTTAATTTTACTTTGACTTTATTAGCACCTGAGGGATTTGGAGCTTTTTATTTTTCACTGCTCTTGAAATTCTTACTGCTGAATTAATAGATACTTTGAATAAATCATTGTGAGGTATGCTGGAGTTTGTTTTAATAAAAAGAATGATCACACTAGCATATCTGAATAGAATTCAGATATATCATCCACATTCCCTGCATGACTATTACACACACATAACTAAATGAGGATTTTTTTTCTTTGTGAACCAGAGAGGAACTACACATCTGACTCACATACACAGGAATTGTGCAAAGGGAAAGTGACCTGAGAGCATTTTCTTTCTGTAAGTATAAGTGAAGGCATTAAAATTTTGACCACTGATGATGCTTTGAAATACACTCTGCTGACAAACATCTAGGGGGGTTGTTCGTCTGCATCTGGAAAATCATTAGAAAAGAAGTTTGATTTCACTACTTGCCATCTTTTTGTTAATGTGGAGTTCATTGTAGTTAAAATTAGATGAGCTCATGCTGGGAAATATTTTGAAATGTTAATTATAAAGACATTGGATTGGCTTGAATTGCACATTATTCATGAATAGAAAATCACTGGAAGCAAATGTGCAAAAGTATTAAATGTATTTTTTAAGTGTATAAAGCCACCTAAGTGCTGCAAACAGGCAGTGTAAGATTTCTATGGAGAATGATAAAATCTCCAGTATCTAGCCAAATCTTCTTTTGTAATGGTTACCTGTCAACATGAATATTTGAGATTATTATTACATATTAGATGGGCAGGATAGGTTCAGCTCTGCCAGTGCTGGCAATAGGAAGAGTGTTGGCAAAACCCATGACCTGCACTGAGTAGGGTTAGATAATCTTGTGATAAAAATATCTGTGACTGGTCTACATCAGTGGCCCCACTATTGTGATTGCTGCTGGAGCTGCATCATTTCAAGATTAGGAGAATTTCTGTACATTCTCATGGGAGTCACAGCTGTGATGTGATGAAAATCTGGACTGAGCTAATCTAGGCCATTTGGATTTGTCAGGGCTTGACACTCAGAAATGTGGGGATGATGGCTTGTTGTCACTTTACTGTCAGGAACTGCTGTGCAAATGTGATGGAGGTCCAGCTTGCGATATGCTCTAATTAATCAGCTAATGTTTAGAAGCAGCTAAGCGTGGTCAGGTGGTGTGAGACTTCCATTTTGATGACCTGGAGTCAGACTGAGGGAGAAAAAAGAAGCAATGAGCTGGGAGTTTCTTTGAAAATGTATAACTACTGGATTAGAGCAGGTTAGGAATTTTTTGATTAAATGTTTTTAAATCAGAAAACACTAATTAGTTGAAACTGAAACTTAATGGACACATCTGTTTTGACAAAACTTTCATTAAGAAGCTTTCTTAGGTCCAGGATGGAATTTCAAGAGAGAGAGATCAAGAGACACTCCAGAATAGGCCAATGGTTAAGCCCCCTCACCTGGGATAAGGAAGACCCACGTTCAAATCACTGCTCTGAATCAGGTAGAGCAGGGACTTAAACCTGTGTTTCCTACCTGCTGGATGAGTGCCTAAGACAGTGACTATTCTGCGATGACTCTCTCTGTCTCTCACATTTTTTCATGAAAGTTTCTGAAAAGCCTAGTTTTCATTCTGATGCAGAATGAACACAATTGCTGAAACCTGGACATTTTTCGCAAAACAGACTTTTTTGTTTCCCAGCCACCCGTATGTTGGATACACAGTTAATTATTATAGAGGGAATGGCAGCATAATGATTTCCCTTTGAAATCTCTTGTGTCAGTTGCTCATAAAAGTTTGGGGTAATGGAAATAAAGGATCAGGCGATAGGCTCATCTGACGCCAATAGTAACCCTTAACAAGTAGGATCTGGATGGATGTTGCACTGAGATAGTGGTCTCTGATGAAACCTGAGTCATGAGTTGAGTAGCTCCGCATTGCACAGTGAGTCTTGGTGCCCATTTAGGAAATGGTTTATTTATTATTTCTTCCATAGGTTGTGTGTATTTCCAGTTTTGGTTACCTTTAAATGCACCGTTTCCTCTTCTAAGAGATGCACGAGCCGTTTCAGCTAAAAGAAGAGAATCCCCTGTCAGAGGTTTAAAACAAAAGTCCTTAAGAAATGCTTACGCTGTTATTTAAATATACCTAAACTGCCAGCTGAAGAGAAGCTGGAATAACACAAGTGTAAGACATATCCCAGGAGGCATTAGTGAGATTGATTGGAGCAAGGTGCTGGATGCTGGACTCATTACATTCTGGCGTTAGCGACAATTCCACAAGCAATATGTATGCATTCCCAGTAAATGCCTAAATGGTGGAGGTAGAGAAGGAGGGAGTCTTACTAATGCTGCCTTCTTTTCCCCTGGATAAGTCTTCTACTGAACCCATCAATCTCTTTGCGATTAGGAAGGTGCAAGAATCTAGATATGGAGCTTGCTTCTACCCTCTGGGGAGCAGTATAGAAATGATCTGCAGCACCTGGTCGAAATGAGAAAAATAAAATTCTCAGACACAGGCAGAGGGGACAGTTCATTAAAAAGGGCCTCTTTCTTTGTTACCACTGGATTACTTTTTGCAGAGGAGAAGGGCAGAATGCTCTTTGTATATATAACTTTTGCAGTTTACAGATGCTTATTGGCCCAGAAACCTGGTCCATTTTGACCTAGTGATTGCACTAAAACATTGCCATGAAAAAATGGAGATAGTTCTCCTTATTAAAATGCATGCAGGCTGACTCTGATCTCACTAATACAGATTTTATAATAATGTTACTCCATCAATGGAGTTATTCCTGAGAATCACTATATATTGTACATACCCATGTTTATATAAATATAATGGTACCATACATATTCCATTGCATTACATTGTATTAAACTATATTTTTATTCCAGGGCTTTCAGAGATCCAAATTCTACCACCTTTAATCATGTTGAGCATTGCTTTATGCTGGGAGAAATCAAATGGAAAACAATAGATCTAATCCTGGCATAAAATTCTACCCTATGTGCATAAGGATTAGGCCCATCAATGTCTATTAGCCAGATAGGCAGGGATTGCTGTTTGCCAGAAGCTGGGAATGGGCAACCGGATGGATCACTTAATGATTACCTGTTCTGTTCATTCCCTCTGAAACACCTGGCATTGACCACTGGTGGAGGACAGGATACTGAACTAGATGGACAATAAGTCTGACCCAGTATGGCCCTTCTTATAAGGGTGGAACAGTCTGGCTCTACATGCATGATTAAGAGAATGAATGTTGGTTGGTTGTGCCCATCAGCTAACAAGGCACACCAAGTTGTTTTCAGTGTGTCACACATGTTGCTTAACCTAAACCTTTTGGACAGCAAATAGTTGTCTGGAAAAGAGAGTGGTTCTGTTAAATCTCATCATTAGTGAAAGCCATGAGTGAGTTATGTGGATCATCTCAAACTAAAGTTAATTAAAGATTTATTTATTATCACACCATTGTGTGCCATAGATTATTCAGAAATCAATATTTTAGCATTTTAGCAACTTTATTTGGACCTGTCTTCACAACCGGCAAACTGCCTTCAATATGCATCCAACTCTACAATCTAGACAGGGGCCACTTTCACCATGCCTAGCCCTGCTGCACTGATCACAATTTTGGAGCACCTGAGGATTAAGACCAGTGCTTTCAGATACAAACCCATTTTTAACCTGCCCTGTTTGTTATGTCTGTATCAAGATGTGTTCCTATTAGATGTGCATGAACAATTCTCAGCAAATAATGTACCCAGTGAATTTAGGGTCTGATCGAAAACCCATTGAAATCAGTGGAATGACTCCTATTTACTTCAGTGCTTTCTTAGTTTCTTTTTCTGCTTGCTGAATATATGTATGCTGAATATATGTAAAGAGATTGTAGTTTCCTCAATTTTATGATGACAGAATTTGATAGTTTTCCCATATTTTTTAACTCCATGTATTGGCTGAAGTATTCAGTACCTGCTATTCTAAATTCAACCTGTGTGGCTTAGATGTGATTGGATAAGTAAGTCACATGGTATTCTGATTGGTTAAGTAAGTCACATGCATCTGACAAAGTGGGTTTCTTCTCACGAAAGCTTACGCCCAAATAAATTTGTTAGTTAGTCTTTAAGGTGCCACGGAACAGTTGTTTCACATGGTATTGTTTCTCTTCCCTGCGTGGGTACATATGCAGTACCAGTGCAAAAACTTGTAAGTGCAAATATCAAATTCAGTTTTACTGAATTCATGTACATGACACTTTGAAACGTGCTTTCCCTGAATGTTCATGACAATAAAGCCCCTGGTCTGCAACTTGTACCACTTGGATAGACCCATGAGCCTGTGTGGAACTCCTATGGCTTCACCAGGGCACAAAGGGTCCACTGACAAGTTGCAGAATTGCTCAGATGTTTGTGGAAAGCAAACAGAAGGGTTCAAACATTTCACAACTCAAGAAAATGCCTAATGGTCTTTTTTCTGCAGTACAGAGTCATCTCCGGTGACTGAGGCTGTGGTAGCGAAACAGGGCATTTCTGATACTACCTCCAGAGAGAGCTAATCATATAGAACATTTTTAAAACACGACTCAAACTCGTGCTTTCCAAGAAAACGAACCTTGTCATTTAATTGCAAGGCTTTTCCGGCTTCGAGCCAATCAAATTAAAAATAATACTGTGTCTTAAAATGAAGGAAAGCCTTTCACAATGAGCCCTGAGATGATATATAATAGATTAATTTTGAGTAGCTGCCTTTGCTGTTAGCTTAACCTACTCAGCAATAGAGTCTAAAGGTGCAAGTCTAAAAGAAATGTTCTTGGAAGGGATGGATACCCATTGAGGGAGCAGAGGAAATCCTGCTGCTAGAACTAAATGGATGGTCAGTTGAAAGCAAACCTGTTGGGGGGGGGGGAACCCCGATGACCTTATTAGTACTTGACCTGGTGCTCCTGATTCTTCCTGTCTCACTTTACAGAGGTACAGGGTAAATTTAGGAAACCTTAGGTCCTGACAGACTGAAGTCATTTAATGAGGGGAAGAGTCTCAAATACACCTCGGAAGGCATCCAGCGTGACAGCTAAATCTCATTATTCTCAGGCAATAATGAATTTAGGAGCACAAATGAAAATCAATAAGACTGGTGCACCTGAATTCCATAGGCACTTCGTAAATCTCCCCCCGAATGATCACAACACATTATTCTTTTTGGAGACTTATTTGCTGAGATTCACTGTAATTAGCATATGATAGGCTAGATCTTCAGCTGATGAAAATGGATGTAGTTCCAGTGACCTCAGTGGAGCTAAACCCATTTACACCAGCTAGGGATCTGGTGCTGCATGTTTATTTAAAAAAAACGTAATTAACTGATATTTATGGGAGGAAAATGAGAGAAGAGCCACAACGGTCTGAAAGAGACATTTTTTGAAGTGAGTGTATGACTGGCTCTTCATCTACACGTCTCAGGAGGAGATGTTTTTCTCGTACATGATTCAAGGTACTGGTTGCCATATTTTTAGAAAGTGTGTTTATTATTAATAGGCAGGCAGACAGTACACTATGAGAAAATGACTTTAAATTAAGGAACGGATGTAGGGAGGCACACGGGGAGGAGGGTCAAACAAATAGATGATGAAAGAAGAGTTTCCTTTCTGGTAGGAAAACACAGTCCCATCCCATCAAACAACTAATACTTTGGCAAAAAGAAATATCACCCACTGTCATACGAGACATTGGCGCATCAGCAATTCTGGCTTGGAAAACAAATAACGAATAGTGACATTTAAAACAATGGTTGGAAAAGCAAATGCCAATCTCTTCATTTGCCTAAGTGACTTTAGAAGAAAACCATTCCTGGGGCACTGCAGAGTGGCTATAGAAAAAAGCACTATCTGAGGCGTGTAACTGCAGTTGGTGGTAGCTCATGGCGTTCTGTGTGCAGGTTTCAGGGTAGACAGGCAGAGTTGATGAGAGCTGCGGGGTTGCTGGATAGGAACACACAGTGACAGCTAAATCTGGTTATTCTCAGGGAAGAAAAGGAGATTTAAAAAGTGAAAAAGAAGGAAGCTGGCTATTACAATTCAAATCAAATACCATGCAGCCAAAGCGTGAGAGCACTGACCGATGTATTCATGTAAAATAATAATGGAAGAGACTCAATATATAGGCAACCCAAACTATTTGAAGCAGTAAACCCAGGTTTCAGATGGAAAACTGAGACCTCATCATAGCACAAAGGCAGCTTTCCTCCCCTTACACTCCACAGATAGTGATGAATCAATCAATTTAATGCAAGAAGAGCTGTGGTTTCTCCCTCTCCTCCACCCACCTCCATCTTCAAGTCCCATGAGACTAGCCTGATAAAACAGGGTTCAGTGTGAACTGACTTGCCATGTGGAACAAAAATAGACGTAGCATATCTGCAAACGCTGTAAAGGATTCCAGTTTTAACTTACGCGAGTTCAGATATTTTCTTAATAGTGGCAAAGTGGCCCCTGAGCTGGCTGAATACTGCAAACGAAACAAAAGACAAAAACTACCCAATCTGTGAATACTGTCGTGCTTCCAGACATCCTTTCTGGGTCTGACTCATTTTCTTTATGGGACGCAAAGTGAACTGGGGTAGGAAAATGTCCCTGAAATCAAGATGTAAAAAAGCTCCTGAGAAAAAAGCGTGAAGTAATTAAATTTGGAAATGAAACAGGCTCAAAGCCCTAATGTGCCTGTTGTTAAGGGGAACGAAAGAAGGGGTGGATGCAGCATCGCTTTCTCTTACTGCGTACTCTGCTGGGGCTCTACTATTACTTTCTCAGCACCAGTAATTGCCCTGGTAGGGAGTAACAGCCCAGAGGTAGCAAAAAGGCAATGTCTGGAATCTTAGTGCCCAAGGGCATTTATTGGCATTGCCGAATTAAGACTAAAAGTGAGCTCCTCTCACAGTGATTGAGGACATGAAAGGAAAACAAGTCACAGACGCCACAGGTGTCAGGCTTTCCAAAGGCTCCACTAAACGGGTGTCATTTACAGAGTGGCATTTGCCCGTCACCCTGCTGCAGTACAGCAAGTCGCTGATGGCTTTGTACTGCTCACAGGGTCATTCAACCATAGGAAGGGAGGGAATTCCACCTGGCCAAACACTGTTCCTCATGCGGACACAGGGACAGGCTGCTCTGAATTTATAGCTCTAGCAGAGATTGATGAGCACTAAGTATTAACGTGTCCACAGGTTCTGTGTGTGTATTTTTTATAGTCCTCTTTCCTTATTATTATCATTATTAGTTGGCATTTATATTGTAGTAGCACCTAGAGGCCCTAACAGAGATCAGAGCCTCATTGTGCTAGGCACTGTACAGACATAGGGTCAATAAGAGTCCCTGCTCAAAGACAGACTCCAGTTTAAAGGCTCTCTAGATCCTATATCCTCTCTAGAATATTAAGAAGCCACGAATAATCCAGTTAAGGTAATCTGAGAAATATGGCGTTGGCAGGGTACCTTGCTTTGGGTATTGATGGGGTGCACTCCTAAGATGAAGCCGCTCATTTAATCATGAGGAAAAAACCCCATCATCGGTGCAGGGGGTGCTGGTCTGGTCCGTGGAGTACGGATTTAATGCGACTTAGAGATGGGACCCCGGCAGTCCTGTCCAGGGCCATTCAGTGAACAGGACAATTACGACTGTTTGGAGATTATGCTTTTTTAGACCTTAGTGAAGGGCAGTGATGGAAGACAAAGGGCCGTATTTTTGTCTGGGCGCCTCACAGTTGTTCCAAGGAGGGAACAGGAACAAGAATCCTCTTACTCTTTGCGCCTCCAAAAAATGGGCCGGGCACAATTGGGCTGTGTGTGCTCAGGGAATACAAAGACTTGATCAGGCTAGCACTGCTATCTGTGCACATCTCCTGGGGAGGGGGAGGGAGGTAAAGCTACTGGTCCACAGAACTGGACAGGCTCAGACTGGAGCCTCTCTCTGGATGGGGCAGTGGTTCTCTTGTTGGGCACCCCATGAGGCAATGAAGCGTGGTGCTTTGAAGAGCCTCCAAAGCACAGCTGTGGCTCTATGCCACAAATTAGCCCAAAATTTGAGAGCACATGTGTGCACACATGCACACAAATGCTGTGTGCTTGAAGACACCAGATAACATGAAGGAACAACATGAGCATATTTTCTCAGCCATTGCAATGAGATAACAAGAGCTGATCCACCCACTAGTTCTGACATGCCTCTTTGACAACACTGTCACCATTTGGATAGGAATTTTAAAGGTTCCATGTCAATTGCCAGGAGACATTGGGTGGCAGATGTAGAACCTGGATATATCTGCTGAATACTGGGAAAGACAGATCCTCCTCTAAAGAGAGGCTTCCCCGCTTCTCACAGAGAGGTAGTGTGATCCAGGTAATAGGGAAATGGACTGGGTCTCAAGAGACCTGCAGTTTATTTTTTGGCTCTGCCACTGACTTACTGAATGATCTTTGCCAAGTCACTTCACTTCTTTTTTCCAGACACACCCTTTGTTTAGCTTGTAAGATCTTTGGGGCAAGAATTGCATTTTCCTATGTACACGTGGAGTGACTAGTACAATGGGATCCTGGCCTCAGCTAGGGTTCCTAAGTGCTATTGTAATACAAATGATAATAGCTCACAAATGAGTGGTCAGAGATACAGTACCATTATTTCACTTGTAATGCTAGCAGAACTGTGAACACTGCTTCTTGAAGAATAAAGGCACTTGGCTCACATTGCTGATATTTGAATGGATTTCATTGTTAAAGAAATGTTTTTCCCTGCAAAAGTTTTTCTCACAATTCAGTCTCCAAAGCTCAGAGGCCACATATTCAATTATGAGCCTCTAAAATTTCACATTTGGTAGTTACTTGTGCACCAATCGCATGGGTAGAACCTTCCTTTGCACACACACACACTATTGGCGTTGGGATGCACAAGCCCTTGATTTGCATAATCAAATGTGGGTAATGTGGCTTTCATCATTTGAAAACGAGGGGCAGACACGTGATAGAGATTACGTAAATGGCAAGCAACTAGAGAAAGGATCTTAATTCTAAAACAAAATGATACCGTTGTTATCTAAGAAGCAGTCAATAGTCCTTCAGCCTTAGAGAGATTATGGCTCACCTCAGGAGCTATACATTAAGAAGATCTCATTGGTATGAAGGAGCAAGGCTATACAAAGCCTTAAGGATAAAAATAAGTCAATTTACTTCTTTATTACAAGCTAGGGAAGGATTCTAAGCATAGCAGCTAAGAGATTCCAGCTCCAGTGAGATTTTTGGGGCTAGAGGTTTCAGAAGCTGCAATTACGAGAGGGAAGTAGTTGGGAGACTTATAAAAAATGAATTGCTGTAATCCCATGAGGTTGTCATAAAAGATATGCACAAGAGTTTTGGAAGGATAGAATGGGCACAAACTTGATAGATGCCTGACATGGTAGCAAGACAGGCACTCTGATGGGCCTCAGAAGAAAACCTAAAATCAGAGATGTCTTCAAAATTACAAACTTTGGGAAAGAGAGAAATGCCAAAACCAATAAAATAGGAGAAAAAACCAGTGATCTTTGTCGGAAAGGACCAAACCAACATCTGCTCCATCTTGTCAATTTAAAAAGACTTGGTACCTCCAAAAGTCCAACCCCAAAAGGTTTGTCCTGTGGTGGAAAAGTCATTGCAGACTCTGCAGAGACTGAAAAGTGTCATCATTGTACCTCAGACAGTGGAGGTCACAGATACCCATAATACCTGCTCAGAAAAAAGGATGTGTGTGGAAAGAATAGGACTCAATACAGATAACTGGAAGCAACAGTGGTAATAGGAGGATTCCGAACCATCCCTGGATGTATTGAGTAAAATAAGAGAGATGGGTTATTTTAAGTATTCTAGAGGTGTAATGACTGCTTATCAATAATATAAAAGATCATTTGAAGCTGCAGCTTTAGCAGTAGGAAAACATGTTGACATATTCCTACAGAGACATAACTGGAAGTACAGTCTGAATGCTACAAACTAGTCAGAAACCAGCTTGAAATATATCCGGTAAAGGAATGTTTGGCTGTGAGAAACTTCTTATTTGTGCGGCAACCCACTTCCCAAAGACCTTGGATGAAACAAGGCGAAATTAACAAGGTCTTCCTTAAAAAGCTATTGGGGAAGAAAAGACGTATCATCACCAATCTCAGCTAACAAATATGGCAGAAAGCAGCTTCCAGAAAGGGAAGAGCTAACAGTGTTGTTGCTAATATGCACAATCTCCAAATACTTCTTGAGCAAATAAGTGGGTTAGAGAGCTAAACCATGGTCCAGCCAATGTACTTAATTTTAAGCACATGATTAGTCCCATTGAACCTAATGGGGCAACTTCTTAGACTAAGTGCTTTGCTGGATCAGGGCCCTTGTAGACAGGAGGCTGAAAGCAAGATAATTGTTTAAACCCTTCACTTGATTACTGAGAAAATTCTCAGGGAAACCATAGACAGACTGATACAGCATTTCACTGTAGTGTTATGAGCTGAGTTAAACCTTGTTATGAATTGAGTTAAAACCTCATTGAAACTGATGGGTGTGAACGTGCCCTTCATTTAGGATAGCAATGAAAGACCGTTAAGGGGCCACATCTAAAAGAAGGCATAGTGGAGTCCGCCCAGCTCTGTGTGTGTAGAGGGTTCCACTGGGTAGTGTTCTGTCCAGAGGAGCAGGGTGTGTGTGTGTGTGTGTGTGTGTGTGTGAGAGAGAGAGAGAGAGAGAGAGAGAGAGAGAGAAAAGGACCAGCTGAAGTGCAGACAAGAAACTGAGCCCTACTTTACACTAGACAGTTACACTACAGAGTCACAGAGCTAACTATAGAGGTGTCTACACTACAGTGCTTTAACTCACCCGCTACACTGACCTAATAAAACCACCTAGACAAGAGGCATAGTGTTTAGGGCGATGTAGTTAGTGTAATGCAGTGTCAGTATAGACATTGCATTGCTTATGCTGACTTAAGTGGCTTCCAAGAGGTGTCCCACAATGCCCACCGTGACTGATCTGGTCACTGATTTGAACTCCGCTGCCCTGCAACAGGTACACAGCTATATGCCCCTCCCCTTTTAACACTTGTGAAATTGCTCTTCCTGGGTGCTCAGCGTAGAGAGCTAAAATAGCAACTGCCCATGTCGGTTCCACACAGCAAAGGTGCTCCTGCCTGGAGTACATTGGAGGTGGTGGATTCCCTGGGTCTGTGGGGAGAGGAGGCTGTGCAGTCCTCGCTCTGCTCCAGCCATAGGAGCTTCCACATTGATGGCCAGATTGCTCAAGGGTATGACAAGGACACGCAGCAGTGCTGTGTAAAAATCAAGAAGCTGCAGCAGGGCAAGGGAGGCAAATAGTTGCTCTAGTGCAGAGCCGCTGACATGCTTCTTCTATAAGGAGCTGCATGCCGTCCTTGGGAACAACCCCACCTCCACCTCCAAGAGCCCTGTGGATACTTCAGGGAGCCGTTCAGAGGGAGCTCTGAGGATGAGGTGCTGGAAGAGGAAGAGGAGGAGGAGGGACATGCAACAGGGTGCTCTGGTGGTGTGGTGAGCCACTTTTTGATTCCTGCGCAGACTAACACTCCCAGCAGTCCAGCTCTGGTGACCTGATGCAGGGAGGGAACCTTTGGTAAATACTCAGTTTGCTTCGCTCTGCAGGGACACATCTGCTCATGTACCACTTTTGGAATCAGCCTAGATGAGGTAGTGACATAAGCAATATAGACACAGTTGCTATCTCTTCATTTCCCCTGTACAGCTGGGCAGAGGGATCCCTGTGGAATAGTTTGTTTGTGCACACCGGGATGACCTGTGAATCCTCCAGAGAGATCGCTAAGAAACTTTTCTGGAGGCAATCTGCCATCCTCTGCCGAAGGTTACTTGGGAGGGATGCCGGGTTTTTTCCACTGCAGTAGGACACTTTCCCATACCATTTGGTAATTACGTCAGCAGGCACTATTTCAGCGCACAGGCTAGCAGCATACGGACCCGGTCTTCAGCCAGATGTGTACAGGAGCTGCTCCCTTTCATCCCCAGTTACCTCCAGTGTGAGATATCAGCTACAATCCCCACTGCCTGTGGAAAATGGTGCCAGTAGTCAGTACAAAACCCCTCTGTGCTTGTACTGATGTCCCAGTGCTGCTATCATCCCCACATTGTCCCAACTTATCCCCTCCCACCGGGCTATACACACCATGGCTGGCTGAGAGAGACTGAGACAAACAGGAGGACAGTCTGAACAGGCATAGTGACTAGCCCTGGAAGAAGCCAGAGAGCGTTTCTGAGTCTTGTGCTGGCTAAAATGGTTTGGGGCTGTAAGCAAAGAAGCTCTCCCCTGTTTTGGTTCCTCCTGCATTTGGAAAAACAGGAACAGAAGAATGGCTATACTAGGTCAGACCAAAGGTCCATCCAGCCCAGTATCCTTTTGTCCGACAGTGGCCGATGCTTGGTGCTTCAGAGGGAATGAACAGAACAAGTGATCATCAAGTGATCCACCCTCTATTGCCTGTTCCCAGATTCTGGCAAATAGAGGCGAGGGGCACTTTAGAACATGATTTATCATCCCTGCCCATCCTGACTAATATCCATTGATGGACCTATCCTTCATGAACTTATCTAGCTCTCTTTTGAACCCAGTTATAGTCTTGGCCTTCACAACATCCTCTGGCAAAAAGTTCCACAGGCTGACTGTGCTTTGTGCAGAAATACTTCCTTTTATTATATTTAAACCTGCTGCCTACTAATTTCATTCGGTGACCCCTAGTTCTTGTGTTATGAGAAGAGTAAATAACACTTCCTTATTTATTTTTTCCACACTGGTTATGATTCTATAGACCTCTAACTTATCGCCCCTTACTTGTCTCTTTTCCAAGCCGAAAAGTTCCAATCTTATTAATCTCTCCTCATATGGAAGCTGTTCTATTTCCCTAAGCATTTTTGTTGCCCTTTTCTGTACCTTTTCCAATTCCAATATATCTGTTTTGAGATGGGGTGACCAGATCTGCATGCAGTATTCAAGATGTGGACGTACCATGCATTTACAAAGAGGCAATATGATATTTTCTGTCTTTTTATTTATCCTTTTCCTAACGATTCCTAACATTCTCTTAGCTTTTTTGACTGCTACTGCACATTGAGTGGATGTTTTCAGAGAAGTATTCACAATGATTCTTTTCTGAGTGGTAATAACTAACTTAGACCCCATCATTTTATATGTATAGTTGGGATTATGTTTTCCAATGTGCATTGCTCTGCATTATTGACACTGAATTTCGTCTGCCATTTTGTTGCCGTCTCCCAGTTTTATGGATCTCTTTGTAACTCTTCACAGTCTGCTTTGGACGTAACTATCTTAACTTTCTATCATCTGCAAATTTTGCCACATCACTGTTTATCCCTTCTTTCAGATCATTTTTGAGTATGTTGAACAGTATTAATCCTAGAACAGACCTCTGGGGGACACTACTATTTAGCTCTCTTCATTCTGAAAACTGATAATTTATTCCTGTCCTTTTTTCCCTATCTTTTAGCCAGTTACTGATCCAGAAAAGGACCTTGCCTCTTAACCTATGACTGTTTACTTTGCTCAAGAGCCTTTGGTGGACTTTGTACATTTCCTGTAAATAAACAAGATGGCATCAAAGAACATACCAGACTCCATCACCAATTTCTATTCCTAACTGGAACAATCTACAGGGCTCTGAACTTTGATTTGCCTCTCAGATCAAAAAGGGGGAAACAGTAATAATGAAGGCTTGAAATATGATAGTGATTTGTAATTAGGAGAAGATAAGATAAACAGATTCCTATAAAAGACTCCCTCTGCAAACTATTATTGTTGTTGCATTTGTGGTATAGCAAGGACAGAGGGCAGTAAGAAAGTTCTCCTATTTGAATCCAGGGTAGGTGAGTGGGCGCAAGCCCACCCACCGCTAAAGGCTCCCCCCCAGCCTAGGGGCAGAGCCACTGGACCCGGGTCCAACTGATTACGGGGGACAACAAATGAAAAAAACAGGAAAGGGTGTGGGGGTCACAGGGTCAAACGTAGGAAACCAGAAGGGGACACCGAGCAGAGAACCCTGGACAGCGCCCACTGCTCCTCGAAGGTGTCCAGGGAGACAGCGGACGCCGCCCAGAGGAACTCCGCCCGGAGACGTGAATTGATAAGGGAACGGAAATAGACCCCACAGTCGCAGACAGCCCCCCCTGCCAACCTCCTCTCCCTGGTCTTGTAGATGGCTAGTTTGGCCAGGGCTAAGAGGAGGCTGACGAGGAGGTCCCGCAACTTCGTGAGGCCACGGATGGGGTGTGAATAGATGAACAAGTGAGGGGAAAAGTGCAGCCAGAACCTCAGCAAGAGGTTCTGGAGGAGCCGGAAGAGGGGCTGCAGCCTGGCACACTCCAGATATACGTGCGCCAGGGTCTCCCTCACGCCGCAGAAGGGGCAGGTGTCGGGGTGGGAGGTGAACCGCGCCAGGTACGCGCCCGTGCTCACGGCTCCGTGAAGGAGCCGCCAACTGATGTCCCCGGCGGGCCGTGGGGTCAAGGTCGAATACAGGCTGGCCCACCGGGGGTCCTCGCCCTCCAAGGGTGGTAGTAGGTCCCGCCACTTGGTGTCCGGGCGGGACACGAGGGCGAGGAAATGAAGCGTGTGGAGCACGAGCGCGTACAGATGGTTCCTCAGCGCGGTCTGGAAGGGGACTGGCTGCAGATCAAGCAGCCGGCTTGGGGCTTGAGGATGGGGGGGCCGAGGGGGTTCGCGGAGCCGAGGCCCGATGGTAAGCACCGGAGGGCTGGGGCTGGGGGGGTGATCACCCTATTGCAAGACCCGCCTGAGGTACATCAAAGCAGTAGGGGGTAAGGCTGCCTTCACCTCCTGGAGTATGCGTCAGGGGATTCGGAGGGTGGGAACCCCCATGCGCCGAGCCAGTGCATGAGGGTCCATCCAGTGCCCCCGGACATAGTCCAGGAGGTCTCCGACCCTGGTGACTCCTGCCAGGACCATCCTCCGTCGCACCGAGGGGGTCTCCGCCACCTGCACACTCAGCTGGGGGTTGTGTAGCAGGGGCTCCGCGAGGAGAGCCTCCCCCTCGGTGACCGCAAGGGGCCTGGAGGCTGAGACGAGCCTCCAGGTCTGAAGGAGGTCCTGATAGAAGACCGGCAGCTCGGAGAGGTCTCGCGGAAGACCTCTCAGGTGGAGAAAAAAGAGCTGCCGGTTGTATCGGAGCCCTCGGAAGCGGCGGAGGAAGACGTGCGCCAAATGGCTCCACGCTGGACTACCTGCACCATAAAGGAGTCTCTGCAGGGCCTGGAGGCGGAAGGTGTGGACCTGGCTGCGGATGCAGCACAGGCCCTGCCCGCCCTCCTCCAGGGGAAGACTCAGAATCCCTGCAGAGACCCAGTGCAGTCCTGGCCAAAAGAACTCCAGAACTGTCTTCTGGAGGTAGGCCAGGAAACTCGGGGTCGGGACCAGGGTGTTGAGCCGGTGCCAGAGCATGGACAGGACGAGCTGGTTGATCGCCAGTGCCCTCCCCCGGAGGGAGAGGCACTGGAGCAGTCCTGTCCATCTCCGCAGCCGCTCAGACACCCTGCCCTCCAAATCTTGCCAGTTCTCTGCCGGGGAGGGATGGGTGGCGGAGAAGTAAACGCCCAGATAGAGCAGCGGACCCGCACTCCACCTGATGGCTTGAAGCGCGGGTGGGAGGGAGCTCGCCTGCCACCCGGCCCCTACCGTCAGGCCAGAGCTCTTGGCCCAGTTGACCCGGGCGGAGGAGGCTGCTGAGTAGACGGCCAGGCAGTCCTCCAGCCGCACCAGGTCACCCGGGTCCTGGACCACGAGGAGAACGTCATCGGCGTACGCTGACAAGAGCAGCTTCAGCTCTGGCTCACGGAGCACCAGCCCCGTTAACCTCCGGCGGAGGAGACAGAGGAAGGGCTCCATGGCCAGAGCGTACAGCTGGCCTGACAGTGGACAGCCCTGACGTACTCCTCGCCCGAAGATGACCGGTTCGGTCAGGGTCCAGTTGAGCTTGACCAGGCACTCTGCGGAAGCGTACAGCACCCGGAGAAAACCCACAAAACGGGGTCCGAAGCCGAACGCCTGCAAGGTGCCCAGGAGATACCCGTGGTCCATCCTGTCGAACGCCTTCTCCTGGTCCAGGGACAGGAGGGCGAATCCCTACACCCGAGTTCCAAGAGGTCCCGGACCAGATACAAGTTGTTAAAGATGCTACGGCCTGGGACTGTGTAGGTCTGGTCAGGATGGACCACGTCCTGCAGCACGGACCCTAACCGCAGTGAGACGGCCTTGGCCACAATTTTATAGTCCGTGCTGAGGAGCGAGACGGGACGCCAGTTCCGAAGGTCGCGGAGGTCCCCCTTTTTTGGTAGCAGGGCGAGCACAGCCCGCCTGCTGGACAGGGGGAGAGCTCCGCTGGCCTCGGACTCGGCCCAGACGGTGACAAGGATGTCCCAAAACACGCGGTAGAACTCCACGGTCAGCCCGTCCATGCCCGGGGATTTATTGGTGGGCATGAGGCAGAGGGCTTCCGAGAACTTGGCCATAGTGAAAGGTATCTCCAACCGGCCTCGGTTGCCCGCACTGACTGTGGGAAGTTCGTTCCAGAGCACCCTGCAGGCGGCGACGTCGGTCGGATCCGGGGAGAAAAGGTCGGCGTAGAAGGCCCTGGCCCTTCCACGCATCTCCACCGGATCCGTGAGGGGGGTGCCGTCAGCAGCCAGGAGGCAGATGACATGCTTCCGGGCCCCCCTCCTTTTCTCCAGGGTGTGGAAGAAGCGGGAGCCGTGATCCATCTCCCGAAGGAGATGGATGCGGGATCGGACGAAGGCACCCCGAGCCCGGAGGTCTTCGAGGGCCCAGAGCTCCTCCCGCTTCTCCCGGCACGCTCTGCAGAGGGACGGATCCTCAGGGCTGGTGGCTAGACGCCTCTCCAGCGCTAAAACCTCCCGCTCCAACTGCTCTATCCCTGCATCCCGCCGTCGGCTGGCCCCCCGAGTGTAGTCATGGCAGAAGAGCCTAGTGCGCACCTTCCCCACATCCCACCAGTGCCGCGCCGAGGGAAAGGCGCCTCTCTGCCCCCGCCAGGCCAACCAGAACTCCTGGAAGGATGCCACGAAGCCCACATCCTCCAGCAGGCTGTTGTTAAAATGCCAGTAGGCCGGCCCCGGCCTCTCTGCAGTGAGAGAGGCTGTCACGGTCACCATGTGGTGATCCGAGAATGGGGCCAGCCGGACGCTGGAGGAGTGGGCCCGCGCAAGATGGTGACGAGAGATATAGATGCGGTCCAACCGGGAGTGGCGTGACCGATCTTCCCCCACCCGGACGTAGGTGAAGGTGACGGCGTCATCCGGGTGGTGGTCGCGCCAGACGTCCACCAGGGAGTGATGGTCGATAATTCCCCGGAGGACGTCCGCAGCGGCCTGACACTGCTCGGTCCCCGTGCGGTCCCGCTCCTCGAGGGTGGTGTTGATATCCCCGCCCAGGACCAGGCATTCGTGAGGATCTAAAGTGCCGAGGAAGGTAGCCGCCTGCTGGAAGAAACGCACCCGCTCCGGACCTGCGGTCGGGGCGTAGATGTTGACGAGGCTCAGTGCCAGCCCCTTCACGCGGACCCGAAGATGCAGCAGGCGGCCCGGCACAACCTCGGTGACCCCCAGCACCTCGGGCTGCAAGACAGGGGAGAACAGGGTGGCCACTCCGCCCGCATGGGTGGAGAGATGACTAAGGTGCACCCCGTCTCCCCACTCCAGCCGCCAGGGTTGAGTTTTGCCCAGGTGCGGGGTCTCACAGGGCCGTTCTCAGTGTAGGATTGGGGCCTATTTTAACAGGAGATGTAACAGTGATTCAGAATGAGTGAGGGTAGGAGGTCGAGGTAACAGTCACAGGAGATTCATGACTGTGTAGATTGACTAGATGGTTTAGAGTCAATATCTTATTTTTTTATGATTTATAAAGTATAAGCATGCAAGAAAATGCATTAGATGTCTGCAGTCCCTATAGGCCTTCTACTTAGCTGTCATCAGCTGGCCATTTCCCATAGGCATCACGATAGAAATAGCTCAGTGTATTATTTTCTCTCCTCTAGGAACATTGCAACAAATGGCCTGCATTACCTCTCCACCTTTCAGCAGTTCTTTCCCTTGCTGCCCAAACCCTTCTTCCCTTCAAGGAATTTGGCTTCTATTGTGTGGCAGAGAGGGATAGAGATGAATGGAAACTATCCCTGTAGAAGACAAAAGTACTGTGCCTGTGGCAGTGGACTGGAGACTGTCAAATGGGAAATGGAGCATGAGGGTAGAAAAGAAAAGAAGAGGGGGCTGGGTTGTATTTGTATTGGCAGGTGGCAGGCAGCTTGCATGCTTATGTGATGTTAACTTCCTTCCCATAAGTGCCTCTGGCAGCCTGATTCTGGCAAACACAAACAGAAATCCCTAGGCAGCCGGCCCTTCCCTGTTCCCTACAGCATCAACATCTCTTGTACACAGGGATTCTTCTTAACAAAAAGAATTCCTCCCCCCACTTTATTTGTCTGCAATTATTTTAAGCTATTTCTTTTTTCCCCTTCACTCCAACTCAAAATTTATTCCAAAAGACAGGCGGAGAGAGGCTTGATACAGTCATCATAAGTCTAGCTCGCTGCCACCTCCTGCCATTGACAGCCTAAGGTTTTCAGTCTTTGTTTATGATCCTAAGTAAATGACTTGATAAGCAAAAGTGCTGACCGCCCAGCAGCACCCTTTGAAGTCAATGGGAGCTGTTCCGTTGCTCACACCTTTCTAAGTCAAGCCATTTAGTCAGGTGCCCATATATGACTATAGGAGCGTAAACTCAGCTCCTATTTCTGAAATGCATGTTTCTATGGGAAATTCTGACCAAGTTTGTGGGGAATTAGAGAAACAGAATTAGAAACAGAAAAACAACTAACTGATGTCGGAGCCTAAGTCAAAAGTGATGTAGGGTACGTTTACACTGCAAAAAAAGACCGGTGGCAGTGAGTCTCAGAGCCGGGTCAACTGACTGGGCTTGTGCTAGGAGGCTAAAAATAGCTGTGTGGACGTTCTCACTCAGGCTGCAGCCTGGATGCTGAGACCCAGAGCAGAGAGAGGTCTCAGCCCAGGTTCCAGCCCGAGCCTGAACATTTACAAAGCTAGCCGCTCTCAAAGGGTGCATCTGGATACTCAGCATTTTTGTGTATCAGGCCATTTATGAAGGATCCTATGACTGAAATAGGAAGCTAGTCTGTGTGTGGGCACATGAGAAAGCGGCTTGATTTTTCAAAGGCACTGAGCACGGGAACAGCTCCCACTGACTTCAAAGGGCGCTGCTGGGTGCTCAGCATTTTTGCTTAGAGAGCCATTTGTTTAGAATCCTAAATGAAGGCTGAAAACCTTGGCCTTTCAGTAGCCTGAGCTGGCAATGGACTAGATTGATACATATGCCACATGGCTCTCTGGCCTTGTCTACACTGCAAATATAAGTCACCCTATGTTAGATTGACTTAGAGCCACCACATTAATTACTGCTGGAAGTTAGGCTGCCCCACAGGCTCCTGGTGGACTTCTCCCCTCAGTCCATGTTCCCCACTTGAAGCCAGAGAAAGCCACCTGGGGCTTCTCCTGTCGCCTTTCCCCTCCAGTAGCCAGAGGAAGCCTCCCGTGGCTTCTCGCCCCCAGAAAGCGATGTCCAGCTGCCCTATCTTCTGGTCCCCTCCACCTACTCCCTGCCGGGAGCTGGGTAGCCTTGTCAGTTTCACTGCTTAGCTGTGGCTCAGCCTTATCAATTTTGTGCCTGTCCCAGCTCCCAATGGAGAGCTGGCGGAGAAGCTGCCCAGGCTTGTCTCCTCCTCGTTCCCCGTTGGGAGTCAGGGGAAGCCACCCAGGGCTTCTTGCACCTCCAGCCACTCAGCTCTCCATCCAACAGCCAATTTAAGGAATTGCATCACCCTAACTACACCAACATAAGCCCTACACCTCTCATTGAGATGCTTTTATTATGTCAGCATAGCAGGCAGTTACAACGGTGGGAGAAGCATTTCAGCGTGCACACCTACACTGTTTTGTTGACAAAAGTCAGCTTTTGTTGACAAAACTCTGTAGTGTAGACCAGCTCTCTCTGTCTTTCTTTCTGTGACTGTCTTAAGTTTGAGTTGGGGAGAGAGGGAAAAATACAATAGTGTAAAATAATTGTGTAAAAAAAAAAAGCAGTCCACTGTTAGGGGCAATAGTCCACAGAAAAATGAAGAAATTTCTGTTTTTTTGTGAAGAGTCTGACGCATGCTCTGCTTGCTAGAGGTCAGCAAATGCTGTTTGGTAGCTAAAATGATTTTAAAACACTTTATGCTCCTTTCCAAGTTTTGCAGGGGAAAAGAGTAGGCATCAAGTGAAAGGGAAATGGGAGAGGTGGTATTCCTGTTCAGCTGTTTAATGATACACCCTTTCCTTACAGTTCCTTCCTCCACTGGAGATAAGTAATGTTAGAAGCCACTGTCAATATGTGCTATCTAAGCTATGAATAGTAGAGAGAAAACAAGGTAGTGTGGTGTGTCTACCCTAGAGAGGTGGATACCGCTATAACGAGATTAACACATTTTTAATCTCTTTGGAACATTTGTAGATTTGGTCTCAGCATGTTTGTGACCACTTTGGATCATTAATAATAAATCCTTTCCTAGCCACCCAACATGCAGTGGGCACCAGATCTCTTTGTTTGGAGAGACCAGAATGTTTGGACACACTGATTGGTATGTGCGTGCTTTCCCAGCATTAGTTTTCTGGTAAGCATACAGCTAGAAAACTGTGTAAAGCTTGCTCCTACATTTTAAGACATAGTTGTATAAACCTTAATTGTATAAACCCTATTCTGCTTTCATTTAAGCACCATGGAGTGTAGATTTTCATGTCATTTAAATAAGCCAGTGGTGTTTAGTGTCTATCATTTAAAATATGCCAAAATCAATATTTTGCTGTAATTGATATCAGCATATTTCTGTTTCCTTTTGATTTTAGTGCATAGGGTTAAGGGAGTAGGAAAAAAAAGATGAGTGTGGATTTTGCCTGTATGTCTCTTTACCATAAATGGAGAAAAGTGGCTTTTCCCTCAGGACAATATATAAAATTGGCTTATATGCAGTGTTGGCATAATCAGGGCCCTGTCATTTATTTTCTGCCTTTTCTCAATGAAAAATCCATAACCCAGCAGATAACCTGGAATTTACATTTAGGGCCAGATCCTGATTAAATTTCCCATTTATTTCAGTGGCACTTCTTGCACAGTAAGATACTGCTGAGCCCAAACAATTGTAGCAGAATCTGGCCATTAAAACTAGTGTAGTGATATCTAACCAAAGTAATGCTCTCTTTTACTGTATCTGAGAATGGACTAAATGTTACTCACATTGTACATAATGTTAGGCTTAATGAAGTCAAAGGAACTACTCACATGGATAAGGAAGCAGTGCTAATATGTTTTTATATATATAACATATCCACTAGACTCACTGACTTTATTACTCAGAGACAGTTCACAGAAGGGTTGAAAGAGTAGGATAAAATTGCATATTACTGCAGCTTGTAAATAAGTTATCGTTCATAGCTAGCAGCTTGAAATATTTTGCATTTCATCATTTTAAAAAAATGATACCTTTTCACCCAGGTCTACTAGTAACTTTGGCCCAGTTTTTCAAAGGTGTTTAGGCACCCAGCCATAGTGAGTTATATCTTTGAGGATCTGGGCCTTTCTGTACAATTCTCACATGATCTTATATAACAGGAAATAGCGTATCAATAAGGAAAGGAGTTACATATTAGAGAGACTCATGCAGGGCCCACTCATAATTTTTTTGGGCCCAGTACAAACTTGTAACATGGGCCCCCTCCCACACACATAATGGGGATTGCAGCCTAGGCCAAGCCCCCCAAAGCCTCCAGTCCACAGTAAAGTGTACCCTTTTTCTCCCTATGTGGGGGCCCTGGACTCATGTCAGTTCTTTTAATTATGTTAAATAGACTCCCTTGATTTTTCCCCGTCAATAGTGTTTGTTTTTTTCTTTTACCTCAACTATCCATAGTCCTTAATTAGCAAACATTAAAACAGGTTGGAAAACAGAAAATATTTTCTGAGAATAATTCAGAGAATAATTCAGAGAATTTTCACAAAAAACGTTTTTCTGTTTAGATTGAGATTTTGAAGATTTCCCAATTGCCTTTAATAAAATGCATGAGAAATAAATAATTTAATCTGTAATAACTGCAGTATGGGTGAATAATAAATCCTCAATCCCTGAGTCATCCTCCAAACCTTTATGAGGGTGGATTTCTTCAGTCACTATAGGCCAAATCTGCATTGGTTTTTCGCGCCATGGGATCTAACTGTGGGGAGTGGAATTTCATGAGACATAAGTAAGCACTGAATTTGGCCCTCTCTTGTTATTGAATGAGTGTTGTGAAATCCCTTTCGCACAAGAATGGTTGAATTTCAACTGATAATATGGTTGCTTGGTTAACATTGCATGCCTCAATAGGCAGAGGGACTTAAAGAATTTTCATCATTCTTTGGATCTAAATGGTCATTCCTTCCACATTGTATGTGGTTTCACAGTGTTTATGATAATTCTTGCCTGGCATCCAATGTATACAGTTTATCCAGCTGTGCTTTTGATGTCTGTATTGTGGCCTCAAGGGACAAAAGTTGTGAACGAGTGGTTAGTGCTAGACACCCATGGGATTATGACATATTTAACATATAAAGGCTGTCCACTGCAATGGATTAAGCAGTTTATTTAGCTATAAAACAGAAAACTAGTTAAGTGAATTTTACTGATAAATCAATAGACTAATAATAAGTGGGCTGTAGTATAACAACAGCTGAGGCAACGAGCTTTGTCCCTCTTCTCTATATGAGTCAGTTTCGCTATCCTTTCTATCTGAATTTATGACTAGTCACAAGTTATGATGATGAGCAGACTGAAAAAGTGTATTGAGAATTCCTTGAGAACATAATTTCCGTACTGTGAAATCTTTCCTTTTTTGCCTTTGCACAGACATAAAAATGAACCCATCCAGAATTTCATTAACTAAAAATTTAACTCAAGCTCATCTTTTTGTGTTCTGCTAAATTTTCTCCATTTATATTTAATAGAATAGCTCTCTAATCCCATTTGAGACAAGCCTGTAAGCTAAAGATAAAAATGTAAAATTTACCTTTGAATTGAATGGTGTTGAATATCACCTCTTTCCAAAAAAATGATAATAATATTAGGCCCCTTAAGACTCTGTCCTTTACAATGCTTTAGAATTTACACACAGATTGCAATTATTATAATGTTGTGTCAGATCCTCTCATAATTGGAGACAAATGAAATTTAAAAGAGATGTAATTTGTCAGTTTGTTGTAAATATTAAGGAATGATACAGTTAGGATAAAGTAGTTAATCAGATATTCAGTAATTCTTTTTTGCATTTTAGAGTGGATTAGCTAAGTTTAGCAATGTATACATTTATCAGTTTAAAATCACATGATCTTCAAAGATATTTCTTTCTAAAGCATCAAAACTCATCAGTCATAGCCAAGTTATTTGTCACTGAAATGTACTCTCTTTGAAGAAAAAAAAAGTGCTCTTACACTAAATACCACACAGCTAATAGTTGCCAGAAGTGCTAAACCATATTGTCACTGTTTGGATGTTGGGCTTCTGTTCATATGGACAGTAATGCATACATATTAACATCCTGGCTTTTTTATTATTATTACTCTTTTAAAGAGTAATAATAAATTAAATTAAAAAATTAAAAATTAAATTGAAAGAGCAATAATAATAAAAAGGCTAGAGGAAAGCTAAAACAGGGAATTGACAGGAGATATCTTCTTTAAATGAATTTCCCTTTCCTTCTATGGTCTTGAACGTCTCCAAGCATGCAAGCTGTGGTCAGTAAGAATGAGACTAAAATTTGGTGTCCAGTGACAAAGATGACTGCAGTAGAAATGCTTTGTGTTATCAATGATGTATGTTGGAGGCCCAGTACAATTTGAGTTGCTTGACTACTGTCCTACAGGTCTAGCATAGCTTCAGTTTCTTGCTTGGCTATTCTGACTCCTGTAGCATGATATCCTCCAGTTGGCACAGACTGAATAACCTTAGAGATGTCTCAGTTTCTGCATAGCACAGCACGTTATAAGACAAAATACAGATACTGTATTGCTTGCAGCTGCACATAGATAACAGTGATGGGAACAAGTTATCCTTGAACATCTGGGGGTACACTTTTCTTGCCAACGGGCATACTTTTACTCCGTCCCTCCTATCATCAGGTGTTGTTTTGATGATCCCGATTATTATGGTGAGAATGGAATGTAGTTAAAGATGAAATGTAATGTAAGTAATTAGCATATATTATAATGAGAGAGATAATTAGGTGAAGGTTGTTTATGGAAGGGTATAAGAAATCATTACTTAGACAAAGGGGGGCGCTCCATCAACACCTGACTCTGCGGGAGGTGCTGCCGGTTGGACCAGAGGATCCACTGACTCCCTGGCGGGGCCCCTGAAGAAAGCCATTCCTGTATACAGCCTTCTGAGTAACTGCTTAGCTCTCCAGGCTTAGTGAGTATGATCTATTGTAGTTAATTTTAGGCTTTGTATCTAACTAGTATATTTATAGAAAACCTTGCACATTAAACCTTATTGATCTGCAAATCGGGCGTACCATGTCTCACTGGTATTCACACTGATCACAAAGTATCCAGAATCAACAATGTAAACTAGCTCAGACTGGCAATCTACTTGTATGAAGAGTGATTTGGCAGTGGAAGAACAAACGTAGTACTTGATTATGCGGGCTTGATTATCTTGGGAGATATTTGTGCCTAACTCCCAGGTAACAGGAATCTAGTAAGATAGGATCAGAAAAACTGACAGCATAATATACCTTGGGAAACTTGATGAGTTGGGTAGAAATTACAACTGGTTGGAAAATGGGATTTTTTTCCCCATGGAAAACTTCAATGATGATTAAATGTTTTCATGAAAATTGTCCACAGAAAATTCCAACCTATTGGCAAAAAGTAAAAAAAGAAATATTTTGGCTGAAAAGCGAAATATTTCAATTCAGAAATGCTATGGTGGTGCCTCACGGGAACTGTAGCTTGGATGCCTCATGACATTCTCTTCTACAGGCATCCAGGTTGGGCTCCATCTCTCAGTCTTCCCTTATGGTGAGGGGAAGCGGTTGCATGATGGGAGTCTCTGGCTATGGTGTATCATGGAAAATGTGTTTCAGATTGACAGCTCGACCCATAGAGGAGTATGGGGACATAAGGAAACTGAACTACAGCTTCCATTAAGTACAACAGCATGATATCTGAGTTTAAATATTTATTTTTTCATCCAAAATATTTAGCTTTTAATGAAAAATCAAAATTTTCCACAGAATTCAAACACTTTATATGGAAAATTTGGTTTAGTTGAAAACCAAATTTTCCATCAAAAATCAGTTTTCCTGGGAAATGTTTGCTCAGTCCTAATGAAAATATGTGGGCCATAATGGAGGTAGAATAGCTTTCTGCTGAGAAGAAGAAATGTGTGGGCATTGCTTAGCTATCAGATGAGGGTGGGAAGGATTCTGGTGGTGTAATGGCAAAGGAGCCACGCTAGATAATGAGAGACCTAAGGTTGGAATTTATCAGAAATATGCATCCTGATGTAACTGATGGAAAATCTTGTTAATTTGGGATATAGGGGCTAAATTTTTTAGGATGGCAAAATGCAGTTTCCGGAGCTGAAAAGGGTTTTTGCTTCTTTGAACTGACTCATAAGAGGAATCTGTGATGCTATCAGTACCATGATTGCTGGATGGCTGAATTAATTGGAGTAAAAGCTGAACTCTAGATAGAAAAATGTCATGCAGTGGGATTTTCCATTAGACCACCAGTGTGGGGAATTACAAGGCAAAGATAAGATCTTGGGCCAGCTCCTCAGGTAGTGTAAATTAGCTTCACTGAAGTCAAGCTAGCTACCCATATATATTACTTGAGAATTTAGTTGTGTGTGTGTGTGTGTGTGTGTGTGTGTGAAAGAGAGAGAGAGAGAGAGAGAGAGAGAGAGAGAGAGAGAGGTTAGCTTGCATGGGCCTATAGCTGTGTCAATGTAAATACAACACAGTGCTGTACAAAAGAATCTGCAGCCTTGAACTTGTGGTGGTTTTGTGCCTGGAGGATGTAGGTGCAAAATTTTGCCTTGGGCCATATTGCCAAGTTTTCACTGTGAGCAAACAAAAAATCAAACAAACACTGTGAATCAAACAAAAAAAGGGAGTTGTGTACAGCTCGAAGCCAACAGCACAGCGAGCAAATTATGACACCAGTGTTAGCAATCTGCCAGCTGGAGCCATCACTATGGAGAGTGCTCCTGGGGGAAAGCTGGCCACCTAATGGGCCGATAGCCCATGCGTATGTAAATAGTTCAGGGCTCAGTTCTGCATACGTATAGCTCTGAAAATGAGAACAAACTATGCTCAGTTTCTTGTGCCCCCAAAACCATGGTAAGAGGCTATGATGGCCTAACTTGTCTGTGGCTCAGATGTCCTGAAAGAACATGATTTCCTCCAAAGTGGGAAGCTTCAGCCCTGTGCATCAGAATTCACGTACTGCTGCTGCAGACCAGTGTTGCCGTGACCCATTTTATGAGTGCAAGATACTCCACGTGCTTGCTGGAATAAACAACACGGAGGTCTCCTCAGATGTGTAGTCCATAGGGAGCTGTCTGCCTAGCAGTGCTTCTGCCAACTCAGAAATCTAAATGTAAAATTCAGCACTCGGGGACTTCACATGGATTTGAGCTGCTCTCTGAGGGACTCTGGGTCTATAAAACAATGACTGGATTATACAGCGCTCATCCATATATGTAGTTTTTCATCTGTGACAGATGTGATATTGATAATAATCTAAATTCAATGAGTCATCCAAGTATAATTCAGCGGAAGGTGCTAATCTTCATTTGAATGAACTGTTTCAGAATACCTTGCGTGAAAGAACACACTTGAATAGAAACAGACTGTCATGGGGAGGAAGGATGATCTTGGGGCTAAGGCACAAGGCTGGAAGTCAGAAGACATGGTTTTTGTGCTTGGCTCTGCCACAGGCTTCGGGCCTGATTCTCTTCTAACTTACACCCGTTTAACTCTGTGGAAGGCAATGGAGTTACCTCTGATTTACACTGGTGTAGCTGAGAGGTAACACAGGAACCTGGTGCCGTGGTAGTCGGTGCTCTGTGTGTCTCCTGCCCAGATGCCAGTGTCTTTGCGTATAACTCTGGATAAGTGACACAATCCTCTGCTAGCTCAAGTTTCTCTTGTGTAAAAGGAAGATAATACTTACCTATTTCTTTGGGGGGGGGTGGTTGTAAGCTTGGGAAGCCCATCCTGGATTAGGTTCAGAGTGAATCACTGTGGAAACCATAGTGAATGTGATCAAAGGCATGGGTTAAACTCCCTTTATATTTGGCAAAAAAATGGATATAGAAAACCTCCGCTGAAGCAGACTGGCATCGCTCCAGTGACGTCAAAGATGCTACATAAGTGTACACTAGCTGACGACACCAGGCCTGTTGAAACATCTCTGTTAAAATAAGCAACGCTGTTGATGATATAATTTGTGCTGGCCTTAAGGCTCACCAAGAGGCTTCTGATTTTTGCCAGCTTTGAACCAAGTTTAGAGTCAAACTGGGTATTTTAAAAGCTGCACAGAGCTTTCTTTGATGTTCCAGCTCATGCTAGGGCTTGGACTCTCAAACCCCTTTCCCACACTGCCAGAGCTGCAACATATACACAGTTATTTTTAGCTTGATAGCGCAAGCCCATAACCACAAATCTGTGGACCTGGGCTGCAAGGATCGCTCCCAGATACAGTGTACACAGTAGGGGCTGCTGGTGAGTTAGTGGAAACAATACCTCTGTTACGACCTGAAGGCAAATATCTATGTTATGAAAATCTCAGTTTATGCCAATAAATAGACTTTTATACTAATCTCTGTGTGAAAGATTACACCCTATGTTAAGCAAATGGGGCATGTATGACCTTGACGTAGTAGAGCATGTTGCTCAAGGCTTTCCTCGCAAGAGAAATGCTGGCTAATGAGCTAGGAGAGAAGTCTATGAACTCATTATGCAAACAGGAGTTGTATCATTCAATGGCCAGCACGTTGTAGGTGTTTAACAAATAAATAAATTATAAAAAGAGAACTTCATTTGAACAATGTCTGTATCTATTGGAGAGTCTGAGTTGAGCTGGCCTACATGTAGGAGAAGGTAAGGGGAAACTCAGGGAGTGAGGATAATCTGATGAGGACTTCACAGCTTGCCAGACTGGTCAAGAAATGGACCAGATCCTCAGCTGGTTCAAATGATGTGTCATTTAAATGGTGTCATTAAATGGGCTTCAATAGAGTTACATCAACTTACATCAGCTGAGGACGTGACCCAAAATTCCAGATAATTCCAGTTATCAGTATTAGTACATATCCACGTGCTGAGAGTTGATACTAAATCATGTGAGAGGTGGACTGGGCACTGGTCTGTTTTGCTGTGTGTTCATGGTGAACTCACCATGGTTAAACTGGTATGTAGTTTAGGCTATTTAAATGGTCTGGATGAAGAAACATTCTTGGAGGGTTTTTTTTTTCTTGATGGCTATTGACTGATTTCATTAGGTCCATTGGTCATAGAATGTAATTTTTAAATCTCTTTATGTAATTTCAAGATTTAAAAAAGGATAAAATAATAGTTAAGTAATGTCCCTTTTAGATAATATCCAGTTTGGAGAAAGGAAGGAGGGTATGAATCTAACATTCCTCTTTTGGCTGGAAGATGCACAAATGAGGTGGCAACAGAACATTGGCTGTCAGAAAAACAAAAGTAAGTGATAACACTGATAATTATATTATTCAAACAATTCAAAATCCTTTGAGGATACTTTTTTAATGACGCTGTAAACTGAATGAGATTTCATCACATCAGAGAGTCATAAAACAATAATCTAATTAAGACCCTTTTGTCTCCGCTGCAGTCTGCCGATGCGTGTGGTCAGTGGGAGCAGGTCAGCCCAAGGTTTGTGAGCTCTCATTTGCAGTAATATTGCCATTGCCACTGTCTTATTGCCATTCCAACAGTAACATCTGTGGTGAACGCACAGGTGTGTTCCTGCACGCTGCCAGGTCACCAGCCACTCCCATTCTGATTCTCTTTTCAACAGCGAAGATAAACGGCAGAACTATTTGAACTGGGCCGCATTTGAATCATGTGGTTTTTAGGTATATCAACTGGTCGTGCAGCCACACTGGGGGAGATGTGGGGCGGAGGGCGGGGGGAGCAGAAGCTCCCTGTGAATGTTGTGGGGCTGAGGGATACGAGGGAGAGAGAGGGGAGTTATTGAGACTTGGCTGAGGGGAGAGGACAGCCAGCTCCAGGCTGGGAAGGGACCTCCCTGTAGTTCCTATTGCAGTTCTTCCGTGGTTAATACCCTGTGCGCCCCCTGTTTTCCTCCCCCCACAAGTGCCAGTGCTCTGTCCTATCCCCACCCCAGCGACTGGTGCACATGCTGCTGTCCCTCCCTCCAGGCCACGTGCCTCCACCAGGCCCCAAAATGGGTGGAAGGCAGGACCGGGCTGGACTGGAGAGTCCTACATGCTTCCCGCTGCAGCCTGCCCAATCTTGTGTGCTGAGGTGACTGCTCCAGCTCCATCTCTGGGGCATCCTCTGGTCTCGATCTCCTCACCCCAGACCATATTTGGGTCCCGCTCTTGCCTCTGTGGGATATTTGGGTAGGAGTGGGGGTGGGATGGAGACATAGATCCATCCTGAAAGATTTCCACAGCGGGGGGGGAGGGGATCCCATGCCCACCCATCTACCATCCTCCCCTGCTGAGAGTCAGATCCACAGCTGGTGTAAATGGACCATAGCTCCATGGATTTCATAACTGAATATCTTGACTAAACAATTGAAGTCAATATCTTTGTTTGATAACCAAGTCAATGCTTGCATCATTCACATACCCTACTTAAAACTGCCGTGGCGTAAAATGTTGGGGTAGGGTGGGGTGGAGGGATGACTTGTTTGTGTATAAAAAGCGTTAGAAATATGTACATTTATTAATATTCTGCCTCTGTGATATTTCTGAAATACTGTGTTTTACCATGAAAAAAAAAAGCAATAAAATTATTTCATTGGACACTAGCTGTAGATCCGGCTCTGAATACTTTGGGTCTGATTCTCCTTTCCATTATACTAGTTTTACACTGAATGGAATGACATCAGTTGGTAGAATAAATCTAATTAGTCCTGGGTTATATTTGCATGGTGTTACATGGGTGAATGTGTACTGTAGTTATAAAACCACTGAAAATTGCAAAGCCAGAGAGGTGAATTTGATAGTCAAATCAAGAAGTCAATACTGCTTGCCTTACTCATGTGAGTTGTCTCATTGATTTGAATTGGTCTCATCATGTGACTGTAAGGCAAACAGGATTTGGCCCCAAACATTGTGGGCTTACTTTGTGCTACTACTAGTATTGAGAAAACTTCCTTTCAGCTTCTGGATAAATTCCATTTTGCCACTTTGCAAAACAAACCTTACAGATGCTGTTTGAATCAAATAACTTCTCTTTATATCCCCATGGAAAAATTGAAAAGGTCGTGCCTGCCATATTGCTGTGTTTCTATATTCACAGTCTGTCCAGGTCTTATCAATTAAGGCTTGTTTAAGAAGAAGGGGTTCTTAACTTGTGTGAGCACCTGTGTACCCGCTAGGGACAGAGCTGTATGGATTAGGGTTATGGGGATCTCTAGGAAAGTATCTTTGTTCTGGGATCAACCAGTAATAGGGTTTTATGTAGAAGGAGCGGGGAAAATTCCTAGGGGATTCATTCCAATTATATCCCCAATTAGGAGAAAAGAGTTTTAGTATGGTTTGGTTTGGTTTCTGCATTCTAAGCAGTTTGTTACAAACATTTGCTTTCTTGGTACGAGGCATCAATTAATATTGTTAACATTTACCAGAATACCACCCCTCTGAGAAACAAACAAGCAACAGTGAAGAAATTGTAGTTTTAAAATGACCCCTCGGTACCTTAAAGAAACAATCACAGTTTCAGGCTTGGATGGGAAATGTGGATAGAGTCCTAGCCATTTACCTCTAAGCATTCCCTTTTAGATGCTTGGTATGAAGTCTTCCTTCAAATGATATTTTTCAGTGTTTTCCGGAAAACTGTTGTCTCTTCCTCCTTCCCTTAGTCCTCTGCTAAAACCCACCCTCCAAACTAGCCGCAGTTATATTGTTGGGCTGGTCTCTCTTGGCTCCTCAGTGCGCAAGCTCAGGCTTGCTGTTCAGCACCAGGAAATTCTCCTCATAAATCCCTAAGCATTTTTCTCTCCAGCTTTTCTAAACAAAACAGAGCTCTTTGATGGACCATTAAATATAAATTTGAGGTATTGTGAGTTTAGATTTAAACTTAATTGGGTATTTGTGAACCAAATGTAAAACTGTTGGATACAAGTCAATGCGTCGGTGTCACTTTGATATCTGTTTGAAAAGATTACATTCTCTGTTCTGAAGTGCATGAATGTATACAGGGTTACTTCTCTGCATGTATGTGCAAATTTACAGGCAAAACACTTGATCTAGTTTCACTTAAAGTGATCTTCTTCTTGGTATGGCTGATGTAAATGTAGAGCAACAACCATCATTTTACATTCAGATGGTTAAGCCAGATAATTGCATCTGGAGTAGCAGAGTGTATCGCTGTGATGCCTCCTTTGTATTTGTGAATGGGGCACCAAGTTGTTATATGTTCCATGGTCTGTTCTGGATGACCACAATCGCACACTGGAGAGTCTTTAATTTCCCATTTGTACAGCAAGTATCGGCCCACTCTGTTAAGTGAGAAACCACGACTAATGCCATCAACCTGGGAACTGAACATTTATCAGTGAT
Source organism: Mesoclemmys tuberculata (assembly GCA_007922155.1). Classification (NCBI taxonomy): domain Eukaryota; kingdom Metazoa; phylum Chordata; order Testudines; family Chelidae; genus Mesoclemmys; species Mesoclemmys tuberculata. The sequence goes on along the minus strand of ML675611.1, from coordinate 18,722,667 downwards.
CTCCTGGTCTTCAGAGAAACAGCTTAAACCACCACAACAGCCCTCGTCAGAGCCAAATAACACTTAAGGTGATAAAGGTCTATCAGTTACTGAAGGGGGAAAAGATCCTTAAAGAATGTAAGAATTTTCTTTAAAAGACACAAATCTTAGTAAGCCCGGAGTAAAAGTGAAGCTTCCACCTGAACATTAGAAAGTATGGAAATGGACAATTAAGGTGACCAAAACCTCCACTCTACCCCATATCCCCACTTACCTGTCTGTCCCACCAATCACACCTCGTTGATAGAAGGAGGAAGGCTGATGAACTGCTAAGTGTCTTGAGAATTTTACAGTATGCAGCTGTGGGCCCTTAGCTCACGTTCACCAGCAGGCTGCTTAAACCAAGTCTATGGCTGCTTTGCATGGTGCAGAACAGCCAGAAAGTATTGGTGAATTTGGGCCCTTAATACACTAAATTGTGTTTGTTTGCCTACTTTGCCTCTGGAACAATATTTAAGCACACGCTTAAGTGCCTTGATGAGTCAGGGCCTAATTCATGAAGTCAATGGGGCTTCATGAAAATGCATGGATCTGTCCACATAGATTCTGCGGCTGGGTCTTGGCTCTAAGTTATTTACTGTGAACTCTCTCTTCAGCTCGGTTGACTACAGTGAATGCTGTGTAATATGTATTTCTTAGTGACATTCCTAGTGAGGGCAGATCAACGCCAATGAAGTCTTGAAGCAGTGGACCAAGGAAAATAGAGAGTAGAAGTATACATTTAAAAAAATGCAGATCACAGAAAAATATATAGAGGAGAGCTTTCTTGGATGAGAAGCTGTTGAACATTTAGAGTCCAGAGGTTATTGGACAGTTAGAGCAAGAGACTAGGCCCTGATCTACACTTACCTGGAGATGCGGCGGCAGTCGACAGGAGTTATGCAAGCTATGCATTGCGTAACTCCCGTCAACTGCTTTGCTCCCCTTTTGCGTGGCATCTTCAGTGCACTGCGCCGACGGGAACTGTGTTCCCATCGATGCAGCACTGCGTCACTTGCGGGAGTGGTTTACCAGCTTCGACTTCTGGATCGATTGAGAGGGTCTTTACTGGCCGCTCAATCGATCCAGATAGGTTGATCTGACGGTGGCAGCTTTATAGACAGTATAGACATACCCTAGGTTATTTTGGATCTGATCTCGCTCCCATTGAAGTCTGTGGAGGTGTTTGCCAGTGAATTCAATCTGTGCAGTAAAAGAAAAATTCCTATTGTAAGTGCATATCGATTGCAAACAACTTAGGGCAAATCCTCGGCTTAGCACCTGACCGGAGCAGTCCGGGGCAGGTAGAATCCTCTATCCCAAGAGGTAGAGCAACTGTGTGGAGGTTACTCCAGCCCAATGATTAAAGTAAAGATCTGAGGTCCCATATGGCTCTCTACTCAATAGCAGATCCTCTGACTCTGCCCTTTCCTTGGTCCATTCAAATCCTGCTCCACTTGCCCCCTGGTGCCCATGCCAGTGGGCCCTGTGAAGTACAGCTCCATGCTGTGCTGAAGGTACGCATGCCCTACAGACCTCTTATTAATTTCTAGCCCACCACACTCTTGCTCAGTGAAATCACATTGATTCCACCACCAAGGGGACCCCCTGTGGTTTTTGAAGAAGGGGAATGATTTGTCAAATCCTTCTGTCCATAACTGAAGATCCCATTCATCTGGGCAAATGAATATACGATATATCTACAGCTACATACAATCTACTGCATGCAGTGGTTTATTTTTAGGAGGGAAAACTAGGGGCAATTATACCTTAAGGTTTCTGATTTCAGTGGGAGTGTTGCCTGAGTAAGGTCTGCAGGATTTGACAAGTTATGTAAACTGACCTCCAACTACAATGTAATGAAGCATCTTAGAATCTGTACTAATTATCAGCATCTTTCATATTTTATTTTCTTCAAAGTTTATTTCACACACAAAAATAAGTTGCCAATTATTCCCTGCAGTACCCAGGCTAACTATCCCCCCCCCCCCCAAAAGCTGCACCTCCGGTTTATTCATTAGTTGTTCCTGATTTATTTCCTTCCCCTGAGGAAAAGCAATAAAACAGCTGTTATCTAGGGTTATTCTAAAAGCCTGTTTCTGATTTAATACATGAAATCCCAACTCTCTCCATTTTAGTTAAATATTTATTTAGATACCCAAGGGGGAGAAGAAAAAATCCAGCCCTCAGATGCTGCGCTTCCAGAGAACTTCCATAGTGTCAGTTTTTAGGTTGCATTTCTTTAAACCCAGTTGGAGGAAGAGAATATCTGAGCCAAATCTGAGGCGAGCTACCTTTGGCTATCTATGCCTCAGAGCATGTCAGTCATGCACTAAAGCTGTCGGCACAGCTGGTACTCTGTACACAACAGGGAATATTTTTAAACACTAAAAATATGAGCATGACAGGTGCACATTTTATTAGAACTTTTTTTTGGTAATTGTGCATTAGTGGAGAGGAACAAAGCTAGCAGCACTTTTTAACAAGTCTCTGAGTAAGTGGGAAAACAAATGAAGGTCTGTGGTACATATTGACATTTGTTAACCAAATATGGGTAATGCAGAGCGGTCTATTCTTTTCTTGGTTTAAAAAAAGCTAGATGAATTTTGAGCAGCTTGCACAGCCAGAACCACTCAGTCTTTTTTATGAGCTTCATTTGCATTTATACTCTTTCCTGCTGTTGCTGGGTACGCCCCTTTCACTTGTCCTAAATCTACGACTGGACTGGGTGCACTTAAGTAGCTGCTTCCTACTGATATATTGATTATCACACTAATTACACCCTGGATCTGTACTTGGGCTAACAGAACCGATTTATTTGAGTTTTTTATAGGGAGAAAACTCTGCATAGCTAATTAATTCTAGAGGGATGGATTTAGCTCTTACTTTTTTTAGTTAGCCTCCATTGTCAGTTTCTGATGAGGTAAGGCTTACTTCTTAAAAACTAAATAAAATATACAATAGAGACTTTTTAAACGCACAGCCTTGGTGTACAGTAAATTTCCTTTTCGGGGGTATATTATTACTGCTTTATTAGGAGCATTTCAAACACTTCCCAGTATTTTCTTATCAACAGGTACAGTTTATTAAGCCTCATTCTGCTATGAATTCCATGTGGGCAGACCTCTATGTCCACTGGGAGGCCTACTGACTTTAATGAGGCTCTGCATGGTTGCAATAGTCTGCACAAGTCATGCTTTTTGCAGAATCGGGGCCTGACTGCTATACATCAGACTATAGCTAAGGTGACAACTTCCATTGCAGCATTTCAGACATATGCTATATATAATTAGACAGAGAAATGGCTAACATGAAAACAGCTCTTATTTTTAAAGTGCTGTTGGCTCAGTAAGACTTTTCAATGTTGATTTTTTTTTTAATTACAAACATTTTCTAACCAGCTTTATCTGAAATTGCCTAACGTAAAAATTCCAGCTTTTAAAATGTGTGGCTCCTTCAGCTTGGCCTTTTTCCAGTATGAAAAAGGATGTTCTAAAACTGCAATGAAGTTGAAGTTTCAGAACAATCTATCAGGGATCTGCTTAACTTGAAGGATTGTCAGTGTAATGAGACAATAGTGTCTTTCACGTCTAGGTCTCTAGTTTGGATCCAGCTTTGAAAGTTACTATCTGATGGCAGTTTGGTGTCCTGTGTAAGTAGATCTATTGACCTCAGTTCATGGCCAAGAGTCTGCAGCTAATGGATTCTAATGGTCACCCATATTGAGTCTCAGTAAAGAGGATATGGACTAAATGGAGCAGGGAGATTTTATTATCTTCAAAATATGAACCTCACAGGTGGTTTCACTAGATCATAGTTGAGGAACCTTCCATTTCCACTGCCAGTGCTCTAAAAGATCTGTGCCTTTCTCCTGGGCTGCCAGCCTGCTTTACCAGTCATTAACACAAAATATAGTTAAAAAACAAAACAAAGACAAATAGTGCACTCAATTACTTTTCAAACTTTTTTCTTTTAATGGTGCCTTAGGACAAGATAACTTAAGGAGAGGTTGGAGTTTTTTTTCCAGTCCAGATGTGTCAGGGAGAAGAAAGCCATAAAGGTACTTTCATTATCACAGGAAGATTTTTAAAACTGATAGAATGATATAGCATTGGAAGGTAATTTAAGGAGTACAGCATGGGAAAATGAGGTCACTGAGTTCGAAGCAAGTTCAGTGGTAGATTTTGCAACAGCATTCTGGATACAAAATGATCTGGTAATTTAGACTTGGGGAAGGGCATCTTAAAAAGAATTACGTTAGTTTAGGCTGGAAGACACCAGAGTATAAATCAGAGCGTTTCCATCTCAAAGAAACTTAAACAGCTCATAAGGTTAAGTAGAAGATATAAAACTATTATGATATGTTCATTATGGGCATTCAAAGAAAATGGTGAAGCAAGCAGGACAGGAAGGTTACTTGAATATCGGGGAGAAAATCCCACACAGACTAAGTGCAGCTAGTGGGAAAATCTAACATACCCGTGGACTGGGCACTGCAGGTGGGAAATCCCAAACAGATTTCAAAAGTTATCTGAAGGACTGTACATAAGAACGATTTTTTTTTTTAACTCATTGCTGGGCTTAAGCATATTGTTAGTTCATACAGCTAACAGAGATGTCTGCAGGAATCTTGAAAAACCCATTCAAAGGTAGGAGCTATGTAGAAGAATTTCACTTGATCAGTGATTTGACTGTACAGTAGGATGTAATCATAAAGGCAGGGAAGTGAAAAAAGAGAATGTGACCCATGATTCTTGGTGTCACTCTGCAAATGGTTCCTGTACAGAAGGGATTGGAAATCCTTTAGTATTGTGGAGGCTGTTGTTAACTCACAACTATTGTGTCTTCACAATAGAGTGGAAGGATGGTCTTGTGATTGAGGCACTAGCCGAGAACTCAAGAGAGATGCTTAATTCCTGACTCTGTCACAGAATTCCTTTATGACCTTGGACAAGTCACTTACGGCTTGTCTACACAAGTGTGACAAAGTGCTGTAAAGGATGTTATTTGAGAAGGATTCTAATGTGCCACGCTCTACCTGCCCCAGGTAGACCATGCTGGTGTGCTCTAAAAGGTACCTAGTTCACGTTAATGTAGTCCTGTTTAAAACATAAATGTTAACATGAACTAGTTACTTTTTAGAGCAAACCAGCAGGGTCTACACAGGACAGTTACAGCTCAGAATTTTAGAGCACTTTACAAATCACACCACTCTAGTGCGGTTTGCTGCACTGTGTAGACAAGTCCTTGAGCTTGGATTTTCAAAGGTCACTACTGGACTGAGTAACAGTCTGGACTCCTAACTCCTTTTAAAATCCTAGGCTTAATCTTTCTGTGCCTCAGTTCTCTATCTGGAAAATGGAGATAATTTCTTCCTGCCATCTGTTGTTTATCTTGACTATTTGGACTACAAGTTGTTTTGACAGTGGCAGTCTCTCACTACATGAATGTAAAGCACCTAATACAGTGGGCCCTGATCTTGTTTGGGGCCTCTAAGCACTAGAGTAATACAAGTAACAAAAATAAAAAGTAATAAATTATTGAGGTTGAGGTTGAGTTGAGGTTGCACATGGCAAACAGATTATTTCCTGGGCAGTGCTGGTAGCCATTTGACATGCATACAGCTGAAAAAAATTGAAGGCGTTCACTACCACATAACTATTTTCCACAGTGATAGTGTGGTATAAGTACTTAGTGTGATGGACAGGGATTTGTCTGCACAAGTTTCATTAAGATTGGGGAAATCATGGGGATATATCCTAATGCATCATGTAGAAAATGAATCCCACAATACTCATTTATTATGGACCAGATTCTACCACCCATATTTAGGTTGAGTGATACCATACTTAGCCTGATAAAGAGTGGCAGAAGCTCACCCTATGTTATAGTTTAGCAGATTCACAGTATGCCTGTGCATCTTATTCTGAACCCTGCATCCCTGTCCTCCTTACAACTTACTTTCTTAATCCCTCTGTTCTTTTGCCTCCCACACAATTTTCATCTCTACCTTTCTCCTTAGACCCTTTAGAGTCACACAGCTAAAAACCCTGACAAAAGTCTTTTTTATCCCTAGTCCCCTTTCACTCTTTGGACTGAAATAGGCTTTTTGAAAGCAATCATCCCTTCTTGGAGTAAGAAATTACATTATGAGGGGCAATTCCGCACATCAGGGGAGAGTGGAAGGAGTGTTACAAAAATACATGGTTAGATAGACCAAAATTGCAAGCATGATAAAAGGATAGTGGGAGGTGAGATGTCACTAAACCAGTCACAGGAAAGGAAGAGGTGGGTAGAGAAAGATTATGAAAGAGAAGGGAGCATTTTGTGCAGAAGGAAGGAGAGAGAGTTTGGGAGAAGAGATTAAAAATGAGATCTATATATTGTATGAAATAAAAATAGGGAAATTATTATTACTATTAATTTGTATTTTGTTAAGTGCCTAGGGCATTTCATATGGATTGGGGCCCTATTGTGCAGGGTGCTGTACACACATAACAAAAAGATGGTCTCTGGCCCATAGAGTTTACAGTCAAAGACAGTATTCCTGAACGTTGAATTACTGGTCTGAAATTCCGGTAGGGCTCTGAGTGGAGGATGGCTGTTCCATTTGGCTTTTGACTTTGTTCTGAATCAGAGTAAAATCTGCAAATGGAAAACTCAGAAAAAAATATTTTCCATTTGATGAAAAGTTTCAATTTTGACTAAAAAATGTTGTATTATTAAAAGAGAAAATAAAACCGAAGCAAAATAAAAAGTGGCTTTGAAATGAAAAAAAATCAAAATGCTTCATTCTAAAAATGTGGAAAGGGGATGTTTTAACATTGTTCAGAACTCCATCCTACACAGGTTTTCGGCTGAAATGAAATTCTGGTGAAATTAACCCAATTTCATGAAGCATTTTGATTTTGGCAGAATGTCTCATGGAATATGGTTCTGTCAAAGTTTCTCTGATTAGCTCTTTTACTGGTGACAACAGCAACCACTCAAGATCATGGTTTGTGAAGTTAAGGGAGCCTCCCATACTCAACTCCATAATATCAGAAGGCCAAAGATGATGCTGTGATAATTTATGTCAGCTGAGGATTTGATCCAGATTCTTTGAACTTGTAGCTGCCTGTTGTTTATTCCATTTGTCATAATCAACCCTAAGTTGCAAAGACTAACAAGAGCCTTCTTTAATGGTGCTGCCATTCATTTACACAGGCTTCTCCCAATCTTTATTGCTTCTGAGGTATAGCCGCCCATGGTGAAATTGAGTGAGGCTATTATGTATTAGGGCTTTTAAAATTTAGCTCAGATCATCAAGATGGGCTGAGAACTTTCTTTTTCTGAGTTTGGTCCCATTACAGTTTGATTACAATAACACATATGAGTGAATGGTAAAAAACCATTAGAACAATCTGTTAAGCCATAATGAATAATTAAGGTTTCTAAAGAATTCTTGTACTAGTAGCTTCTTCCACCAGCTGAGAGATTGCTGTTCCATGGCTAGCTTCAGCACTCTGATCTCCGTGACCCAGGCAAGGGATTTGTACTTATGAATAAGTATTTTGAGGGGTAGAGAATGCCAGAATAAAGGCCATGTCGAGTGGCTTTGTTGAGCTGTTATGTCTATTTGGATCAAAGCATGGATGTGCCAGGGTCATCAACTCATAGTGGTTGTGCTGCTTGTGTTACTCCTCTGCAGATATGAAAGGGGAAGGACTGGGACTGGATGTGAAAAGTAAAGGGTGATGGTGGGGAACCGGGTGCAGTCTTTAAAAACGGCCTTGCTATGGTATGTATCTGCACACAGTGCAACTGAGAGTCCGGTTGTCAGGGGCTGCTCTGCCAAAACACTGTGATATTATGGTGACAGGTACATCAGATACATAAGGTAGATTTAGAGATGGGCTAGAACAAATCCCCCAAGCTTTGAGGAGAAGGGTTGGAACACAGACCCAGATCAGATTTTTCTTGCACTGGCTTCTGGCTCAGAAATGTGTGATTTAATCTCTGACACAACAATAAAGACAGTGCCTGTCTGTTTTATAGACAGTCATATTGGATGGGGAGAGAGGGGACAAGATTAGGAGACCCACAGAAGGGAATGACTTGCTGGTTTTATATTTATTTGCTTCTTGTGAGCTACAGTGAAGAAACAATATTTTAGGAGGGATCTAGGGTCTCTTGGGCAACCAGAGATGGCAGGGCATCCTGTGCCTAGGAGATGGACTGGAAAAAGATAGAGACAGGAATGGGAGGAGATGAATTAGGTATTGAGAGTGGTATCATTTACACAGTGGAGGGGACAGAGTGGGATGTGGGATGAGGTGAGGTCTGAGATGGGACAAGGGACTGGATGTGAGATGAGTGCTGGGTGAAGTGAAGTGTGATGTAGAAGATGATATGAACCAAAGTCTGAGATATTGGTCACATCAGCTGTGGGCAGCTTGTTAAAGGCAAAACCCCAGATCTGAACTCCTTACATTTCAAAATTCAAATACTGGATGAAATGTTGTGTCTTGGGCCCATCTCTAAACCCATCAAAAGCATCTTCCACTTCAGCCAAATGCCTACATATAATCCAGTCTCGTGGCAGGTTAAGGAAATATACCTTTGCATTTTAGAGCAACACTCCTTTTATTTAGTTTTATGGTGATTGAGGGTCCCTCCTGGCGAGCAAATTGATTTTTGAAACATTTGTTACAATAAAACATGAATAATGCTTCAGCTAACAAAGACAGAAATCCTATGAAAGAGGCATTCCTTCACCACAGCAAACTGAGGGGAAACAAACACAAGGCTTTTTAGTTTACTACCATACATTATTTGCCCTTTATTTTGCTTGTCACCGTTGCTAATTTTATGGTTAAACTGGGACTTTTTCCCTCCAACTACCACAGACAGCTGAATCACAATTCAGAAAGCAGCAGCACTGAGCCAAGTGGTGAGTTTTGTCATCTAGCAGGCAAAGCCAGGGGTCCTTTCCCTTCCGCAAAAGGCAATTGAAACTTCACAATAAATAGTTTCCCCACATCAGACTTTGAGAGCTATGGCTTTAACATCAAAGGCAACTTGGTCACTGAAGGACACAGGCATTAGGCCCCTTCTGATATCTACAAAAGCAACTATTGTGGTAATAATAGTTCAGCACAGCAGCTTCTTAGGGATGTGCCAAACTGAGGAGGTCCCCATTCTGGTCACAGAGAGGGAAAGTTAAGGGTGGGGGATTAGAAGCAGAGCCATTTTTGGAAGAGTCAACATTTTAATCTTTTTGACTTCACAAACCAGAAATGTTGTCTGTGAAACTGATCACTAAACCCCTTCTGTGGAAGAGGCATTAACTTGACTGTGGTGATGGATCTCCAAAGAAAGAGCAAGGAATGAAAGGGAGGTCTACAGGAAGGGACTAGGAGTCATGATTCTAGGGTTGTCTTTCCAACTTTGCCAATGACTTGCTGTATGACACAGAGCAAGTCAATTTTTCAAACCTGGGTGCCTAAGTCTACAGCCACACCAAACAATGGAAAGGAAAGAAGAATGTCTCCGCTGACATTACATACTGTCAGTAGGGATTCCCCAGGACTGCCACAACAGGAGGGCTGGCAAGCATCCCGTGTGTATACACAAACTGGTAGATGTTGTCTGAACATATCTGTCACTGGTTTAGACAGGAAATCCCTTCCAGTTCAGGACAGGAATATTAATGGCAGGGCAGCCTTCCAAGGCTGTGTTCCTGTGGCTGGGTACACCATCCTGCTAGCTGCTGGATTACCAAGGTGATGGAGCACAGTAACCTGCCCTTAGGGTCTAACCTATTGAAGGCAAAGGGAGTCTTGCTGCTGACTTAAATGGGGTTTGGATCAGCCCCTCAGTGCAGTGTATTTCATGACAGGCTTTGGGGTCAGTTTGGGCCCCTATATGTTGCTCCAATGGCACACAGCAGCCATAAAGGCACCACAAGTAGCTTGGGGGGGAGGGGAAGGAGGGAATTCACTTAGCACAGGAGCTGCAGAAGGATTTAATACATGGGACAGTCTAGCCCCCTGCATAGAAGGCTTGCCAGTGTAGGGCAGCTTGTGGGGTATGTGGGGTGCAGTTTAGCATTGAATACTAAGTGGTATGTTGGGTTATAGGCAGCCCTGGGAGGCTGCCATAAATTAAAACAGCCTCCAGGACTCTCCAGAGAGTACAAAAGAGGCATAAAGCCACTCTTGGTCTTCCTCCCCTGGGCTTGGACTGCACCTCTCAAGAGCACAGACTAGCCCATTATGTATGAAAGATATTGTGCCAACCTAAGATGGATTGTTCTTTATTCTCAATTAACTGGAGAGTGGAAATCATGGTCTCTGATAACAACAAAGTATTCATTTGTTAATTAACCTCAATACTCCATCCTGATAGCAGGTGAGAGCAATTAACGGGTTATGAGATACATGGCCAAATAGGAAGCAAGTCTATTTGATGATCGAGTGCCACAAGCAAAGAGTGACTTTGCCCATGAATATGCAAGTGAAATACAAATGATATTTGTCATAATACTGCAAATGCTCATTGTGATGATAAAAAACAGCAAAGGTCGGGATAATGACAGGAACTGATGTTTTCTACCTTCTTCTGGAGAGTTTTAAGCTTGGAAAACCTCGGTGTAATGTGACATTAATTCTTTTTCAGGAGGCCCGAGAGTCCTCTTTAGAAAGCCACTGGAGTGTCAGATTTTGCAGCATTCTTTTGAAATAAGGAGGCTGGATTCGTATCTACATTAGCTGTAAAACAGCAATCATATTCTTGATGTTTGCCTCTGCAGCTTGAGATTAATAATACTTGTTGGGATATATATATTTACATCCTGGCCCATTGAAGACAATGAGCGTTTTGCCACTGACTTCAGTGGAGCCAGGATTTTACCTACATGTTTAATGTTTGAGATATTTTCCTCTACTAACACAATCTTTTCAGAGGGGTGGCCGTGTTAGTCTGTATACAGCAAAAACAATGAGAGTCCTTTAGCACCTTAAAGACTAACAAATTTTTGCAAGCATAAGCTTTCGTGGGCTGCATCTGATGAAGTGGGTTGCAGCCCACAAAAGCTTATGACCGCAGAAATTTGTTAGTCTTTAAGGTGCTACAGAACTCTCATTGTTTTTACAATCTTTTCAGGTGCTCATTAGCAACCCAATTAGAACAAGGTCCATATTTTCCAAAATTTGATTTTTTTTCATCATGTTTTTCATCACGTTTTTGAATTTTGATGAAAGAAACATGAAAAAAGTGTTGGCAAAATTTTTGCCATTTGCCCTCCCCCCCCAATTTGTTTTTATCAGTTGTAGAGAAGTCTAAGGGATGATTTTCGGGGTGTAGAGGTAAGCATTAATGTAAGTCTTTGCAGAACCTTGGTCATAATTTTCCCCATTTCCATTCTGGTACACTTCTACTTTTCCAAATTCTGATTGTGACTAAAAGCAAAGTGACCAATCCCGCAGGAAAGTGTGTTCTGGACACAAAAAATACTGGAAATATCAGAAGAAACCTAGTTCTTGTGAAGCTTTTAGTCTACTTACATAGATTCAGTTTGTTCAGATGATTTTGATAACATTCCGTTAAACTTTTGAAGGGTTGGATGCTTTTTCTAAATGAATTGAACCTCCTAAGTCCTTTCAAATTTTCCCATCACCAATCTATGTAGGAAACAGAGTAACTCATTGTTTTTCCAGACTCTCTTCTTGGTGGGTTTTATTGTTATGGTGTGAACTTAATACTTCAAAATCAGTATTCAAAACAAATATTTTTATATGTTCTGATTTGTAGACTGAACTTTGAATTTTATATTCTTAAAGATGAAATCTATTAAAGAGATTACTCTTAATCTCAGTAAATTACTGAGTAATTTGAATGTCCGTGTGAAATGAATCAATCCATAAGAACTGGTGAGGATGAATTAGTCTCTCATTGATTGTGTCAGAACTATAATAGTTAGTGCTGTGTCTGACGGATATGAAATGCCAACCTAGAGATTGATTATGCAAGGTGCAGAGAACCCTAAATTCCTATTGAAGGTGATGGGACTTTAGAGACTGTGTACTTCTCCAGAGGTGACTGGTGCCCCGTTGAGCAAACACACTTTACAAAAATAAAGCCCTTCCACTCCAAGTTGAACTAGAGGAGAGAAGATAAAGGGAGTGAGATAGAAGAGAAATTTCTGAATTCTCCTTTTATCTTTTTTTTAAAAAAAAATAACTCTCCCCACTCACCCCATTTAACGAGCATATGACGATTTTTGCAGGGAGATCCACATTGATCTACACTGCATACTTCCCTCTCTTCCTCTCTCCCTCCCTGGTCTATACAGGGATATCTGGAAAATTAACCCAAATTAACTAAATGGGGGAATTTGAAGTGTAATAGTTAAACCCCATTAAATCCCTGTATGCACACTGTTATTCAGAATTAATCCAAAGTGAATTAAATTTAATTGAATTAAGGCCACTGTAATTCTGAATGAAGACGTTTACACAGCCGTTTAATTAATCCACTTCAAATTCACACCCTTTAGTTAATTTGGATTAAATTTTCCTGGACATCCCTGTTAGAGAAGCCCTCAGCTTTCTCTGATATTTCAGTATCACGTCTTTGCAATCTCCCTGTGTGACTTTGGCAAGTCATTCAGGGTCCATCTACGCAGCAAGCAGGATCCTGTGACAGTCAGCCTGAGAGTGTGGGTCTACAGACTAAAAACAGCCCACCCCACTCCCTAGGCTTCAGAGCCCAAGCTACAGCCTGAGTTCAAACATCTACACAGATATTTTTAGCAATGTAGTGTGAGATCTGAAAGCCCAAGTCTGTAGGCCTGGGGTCTGAGGGTCACTGTTGTAGGATCCTGCTTGCTGTCAGGGTCTCTGTGCCTCAATATCCCTATGTAAAGTGGGGAAAATAACGTGCCTTACTTCAGAGGAGATGTTGTGAGGATAAATTCCTTACAGATTGTGAGGTGCTTAGATACTGCAGTAATGGACAAAATCAGAATATTATAGATAGAGCTCTGTCCATAACACACATCCGTCTCCTACAGCCTTCATCAGAAAGGGAATGTTAGCTCTCATTCGGGAAGCCTGCTTCAGAGGAAATGTTGCTGTGTGTCTTCAGCAGTTTCACAGACTTCCACACTTGAAGCAGTTTTAATTTCCCTAGTGAAGATCTTGGTAAAAGTTTTTAGATTAGTTCTGCACCACAGCTCTGGTGATGGAAGGAGTGAATGGCAGCTTTATGGACTTCTTTATAGGGGAGTTCCTGCGTGGATGGACGTCAGGCTGTAAGTTTCACAGAGTTCAGACTTTGAGAATGAATATGTTGTCATTAAATCACAGCTATTTCATTGAGAAAGCTGAATGTGCACAAAGTCACTTCTTTCATGATAGCATGTCTAACGACTTGGGGAAAGCAATGACTGCATGGAGTAGCTATTTGATTTAAATGTACTTTTGGTCATTAAATATACAAGAGACCTGACATGTGGCTGTATTCATTAAGACAAAGGGAATGATGCATGGTAGGTGTAGGTATTTATGTAAATACCTTTTTTCATTTGCATTTTTTCATTACTTTCAATAAATAACTGCTGAATCCACAATATTGTTGATCATACAAAGACATGAGACTAACTGATATAAATCTGAAATATCAAACAATTAAAAGTGTTAAACTTATAAAAAGGCCGTGTGTGTGTAAACAAAAATCAGCCTGTTGTAGTACTGATCCTGGAATGGAATCTCTTTAACTTCAAATCTGAGGTAAAGTAACAACTGTATACTGCATGCTCCCAAATCCAAGAGACAATAACATTTTTGTATAGAAACACACATGCACACAAATTCACCCATACACTCAATGAACGTGTGCGATGGAGAGAGCCAAGTCTACAAAGTATACAAAAAACCGTGTTACGGTTTTGGCACGTAAATACTTAATTTATAAGCACCTGAGAAATGGCTCAGACTGGCACAGGAACTGCGTTGACAGTGGTTGGAGAGAAGAGCTAGAATAATTTTTCCATCACAACCAGTATGCCAAACCACACAGTCTTAGAGGGAGGGCATGAGACAGCACTTGTCTATCACACAACACTAAAGCATAAAAAAATCAAATAACTTCCTCTCCCATATCTTCTCACAGACTTCCAAATCAGTCAAGAAAACAAACAAACCAAAACAAAAAAACCACACACACACAAGCCATAGCAACCCACAGGATCAAGCACCACATGGGCATATTTTAAATTTTGGAGGGTGGATTTTCATTTAACATCAAGCTGAAGGGCAAAGTCGTATAATTTAAACCCATAAAACAGCTCAGGGCCTATTTAAGAGCAACATATTAGTAACAAAGAGTGTTTGTTTTCCTCTGAGCAGAAAACCAAAAACAACTGGAGAATAAACTCGTTGCTACCCTTGCTTATTATTGTAATGTTTAGACTGGCTAGGTGTGCAAGGCTCTCTATAGAGCAATATACATTCTGCAAGGCAAGGACTTGTCATTTTGAATCTAGATTAGACATAACATGGCAAAGGATGACAGTCGGTGCTGGGACTAACATTCTGAAAGTTTTCACAGCATTTTTTTCTTTGACATTGACAGACAATTCCATCTAAATTCTGAAAAGTGATGAATGTTGACCAGGCAAATTAGAAGAGCCCTGTAATGTCAGATAAAACTAATAGCAATGGACTTGTCCTATTCCTATTGAAATCAGTGGCAAATCTGGGAACAAGGCCAGCACGTGTAACTACGCATGCTTGGATAAGGGCAATCAACTCTCAGGTGTCAGGGTAAAAGTCAGCCCAGGCAGATGACCACCCTAAGCCCTATGGATTGCTGAAGCCCTACCTGAAGAGTTGAAGTGGGAATAAAGTTGTGCATAGGCTCTTGTGTAAGTCCTATTTGTACTCAGGGGAACGACACCCACTTGGGGGGTCAAGAAGGAATTTTACTGCTCCCTTCTGTCATGGGTTCCCCGTGGCACCTCCTCGTGACTATATCTGGGGGACCAGCTCTTGCCTGGTCTGGCAGCCTCTCCTTTGGTTGCTCATAGCTCATTTGGACTTGCAGTGGTTTCCCCTTCGTGGCTAGGCCCTTTGGCCAGCTGACCACGGTTTTCCTCTTTCGGGGTATCAAAATCTCACCAGACCGTGTGCTATTCCAGGCAATCTTTCAACTCAAGACTATGCCACCTCCCCAGTGGCTGGTAGGGGAATCCAAACTTGCCCACTACTCTGGGTTCCAGCCCAGGCAACTTCCAGTCAGCAGCCAAAGTCTGCACCATCACACACCTTGCTGCCATTTCCCTGGGTTTCTTTCTACTCTGTTCTCTGCAGGCTTCCTTCAGCACCATTCGTCTGGTAAACTCCTTCCTTCAGGGTCAGGATCCCAGAGCTTTTGCTCTCCCCTGAATTTCCTCCCCTCACTAGGCCTGAAGAGTAACTACAGACCTTCACACTGCAATACCTTTCGCTCTCACTTCCCCGCTTTATACAAGCCCCCACCTACTTCTGCCCAGATGACCTCCATCTTCAATTAGTGCTTGTGAGTGAAGCCTAAATCTCCCCCCAGGTGCCACCTACCACCTTTAAATAGTCCCTTCTGAGACATCTTAACCAATTCTGGTGTGATGTGGGGTGAACATCTCATCACACGTTCCCACTGTGCATGGCTTTCTGTAACTATCTACTGGGATTTTCCCCTTTCTCTGCAGCACCCAGGTACTGACCACTGCCATATTCAGGTTGCCAAACTGTAATGGAGCAGTGGTCTGTTGGGCTACGGTGAATCCCATGTGCTTACTGTATGCTAATTGTTCCCCTGGTATGGATATGTTTCTTCTATGATAATGTTAGCTTAGAAAAAACACTTCCTGTGAAAAGTTTGTGATGGAACTGATACATTTTTTCCCCCTGTTGGTTTCTCTGTAATGGCTCCAGATCAATTACAGACTGTGATAATTAACATCAGAGTTCCTCTGAGAAACAAGTTATTTTACAAATGAGAAAATAATTAAGTCTACATAGAATTATCTGAGCTGAACGGAAGCCGGGATATAAAAAACAATACCAGCTCGGCCAAGTTGCACAAACAAAGAAATCCAAGGCACTCACTTTGGCTGTTTCTAGGTTGGGTTGTTTTATGGAGCATCATTACATCTGACAGGCTGTGTGTGAGCGCTATGTGGTCTGAAGAATGCAGCACTGAATAGGATGCTGTTATCATATATGAATCCGGCAGAAGCAAGAAGAAAGGATTGATCTTTTGTGCTCTCTTTCTCTCTCTTCCAGATACCAGCGCAATAGCAAACTATTTTAAAAACTAAACCACCAGATAAGATTCTTGGAGAAAATTATGAGTTAATCTTTGCTTTCATACGTCTCAACATATTTCCTATTATACTCTAATGAGGGATTTTCTTTTACTGTCTGAATACTATTTTAGGAGCCACACACCCAGTCATTACTTGCTGCACAATCTTCCCATCTCCTGCCTATTGAGTGTGTCACACAACCACTGATAGTATTGAGGTGTTAGTTTAGCAATGGCTTGTTTCCAGTGCTTTCTGTAATGGCATACATTTGCCTGGCCTTATTTTCAGAAAACCTTCTTGCATGCACAAAAAAGTGCAATGCAATCGTGCGATTGCACACTCATCACGCAATGTGGCATTTGCATGCTTGTCTGTGTTTTTGCACAGGGACATCTGCCCTCCTTTAAAAAAAAAATAACCCACACTAGCCAAGAATGAGAGAAAGTGCTGATTTACTAACATAGCCTTGCTTTTTTTCCTGGGAGTTGTATGAAACTCCCACAGACTAGATGGTGCTTTCATAAATTAGCTGCTCTGAGGCTAACATTTCACTGCAATTGCAAAGGTCAACTGGAACTGAAACAAGAGGATGGGCAGCTGTGGGGCTTATGTATGAGGCTCTGATTCAGCGAATCATCATTATTCAGTACAACTCTTACACACATGCTTGACTTTAAGCACATGCTTAAGTCCCATTAAAATCAAAGGAACATAAGGTTTGTGCTGAAACAGGGATGGACTGAAACATGTTCTTAAATGCTTTGTTGCATGGTGGCTTTAGACCCTCATCTAGTCAAAATGCTTAAGGACATGCTTAAGTTTCAGCACAAGAGTAGCACCGTTGACTTCAGAAGAATGTCTTGTGCTTAAATTTAAGCTTGCACTTTTGTGTTTTATTGAATCAGGGCCTTATGGGCTGTACATATCAGAGTAAAAAAGAATTGATTTTTTTAAGGCTGGTGCCTATATCCACTCATGGTCAGATTCTATGTGCATCATGGTATCTCTCATTACACCATCAAATGTTTAACTTTGCATCTAAAAAGTATTTGTAATATAAAGGAAAAATAAACGTTAAATGGGGGAGTGAGGTGTTAAATTGACCTACTGGGGGGCACAGTCCTGGGTAGAGAAGCCAAAAGTTGAATGAGTGGATCCCTATAGCATGGGTCTGTGCATTAATGAGAAACAAACATAATTAAGAAAGAGCAGTTACAGTATCTCTGCCCTGAGTTTATTCAGTTAGAAAAAGAAAATGTGAAAAAAGACCTAACACTATGAGTTTCAGCTTTTTATTAAAGAGAGCATTAATTACTTTTTATGTACGTGTAAGTATATATGAACCAATTAAGAATAAGACAAGTATTTCTTTATCTGCTTGCTTTTAACTTTTTTTATTAGCTCAATTGTAGTGGCAATCCTAAACCTAAACCCTGGATCTGAACAACGGAGATCTTTGAAAAAATCCGCATCTGGCCCTAAATATTGCCCTATCCTTCATCAGTTGGGTGGGCCGGGATACTCCCCAGTTTGTTAGTCATTAAAGAAAAGAAAATACTAAGGCTAGGTGCAGTGGTTCAGATAAAGTAAGAAGCAAAGCAAATCTTTGACCAAAGCTTGAATCAAAATCCGAACCGTTTTCCAGGAAAGAGTTTCAACAAAGGCTCATTTAAAGAAGAAGTTTGCCAAGCTTTTATCTCTTTCTGGTTTCAGCAGGGACTTAAAGTATTAATACTAGAAAGTATTCTTCAGTGACTCTTTGAATCTTTTGATGTTGGTGCAACATAAAAACAAAATACATAGACTGATTAATAGCAATATTAAAATGACCACAGATCATTCCATTATTTATATTATGCCAGTACCCTTTTGCTTCTCTTGTTACAAATGATCAGTGCTATGCAAATTTCCAAAAGGTTTTTAAAATGTCTTCCTCTAGGTTCAGTGGACAGAGCATTTCCCTTTAGGAACTATGGATTGGCAGTGGATCATCACAGATAATAAAGCTTGGAGATTCAAATTTGCAGGCTGGAGTGCTAAGTTTTCCAGTCCCACTTCAATCAGCAAAGGGGCTAGCTTTGCAGTAATGATGAGATGAGTAGATGGTCCCTAAGACAGAAGAAATATTAAAGGTTGATCCTTAGGGAATCACATGCCCTCCTTGTGAACTACTGGAAATACGCTTGAACATCAAGAGCGTTGTGGGGGTAGATGCCAATTATATGAAAGCCCATCTCTCCAGGATCTTTGAGAACCAACTCAGTGCTTGAGGCCTGAAGGATAATAGAATATGCTCTTTTCTTCTCTGACTAGTAAAGCAGCACAAAATAGAATTATTAGTATAAATACGCATTGCCTACAAAATGTAAATCCAGCAATTAGACTTTTCCCTTGTGTAGCACTCTAATGAGTGTTACCATATTCTTTGTGTTGCTGTAGGGAAGCACTGGGTATATCAGAGGGGGTTGGCTAATTTACAAAGGAATCCTCAGGATACATTTTTTTATTTTTTATAATCAAAGAAAAAGTATCTCACATTCGAAGGAACATTTATCTTAGCCGTTTTACCTCTTTAAAGTACAACATTGAGAGCCTTATAATTTACAGCACATGATATGACATGTCTCGGTCGTTCCGACATGAACTAGCTAGGTGAGATTTTATGGTGAAGATGCTAATCTGCTTTAATCCTGAGAAATGTCACATTTCCTGCTAGAAACATCTCATCATTCCACCGAAAGCCTTGGCAAAGGGAGAAATTGGACTCTTTGAGAAGTTTTTGCTGCTCTTTCTTTGTGTCAAATGTATTCCTTTAAGTCTTCACTTTGCAGAATTGGGTTATTGCTTTATGGCCTGTGTCGTGGTTTGTATTTTGTACAGTGGCTGTATTGTAATTATAAATGTAAAAGGCTCTCTAAAAAGTCACAATGGAAAATATCCCTAATTTAAAAGGAACATGCTGGGCCTGCCTTGTCATGCTGGCACCAGGACGTCACACACCCTGGTGTGACCTCTCAAGAAAATCGACCCATGGTAATCTGATTATCATTTGTCGTGATGAGCAGATAACAAAGTAAGTATTGAACCGGACCGATTGCCATCTCCACTTTAAGAGGAGGATCTTGACAGCATTATTTCACCAAGCACAGTTGCCCAAACTGTATTTTGACAAATGTTAGTATGCTGATAGTAGAAACCTACTGGCGTAAGCATCGAGTCTCAAGGGCACTGGGTGACAAATGTTCCTTTGCAGGTCAGCAATTTTCACTCTCTAAAACCTATCTGCACTTACTGGAGACTTTTGGTTAACTAGACGTCTATGGGAGCTGTGAGTGCTTATTGCCTCTCAAAAACAGCCCCTTCACTGAAAAGCTGGGGACCCAAAAATCGAAGCACGCCAAATTAGTTGCTGTTTTTGATAATATTCGCACCATAAATATAAATTAGATGGCAGAGCATAGGAGAGTTAAATATATATGTTCATACATTATAAAGCACAATAGGAATTACAGAAGGAGTAAATGGCAGCTGAGGAGAATATTTGTTCTGAATGAGAATGAAAGTATTGGTTAATTAATTACAGTAGAACCTCAGAGTTACAAACACCTCGGGAATGGAGGTTGTTCGTAACTCGGAAATTTTCATAACTGAACAAGATATTGTGGTTGTTCTTTCAAAAGTTTACATCTGAACTTTAAACTTAATATGGCTTTGAAACATTGCTTTGCAGAGGAAAACTGCTGCTTTCCCTTTATTTTTTTAGTGGTTTACATTTAACACAGTACTGTATTGTATTTGCTTTTTTTCCCCTCTCTCTGCATGCCTGATTGTGTTTTTCTGGGTGACTCGTCAGTTTGTAACTCTGGTGTTCATAACTCTGAGGTTCTGCTGTACCAAACTCCTATGTAGACCTCATCATACCTGTCTAAAAACTCTAGGTAGCCCCCTCCCTGAGGTATGACTCAAACGTCCCTAGTGTCTGTTACTTGGAGGGGCTTCTCCCCTCATCTCACAGAAGGTTGGGTCCTGTTGGGCTGTTTTTTTTTTTGTTGTGAAACCAGATCCCTCCACCCTAGCTCCCTCCCCACTCCCATCACCCATGCCTGGCACTCCAGGCGTGCTGTCCCCTGGGAAAATGAGTAATATTACTACTCTTAACAAAGAGTATAACCCAGTACACACTCAACAAAATACTTTAATACAAATTCCAACACATGAAATGACCCACCTGGGGTGCTGAAAGCTACTCCGTCTAGTTCACAACCTCAAAGAAGTGCTAAGTGCACCGAATTGCTCATGCTGATAGGAATCAAAAGAATGCCAAGATGCACTGTAGTGAGGTCAAGCCAATTTACTTGTTTGTTGGAATAGTTCAAAGTAATGTTAGTGCTATTGTTTTCATGTATCTGTAACTTGTTGATTTGCATTGTGTATATATATATACCCAATGATTAATTAAACCTAAATTAGAGATTTGTGTTAGCATTAAGATATGAATTTGCTTGATGTGTGGACTTCTTGGAAGCCAAAGGAATGGTAGCTGTATTCTTTCAATTAGCTATTTCTATTGTATTGACTAGCTGGCAATTGTATTATGCATATCATTGTAACTGGATTACTTGTGTGCGCACAGGAAATAGAAGGTTGATTTCAAAGCAAGTGGTTCTTGATGTAGTGACCCAAGGACAGAGACTCCAAATGCTAACTTCAAGGCAACAATGGAAGTCCACAGAGTGTCTGTATTGGCTAGGAGGAAGGTGCCTGTGAACTTGTCTTCTTGCGAGCAAGGTCTATAAAATACTGGATCCTGGGAATGATTCTTTATTTCTAATTCATCTGATTCATCTAATTCATCCCTGAGGAATTTATGAAGAGACTCTAAGAGACTGGCAGATCACATCTCTGTTATCATTTGGACTACAAACTGTGGTCAAACTAATGCATTTTATCTGCTTTAATCTTCGAATAACTCTTTTTTATCCCTTAGCTAATAAATCCTTAGTTTTAGTTTTACTAAAGAAATTGGCTGCAGCATTGATTTTGGTAAGATCCCAAGCGTTTGGTGACCTGTGGTGTGTGATCGCTCCTTTGGGGTTGGTAGAACCTAATGTGTGGTGAATTTTGGTTTTAATAACCTTTCATCATAAAGCTCAGTTTGTCTGGGTGGTAAAGAGAAGCTAGAGAGTAAGGGGATTGTCTGTGACTCCATGGTAAAACTAATGTAGTGATCCAGGAGTATACATTTGTTCCTGCATGGTGAATCTAATAATAGAATGATAGAAGATTAGGGTTGGAAGGGACCTCAGGAGGTCATCTACCCCAACCTCCTGCTCAGTGCAGGACCAACCCCAACTAACAATAGAATATATCACCAGATTGGGGTGTCTGCCTTAGTTTCTGACAGTGTGTGCTGAGTTTGGCACTCTTGTTATATTGCCTGGAGTGGCTCACAGCCTACAGTCAAAATTAACAATGTAACAAAGGGGCGATAGTGGGATGAGGAAACAGAGGGAAGGAAAGTATTAAGATTAACTAAAATACTGAAACATTAACAATATAACAATTTTCCCATCTCCCACCATTCACAAACATACCACAACCTCCAGCTCCTTCCTTGGCATCTCCCCAGGCAGATGGCAAGAGTAGGATGAGTCTGGAGATGAGTGTAGCAGTGCTACAAATGATGGTTGATTTGAAGATAACAATAGAGGCCCTCTTACAATGTTTTCACCCCTGCGTCGGGCAAGTCGGATCTCTGCTTCTCAGACCCCTGGCCTTGGTGGGGCTGGAGTTGTCTGACCATGTCCTAGATTCTACAGCAGTGCAATTTCTTCCTTTGAGGGGAGGGGGAATAAATCAGAGACTTCCTGAGCTGTTCTGCTACTCTCTCCGCTCCAAAGTCAAAAGCTGAAAAAGCAAAACTAAACCTCATCCCTTTGTCTCTGAGTCAGGCTGTCCTCTCCAATTGAGGGGTTGAGCAGTCCTGGATCATCATTGGCCCAGCAAACTGCCTGCATAAATCATTCCATCAGAAACCTCCCTCTTAGCTTTGGAGGAGTTTCCAATCGATTCTGTCCCTGCCCCAGACTCTAAGGTTGCTGGAAATGGAGTGAGAGGGCCCTGGAGCCGTTGTTGGTATTGCCATTGGGTAAGTTCCATGGTCCCTCTGTCCAGTATTCCAGGAGCAGCAAACTCCAAAGGGGGGTTACATCTGTTATGTACCCTGGGGACTAAGCCCTTCTGCTATGTGACATTTTTCCCATACAAAGAGTGCAGCCACACTGTATAGTACAATGGTTGCCAAGTAGGGTGATTCTTTATGATGAGGCTGCCAAATTTTGCCCATATTTATAGCAGAAAACGAATAAGCACCAGAGCTGGGGAAACCTGAAACCTGAATTTCAAGCAAATCTGAGCCAAATTTTGAGTGAATTTAGGCCAAGATTTAAGTAAAAAGCTTTGGTCAGCCTGAGTCAAATTTCTAGCAAGTGTGGGTCTAGTTTTGTGTGAGTTGAGCTGGAAATATTCAGAGAGTTACAAGACCAGGCAAAATATGGTGGCTTCAGCTATGCTTTGCTTTGTGATTTTGGATTTTTTTTCTTTTTAAATTCCAGAGATGAGAACAAAAGATTGGCTTGAACCAAGTCTGCTCCTGTTCCCATTGAAGTCAACAGAAACTTTGTCCTTGACTTCAGTGGGAACGGCACTGCCTTCAGGACTTCGGATATGAGTCCTGGCTCCAGGTCTGGGATTCAGTCTGAGTTTGCAGGTTGAAACCGTCTCTGTAATGAGACAGATCTGAACTCGGACTACAAACACTCCTAACTCTGGAGATGTTGGGATAGATCCTGATTTGACTTCAGGTTTGGGAATGCCCCAATTCCAGATTTTGGATTTTGCCCACTGTGGAGCTAGCAAATTTGGATCTGGACCCGGAAGTGAAATGTTATAGAGAGATGAAATGCATATCTGGATGAGAATTTTGGCTCCAGGGTTTGACTAAGTCACTTCAGAACCAAAACCAAAAAAGGTTTGCACCAGTCCCAGCAAATAGGAATGAGGGGCATCAGTTCAAAACTCTTCAGTTTCTAAACTCTCCTTTCCAAACTGATATAGACATCTGTGCAGCAAATTGAGTAACGAAGAAAATGGCCCATAATTTCTACCAGCTGAAAGTATCCATGATGAACAAAAAACATCAGCAGTGCACAAAAGCATTAGCTTGCACTGTAACACAGAGGAGGGTCAGGAAGAAAATACGGATGGCAAACATTAATGAAGCGGGACGGGCTGAAATACAAAAGACATCGGCATTCTGTTCTTTCCATTCTATGAGTCTGATCCAGTGCTGTATCTGAACTATGCCAGATGATAGGTGAATGCTGGATATGATGCAGTCCCTGACGAAAAACTGCACTCTGCATTTCTGTCATACAGATGCAAACACCAAGTGACTCCAGATGCTCTTACTTCCTGAGCCCTGCAATGAGGAAGAACGCGGAAGGCGAATTATAATTATTGCTTTGATTTCATTTTTATTGAGAAAGGTACCACGATGCAAGCGAATAGATGCTCAGATACATTGGGCTGCCTCCTACAGTACCTGTAAACCTTTTCCTAGCTTGTGGCAACCAGCCATCCTGGTGATATTTTTAAGCCACTCAGAAGAAAATTAGCTGTTCTGCATTTACCGTGCAGTGAATACTTACCGGGTGGGGAGACTTGGAGCGATGCCAGACTGACAGAATTTGTTATGTATAGCCATTCCTATAGTGCTCATCGCCATAGTGCTATAGATAGGGCTGTGAATGTGAGCTGAAGCTTAATAATGAAATACTAATGTGGGCTAGTCTGAGGTAACATCAGCAACAGCAATGACTGAGATGACTTAAAAAGGGAAAGAAAAAAGCACCGCTGAAGCTTCATGAGGCTGCTCTGTTGAAAATCTGCCACTGTTTATCTGAGGGCTGGGAGCTGGGGGAGGGGGCCCTGAGAGAGCAAAAGAGCTCAGGTGAATAGACAGAGGCAAGGAATAGACGAAAGACCCTGTGGCTGCTGCAGAGTGCTAGGGGTCTGGGTAAGAGCCCGTGCATCAAAAGAAATTGGCTTATGGTTTGTAGCTTTAAAAAGAATTCTTTTAAGCTACGTATTCAGAAGTAAACTGAAATGTACTCAGAATTAATTATTAAAGGCTCTCCTCCCTACAAAAGACCTGCATGGTCTCTGCTCTGGGGTAGCCATAGAAGAGAACAAAGCATGGATGGAGTTTCTGTGATTAAATGGTTAGAATGCAAGTACCGTCCCAGTGCTTTCTGGTTGTGTGCTATTGTACAGCTTCGTCTCTGTCCTGTCCCCCCCTCTGCATCCCTTCTGGCTTGCACAGTTCTGTTTCTCCTCCCTGCCCCTAATCCTAGAAACTTCCCTTCAAATCCCTCTGCATCTAGATAAAACAGCCATGAAGTAAGAGTTACCGTAAAGACATGTTGATGAATGGAATATAATTAAAAAGAAAAAAGACACAAACAGTGACAAATACATGGTATCTGATACATCCTGAGCAATCCTGTTTTCTGCCAAGCTTGTATCCCAAATGGCTGATGGAGATCCCTTTCTTGTTCAACGCTTTGGGGAAGCACAGGGAGACTTTGCATAGCAGCGCCGTGTTTTCAGATCATGATCGTTTTGCAATGTTGCCTCCTGTTTAAAAATCTTTCATTGTTGGCTGTAGCTCTCACAATCAAATGGTAAAGGGAGTTCAAGGGAGCTGGGAAACAAGCTATTTCTGCAAATATGTCAAGAAACGTTTATTTGGATGCAAAAGCTGAGCTTTGTAGAGGCTGTTGACACCCCTGCAGTGAATCATAGAAGATTAGGGTTGGAAGGGACCTCAGGAAGTCATTTACTCCACCCCCCAGTTAGTGTTTGGCTTTTCTGCCCACAATGGCCTCTGATAAAATGTCCTTGGAACCTTCTTGTGCATGAGATGAATCAACTGTTCTGTATAAACAATTTAATTTAAACCAATGTTCCAGCAGTAGTACTTAACTCCCCAAGCAGCTCCATTGACTTTAGTTGAACTATTTGCAGAATAAAGTTCCACTCAGTGTGAGCAGAGAGACTAGAATCTGACACATAGTGATTTGGGCTGAGATCCACAAAGGTAGCTTTTGAAATTTCCTTATTTCTGTCTCCCAGTTCTTTACTACCACCACTAGCATATGCTGTCTTCCAAGTACTCTACATCCTGCATTCTTCACTTCCCCTCTTCACGCGCTCACTTTCTAGGGTGACAGTATAACTTCAAATATTCCTTACATTTAAAAGATCAGGAAGGAGATACAATTGTGCATTTTTAGAATGTCTGTTTAAATATTAAGGTCTACAAGCACGTGCCTGCTGCCCAGAAATAAATAAACCTAATGCACATTAGCAGCCCCGCTGAAGTTTTTGGGACTTCTCACATACGTAAAGATTACATGCATGAGTCGAGGTTGTAAAATCAGGCACCAAGAGATGTTAGTGCTCATGGCTAACTTGCCTAGCTCTGTTTTACACCATTTGACCGTATTCCCATTGTACAGCGCCTTTCCATTTAACTCATCAGTGATCAGGCATATGCCAATTTTCTCTTTAGCTCCACTGAAACCCATTATAAACTCCTGTGCAATCGCAGTACAGAGTGTGAATATCTTTACAGAAGCTGTGCCACATTATGAATATCTTTAGCCAAACGCGAGGTATTTGTCATCCTTCTATTTCCTGGACACATCTGACAGGATTCCATTCCTCTCAAGTTGCTCAGGATGTGACAAATCAGCAAAAGGAAAATCCTGGGATTTTGAAAGGAAAATTTATTGTGAAGAAATTGCACTCAAACTATTGTAGGTTTTATAAATAGACTTTGTAGTACATAAATCCACAAGCTTTAGGGTACCAGATAAGCTGGTGCAATACATCTGTGGTAGTTCTAGAATGACAAATAGCGAGGGGCTCAAAGCAGACAGAAGTTTTCTCAGTCTGACAGTGTGGGCCACTACAGATGCTTTTTGCAGCCATGAAGACTGGTTTTCCTCTTTCACTGGGTGGCTTTGGCTAAATGCTAAACTTGTAACTGAAAGCCACATTTAAAGCCATCAAGAGCCATAGCTCACCAGAAGGCTGAATGTAGCTGTTCATAGAGGGGATTATAGAACTCTGTTTTACTGCTCCTATTCCCAGTGTTCTACCCGATAAACAGAAAAGTGTAGGCCAAATTCTGTCCTTAGTTACTCACAGAGGCTCTGCCTTCAGTGGCTTTGCATGGGTGCGTCTGATTTTGTTTGGATTGCTCCAGGGTAACTGATGTCAGAATTCCACTATTATGGTCTGACTCTGATCCTGTTGTAGTTAATGCAAGAAGAACTGAGGCTCTTAGTGTATGATGCTACCATAACACTAAAATACAACAAGAAAACATTTGCTAGAGGGAGGGGAAGAGACAGATCTAAGGCCAGGTTCTCTTCTGCGTTCCAGCTTCTTTGTTCTGCTTAGGTGGCACAACAGGTCTGGCAATTGGATATAAGTCACTAGCTAACAGTTACACTAATTAGGGTAGCTCTCAGATGAGGTAAAGACAATAGAGCTAATTCCTTTGTCAGACATCTCAACTCAACCTGGCATCACTGTTTTCGGGAAGGGAAGGATCATGTTGGGGGTATAAAGGGGCAGGACAGGGGCAGGGCAAAGCACAGCTCTACTTTGCTGATTCTCATCTGGCATATAGTCCCTTAAAGACTATACAAACTTGCATAAAGATAGAGCAGAACTGTGGATCTGAAGACACAGCTGCTCTAACTTATACCAGGTCCAGAGCAGCTGTGTCTTCAGAATCAGGAAGCCATAGCCAGCTCCCTGACAATCTCCTTCCGCTGAACTCCTGTGGCAAGCAAATTTCAGTGCAGGACAGAAGCTAGTGCATGAGTTTAGATCTTCCTTTTCAACAGTTTTCTATTCCATTGCTGCGAATTATTGGCTATTGATCACATCCAGTGCAGAAAGTGCCCAGCAGTTTCAGGGCCATCGATCCCCCCTCCCCTACCCCCCCAATCTCATTATAATTCCAAGGTGGTTCCATTGCAATCAGACTAAAAACACATAAGAGTCATAAAACCGATGCAGGGCAGAGCTCATAAGTCACTTTGGTAGCCTTTATGAGAGCAAAATGCAGAATTGATGCATTCCAAGTGACTGGTTCTCTTTTTAGGTATTTGATAACATGAGCTCAGCAGGGTGACGCAAATGTTGGCAGCAAGAGGCAATGTTTCATTTTTGCTGGCTCCATCTTATAGTCTGAATTTGCTAATTGCAATAGTTTTAGCTACCAGAGACAAATTACCCAGGCCTTCTGCCAACGTGGAGGGACCTTTAAATTTTTTACACACAAGGGATTTGAACAAAGAATTTCATATACAAAGAGTTTGCTTTTTACACATAGGAAGGACTTGGGGGTTCAGACGTCTAATATATTAATTAGCGGACATATTTTTTGAACTCATTAAGCTCTAGAATTAAAATTGTCAGAGCTGTTTTTTGAACACGTTGTGTATATATGGCCTGATAATGATTGAAAGGCAGACAGAGGCAGTAAAATTAAGTGGCTTTGCCTTGAGTTCTCTCTGTGTTGGCGGTAGAGTACCGCAGACCTGTCTGCTTCTGGTTAGCTTTCTAGCAAAGGCAGAATTAAACACCTGTGTTCCACATATGCATGTTTGTATATTTACCACGGCTGATCCCTTTGCAGAACATGGCAAATGCCAGCAGGGGCACACACAGGGGGTATGCAAAGCATGTGGCACGTGCCCAGTCATAAAGAGCTTGAGCAAACAATGCTAGATGCCATTAAGTGACAACAAGAGATTCAAGAGCGGGCTTTATCCTCTCAGCTTCTGAAGCAGTAAACACCGCTGTGAAGCATGTGCCTGGCCTGGGGCAAGTATCTACTGCTTCATGGCCCTGTGGCATTACAACTGCCAGTCCAGTTTCTCCTTTTCTCAAATTGAAGACATGGGTGGTGGGGTGGGAATTCAATTACCATGATTAAATACTTTAATACGTATAAGGAGAGATGTCCTCCTTAGCAAGCCTTGGGTTGGGAAGAAGAAAAAGGAACTGAATGGGTCATTGGAAGAGGATTGCTTGCATAGGATGGGAATGTGTTTGAGTCAACCGTAACAGAATATTTAATTTTCCTTTGATATGATATCAAATACAAAGTAGTGGATGAGGTCAGGTGGGTAAATGAATTGGTATTGCCAGGATCCAGGCCCTTAGGGCTTTCCTGATCAAACCCAACAGCTCGAATTTTGCCCAAAAGCACACTGAATGTTAGAGCAGCAGCCTGCAAAGGGGTTGTATGCTCGGTCACATAACATGCCCTGCTAAGCAAATGTGTCACTACGTTCTGTACCAGATGATGCTTTCACCTAGATGCACTAGTAGAGGAAAGATGTTTTACTGGCTCCAGAAGTAGCCTAGGAGTTGGGAGACTTGGTTTTGATTCCCTGCTCTGCCAGATATCTTGTGTGACTTTGGGTGAGTCACCGAATCTTTGTGCCTCAATTACCTATCTATAAAAGAGGGGTAATAGTATTGCTCTACATCACGGGAGTGAGGGATAAATTAGCAATTGTGAAGTACTCAGCTACTATGGTAATGAAAGCAGAAACCATTTTAGTATCACAGACAGATACTTTCTGAAGGCAGTTTTGAACAGAATGCATTGCCACACGTTTATATTTCCTATTCACATAGATTGTTTTTTACCATCATGTTTTCATTGTTCCTGGGTGGTTCTGATTCCTGAGATCCATTTGAAAGAGTAAGAATGCAGTTATTTTAGCTTCTTCATTCTGTTTATTATTTAATCCCACACACTGTAGCTTCACGAGCATAGAAACAATCTACTTTACACTCAGTGGGAGCAGATAGATGCCCCAGAGGTGGGTATTTGAAACAGAACCCCCAGATACCAATATTTGGTTTAAAAGATTCTGGGATTTATTTATCATGGAAAAGCTCTCAGAAAAATACAAGAAAATCCCAGTGTTTTCTATTGCCTTCCCTTTTTAGCCTTCAAACAAAATAATCTTAAAAAGTGACTGAAAAGCATGTAAACTTTATCTTCTTTTCTTTATTCTGAGTTAGTAGCAATCTCCCCGTGACAATAAGTAGACTACCAACTGGATTCTGGTTTCTTCTTTTCAGCCACATCCACACATTTGTTGGCTTTTCTACTTGGACCAGTCTCTCCCTTTCTCCCTGTTTGCTTTAATTTGTTATTTCTGGAAAGATGTATCTGTTAAAGAACCAGTCTCTTGTAAGGAGCAGTATTTATAAAACTGTTTGTTGAATGGACACTGTTAAAATGTAAAAGACTTGCAAATGAAACGCTGTCTCAGTGCATCCCCCTTTTCTGAAATCTCTGTGGCTGGATTTGGAATGTATTTTTCATGCCTGGCTTTAAAGAAGTGGCCTCTCAGGAGAGTTAAACAGAAACCAAATAAAACCACAACATCTTTGTTTGAAAAAGTCTTTGGGAAAGATTATGCAGTGTTTAAATCCAGCTCCAGTTCTGTGGTAGCAGCTTTCATGGATGTCAGGTTGTTGGAGTATTTTTTTAACAAGGAAAAAAGAAATGTTCAATTGATTCCTCTATTTGTTAAAACAAACTGCGGACTCTTTAAGGCTTGGAAGACAATTCTGTTACTGTATTTGCAACACCAGATCATTTTCTTTTGCATTAAAAATAGGTCTCAAAATATACAATCAGATCAAAAGACAGTGCAAAAGTCAAAAGGCTAAACGATGCCTTTTTCTGCATCGGAGAACTACGGCTATGCAAAAAACGTTAGCCCTTCACTCCTGGTATATGGTCGTGGAGAATGGCTAGTGCCATCAGCAGCGCTTAGCATCTAAGGGAGCCCTGCTGCTGCAGGGGCAGGCCCAAGACTCCTACTTTCTAATTTCAAAACATTTCATTTTGAGGTTGACCTTTTTACATTTTTTCACTTTTTTTTGGTAGAGAAATCAGTGAAAATGTGTAAAGGAAAAGTCATCTTGAGCCTGAAAAAGAAACTTTTTGTGGCTAAAAAGTTGGAACGTGGTGGTTTGACAATTCAAAACTTTTTTTGGACATTGTTTCCCAGTCTGCGGTTTGGCGAGAGTGCCCTTTTATGACCAGAAGTATTGGTTCTGATGAATCGATATCTTCTGAAAAAAAGTTTTGCTAGAAAGCTCCCAAATCTAGTCTTTTGGGCTATTATCCTCCACAGGCCTGATCTTACTCCCAAGTCAATAGGAGCTGGATCAAGATCTATATGCTTACAGATTTGTTTCCCGGAATACAGTCACGTTATTTTACGAGGGGTAGAAGTTGGAGTTAGGTGCTGCGCTTTTCAAAGCCGCCTAGAGAATGGTCAGTTCTCATGAACTGCCCTGGGATTTGGGTGTTCAAATCACTTAGACAGCACTGAACATCTCAGGCCTGGTCTACACTTACCTTTGCGATTCGGCGGCAGTCGATGGGAGATACGCAAGTGACGTAAATCACTTGCGTATCTTCCGTCGACTTTGCAGCGTCTCCTCCGCGCGCCGTCCACGCTGCGCTGCGTCGAAGGGAACAGCGTTCCCTTCAATGCAGCACTACGCCACTTGCAGGGGTGTTTTTCCTGCATCGCCTGCTGGATCGACTGAGCACATCTACACAGGCCGCTCAGTCGATCCGGAGCAATCAATCTGCCACCGTCAGCGTAGACCCAGCCTAGTCATGGGCTAGAAATTCCCAGGGTCCACTGTTCTTTCATGTCTTGAAAATTAGTACTATATTTCCTTGCTTCCTCTCATACCTTCCCAGTCATACATGACATTTTATAAATAAATGTCAGTGATTCAGTAAATCCTGATTTCCTTAGCTCCTTAGGATGAATGGCATCTGCAGACCAACAGATTTGTATGTGTGGTGTTCAGTTTGCATATGATGCCTCCCCACCCCCATTTTTCACCTTGATCATTTTGATTAACAGTATCTTATTTCCTCTTTTGCTCCCCTTACTAAAGCATTAGCAGACTACAGATAACTGTGTTTGGCCTCCTGCCTTTTCCAGCATGGGTTTTCTTTTAGTTTGAGGTCTTTGAGCAGCAGAAGCCATACTGCCTCTTATTTCTTGCAGACTTCTTTTCCAGATGTTGTCCCTTAATGATAAAGTCTTTTAGGATTCTCCAGACTTCTTCTATATATGTGAAGTTTAATCCTGTCATTGCACCTTACTTACTCTGGGCCAGACACTGACCTGTCTAATGCCTCCTTGCAGGTGAGTAATGGGTAAGCTCCTCCTTACTATCTTGGGCCAATTACATGCATCATAGAGGTGATGTTGGCAGAACTGCTATTCCCCATCCTGCGCAGGTGGCTGGAGAATGCAGAGATGGGGGTAGGGAGAAGAAAGAGTCTTGCTCCACCCCTATCTTTGTTCCAGGCTGCATTGATGCATGAGGAGACAAATCTTTCCCAGGGATGGCTCGTAATGTTAGGCCAGCCACCCTCGGATAGAGGGAAATGAGGGGTTAGACTATGAGTCATATCCCAGTTCCTGGGCTGCTCTTGAGGCAATGCAACGATATGTTGACCCTTACATGGGGCTTGTCCAAAGCCATAATATTTTAACTTAAATATTTTGATTACCCAAAATTTGCTTTCATGAAAATCAAAATTCACATCACAGAATGTGAAGCTAGTTTAAGTTACATCATTTTTAAGAGGATTCCATGGCCTACTAGCCAATCGTCTGCCGTACAGTTTGTAAAATTAATAATATGTAAGAATGCTACCCATACTAATCATTAATGTCGTAATACCAGTAGACCTCAATGCAACTCCCTTTTATTAAATCTTGGCTGAGCAGTGAGAAGAGGCCATTGGGGTTTTGTCTGCAAATTACAGGGTGTGAAGTGCAAATTAGCAAGGTTCTATTGCATACACAATTTCTTCCAGCACATACCAGAATGGAATTATGGGTAGATGGTCCTCGCCATGAATGCACATGCATATGCAGACGTTTTGGGGGATCAAGTATATGTTCCCTCCCCCTTTCAAGGGTAGGAAGCAGTTTTACACCAGCCAAGTTGCACACACAGTCTTCTGTGGTTGCGGTGGGGGGTCACTCCTACTAATACAAAAGCAGAGGGTATGCAATAATTGCAGATGCTATAGTAATGCATATGTTATGGCTGGCGTGTTTGTTTTGTCTTCCTTTTTAAAACTCTATTAATATTTGTGATTTGTGAATATTGCTGAGGCACATAGGAGCCCTAGCCGTGGCTAAGCTCTGTACAAACACAGAACAAAAAAGATGGTCCCTGATGTTAAATATAGCTCTTAATATTATTTTAACATGCTTAAAAAATCAATTACTATTTTTATGGCTAATTAATAACAGTTAATAATAGAAAAATAGAATAATAGAAAGAAAAGCAAAAGCAGTTCCTCTGATGTTAAAGGGAGTACTTAAAAGGTGAACAGAGCACCAAAATGGAAACCTGTGTTCTGTTCCCAGCTTTTCCTCTGAACTGTTGTGCAAGCTTGGGCACATCAACTCACCTCTCTGTGCCTCTATTTCTCCTTCATCTATCCAGTTTAATATGATTGTAAGCTCTCAGGGTAGTGGGCTGCCTTTTAAAATGCCTCTTGACAGTGCCTCGCACAACAGTAGTTATACCTACCTCTTCATCAGTAGCTCTCAATGTGCTTTACCAATAAGAGCACGATCATTAGTCCCATTTTATAGATGGGGAAATTGAGGCACAGAGCTATGATGTGCTTTGGCCAGGTTACCCAGCAGACCAGTAACAGAGCCAGGAATAGAACTTGGGACTCCTGAGTCCAGGCCAATGCTCTGTTCACTAGGCCACACTACTTCTTGGATTCCCCCTTCTTGATCTAGGCGCTACCATGAAACACATAATAATCGCGACAGGTTATTCACGTGTATAATGGTTTACAGGATCAGTCTCCAGTTTTGTGAAAGATAAAGGAACTTACTTCTGGGGCGAGTCGTCCATAGCTGTTTGGTTCAGTTTAATGACACCTTCATTGTACAGTGGGGATGCAGTCACTCTGTTAACCACAGTATTGCATCAGGGCTACAGTCAGGGCCCTCATATGGGGGGAGGGGAAAGTGTACACTTTAATGGGGCCCAGAGGCCCTGCGGGGCCTGGCACAGGCTGCAACCCCCATGGGTATGTGTGTGGGAGGGGGCCCGTGTTACAAGTTTGTACTGGGCCTGAAAAAGTTATACTTGGGCGCTGACTACAATACATGACATTTAATCAGAAATCTTCTTTTGTTTCTTCCCATTTCCATTTCCAACCCATTTGTCTGCCTTTTAACCCCTTCAAATCATCTGTGAGGACTGAGGGCAGTGATGTGCTCACCTCTGCAGCTGCCTCCAGCACTCCTCAGTAGCTGGTCAGTAGAGACTATTCCTGCTGTGGGTGGCCAGACAGTCTTGTTCTGGCTAGAAATGAAGAACATTATGCTTTCACGTAGAGTGAGAAGGGAAGAAAACATACCATACGTGCCCCCCAGGGGATATCTAAACTAGTGGACTGTGTGTATCCACTGAATCTTCTAAATCCGTGTTTGACATTATTGTACCCTTCAACAAAGCAAAGTGAGAAAATATATGACGTCCTACCCTAATGAAACTTATCAGTTCATCCGAAAACAACAACCCCCTCCACACCCCCACACCCCCAAATCCAACAAACTCATCAAGTAATTCCAAATAATTAAGGGCCTGATCCAAAACCTTTTGAAGCCAGCAAACTTTACTGCGCTTTGGATCAAGCCATAATTCCAATTGAATTGCAGTGCTTAAAACAAAGGGTGATGTCCCACATTGTTCCTATAAACTGTGTTACACCAGAAATGTATGATGAAAAGGGTTTTTATTTTCATAGCGACACTTGTACATCCTTATGATGGATAATTTCTTTTAATTATGTAATATATTTCCAATTTTATTCTGTACCATACATTGGTTCTGGATTATTCTTCATGCATTGTGTTGACGACTGCTGTAAAGACCCTTAAACACTGCCTGTGTTTCCTTTCCCCATTTAAAATGTCCAGGGGAATTCCCTAATGGCACAAATTAAAGGAGGCGCCAGTCTTGACTCTGAGAACAGTGTGTCTCTTTTTTTTTTTAACTGCACTTGTCAGATTCCGAGGAGAAGATAATCTTCCTTTTGTAGACAGGGAATTGGATGCAGTGGAAATGTATCGTGGCAGTGAAAAAAAGAATTGACAAATAACCCCTCTCAACACTGTGTTCAGATGTAAGGTTTTTATTCTTCCCCCCCATCTTGCTGTTCTTGTCTCTGAATGGTGAGGCGAGGAATAACAGGGCCTCTTGCACATCAGAACAAGAAATCAGCAAGTATAATATATGCATATGCATTAAATTCAGCAACAGGTGCTATAGCCAATTTAAACCATTGTTCTCCTAATTTGGAGAAATAAATCTGTCTTAATGTCCTTACAGTAAAAGCCTCAAACAGATTAGGTCAAACCTTTACAAACAAAGTAATTCTGCAGTGCTTAAAATGATACGGACTAATCTCCATGAAAGCTG
Organism: Mesoclemmys tuberculata; assembly: GCA_007922155.1. Classification (NCBI taxonomy): domain Eukaryota; kingdom Metazoa; phylum Chordata; order Testudines; family Chelidae; genus Mesoclemmys; species Mesoclemmys tuberculata. Next base: position 18,687,650 of record ML675611.1, on the reverse strand, counting down.
GGTATAGGCTATTAAAGATATCTATATGCTATAGGCAGAAGAGAAGATAAGAGGTCCAGCTCATAATGAGAAACGATAACTCTACACACTTTGTTTACAGTTTACCCCAAAGACCACAGATTAACACAAATCTCAGAGCATCTTTATTATGGCACTGCATCGGAGAGGGGGCTGCCAACAGAGGCTGGAAATGCTAAGTAGGCTGGGACCATCTGTCCTCTCAGGGAGGTGAAAACGTGCATGATTGAGTGACACCTGCTTGTCAAGTGTGGCCTGCTGGGAAATTTTCTCTTGGATCACTGAGCTCTGAGTTACATTACCTGCATTAAAATCAGACAAACAATCGCATAAGCTTTATGCATTTGAGCCCAAAATCTCTGCTATAGGAACACATTTTAGTTCCATATATTGACATGTTTAGCCTTTGGTATAAACTGAGCATTTTTTAAAAAATCAGTCAGTTATTTTAAAGAATACTGATGATGAACCAACAGGCAGCACAAGATGATATTTCCCTCCCTTGAAAACAATGAGTTCTCACCACAACAGGTATATTGGAGATCCAGCATGAATGAAAACTTCACCCTCTGAATGATTTTTGTTTGCACTTTGCCTGACACCAGGAATGGTCCTCTTGTAAATATTTAACTACCTCAGGACACATTTAATAAAACCACATAAATGAGGATATGAAAATAGGGGATGACACTTCAGCCATAACTCCTGCTGTGGGGACAAAACAACCCTTCACCCCTCCCTTCCAAAAGGCCCCCTAGCATGAGTTAAGGCCAGAGTGCCATCTTGAATTTCCAGCATAGAGCCTGAATTTCCTCTCTTGTGCAGTTGTAACTTGGGTCACTAGGCCCAAATCTGATCCCACTGAAGTCATAGGTGGTTTTGCTGTTGGCTTCATGGGGACCAGGTTTTGTTCGATAACATGATCTGTGTTTCTTGTTAATTAAATCTCCTTCTGGTTTTCTTCTTTGAAAAATATTTTACAATAATTTTTCACACCAAAGCAGACAAAATTCAGTGCAAAGAGTTAAAGATGAGGAGCATGGCAGTCTCACTTGTACCATGAGCCACTGATTTCTGTAAATTAAACATAAATGATGAGATCAGTATCATTAAAATAGTGCCCCAAAAAGGACAGCAGATTTTGACTTGGAATAATAAAACACAAACAAAACCCAATCAGTTGGCCCAAAAGACAACAACCTGAAACCACTCTCTCACCACTAACTTTAATAATTCTGGTGTATACACTCTGTTGATAAAGTTTTCAGTCACTGGACTCTATCCACAGCTAAAAACAGACAAAAAATTAATATGAAAAAAACCAAAGAGAAGGCAAATATAAGAAGAAACGAAGAAGAGATATAGAAGAATCTGATCTGAAGTGACCACACAGCTACCTTGAATAGCTCCTATTGCAAAAACGAGAGTCCTGTAGCACCTTAAAGACTAACACATTTATGCCTGCAGAAATTTGTTAGTCTTTCAGGTCTACAAGACTCTAGTTGTTTTTGCTGTATACAGACTAACACGGCTATCTGTCTGAAACTTTTCCTGTTGCAAAACGACCTGTATCTCTGTCATTTATTTAATAAAAAAGAAATCCCTTAAGGCCCAATCCAAAACTAATTCAAGTCAATGAAAAAACTCTCACTGACTTCAATGGACATTGATTCAGGCCCTCATAGCATTACTACAGCTGGGTCTATTTTGGTTTTTCATTTTCAAGTCAGTAAATAACACGTTTCTTGCCTGACGGCACAATGGATAACCATTTACATTTTTTTGATTGTTATAGATACTGCAGCAACCTATAGCTCTGTGGTATATATGCAAATTCAGACGCTCCAAACTTCCTTCTGTTTCTTATGTACAATGGAAAACTGATATAATAACAGCAGGACCAATCCTGCCTTCAAATAGTACATACAGGTCTACATCTCCCATTGACTCTAGTGAGGGTTGTATGAGCATATAACTTTGGCTCAAAGTACTTCTAAAGGCATTTTATTTTATCAGCATGTTGAGCCCAATTCAGCAAAGCTGTTGCTGGGCCACATGTATTGCCAGTGGCCAGGTTCTATAACTGAATAAGACCTATACCAGTTTCTAAACTCTCCTTAATAGAATATCTAACTTTAAAAAAATAAATAGGTGGGAATAATATCTATCAGCTGCAATGAACGGCTGGAGTTATAATTCTATTGTGTTAGACTAGGCTTTATAAGGATAAAAGGTCAAGTAGATCGTCAGCCTTACTCAATGATTGTCCACGATGAAGTTACCTTTCAGACATATCGACTGTATTTCAGCTTTTTTTTCAACATGTAATCTTGGGGGGGTCAAATTCTGACACATTCGCTGTATGGCTGTGAAGCCTTCTCATAACTAAGCACCCTGGGTGCTCTCGATGTCTATGGCTAATCAGGCCCACAGATAGCAGAACCTCGTGTAGTGTTGAAGCGGCTCAGTGGCTGCCCAGTTACTGTCTCTCTTTCAGCAATGGGGGCAGAGAGTCTGTTGGCCGTTTTCATTGTGTAGCATTATATAGCGCAGTGTGGGTGCTGGGGAGTGATTTCTGAGGGGAGGCAGTGCCTATCCTGATATGGTGGCGTGGGTGGTGAGGCCTGACAGATAGTGAGACTAGAGGCAGCTGACAGTTCTGAAATGGAGCTGTTAACAGTAAAGGGGGCTCCTCAGTCAGACCATTTCTCCTTCTTGGTGACTAGGGCATGGGAGGGTGGCAGAACCCTTTCTCCCATGATCGCCCAGCTCCTCAATCACCAATTGAGTCCTACCCTCACTGAGACTCCTCTCTCCCTGCCACCAGAAGTGCTTCATCAGGTAGCCCCAAAGAAACCAATGGAGATACAGTGGAGAACCAGGCTGCTCACTATTAAACAAACATCTTGCTTCTCCAGCGTGACCTGCTGGGAGGAAGTGTATTCAAAGGGCTCAAATGCTTACATTAAACTAATAGTTTCTTCTCTGACCTCATCTGGTCTGTTGCCATGCTCACCTGTGTAAAAATACAGGCTGTTTGGCTGATGCTCAAACAGGAGGCATAGAAAGGTCTCATCAGTAGAAGAGTGTGCTCATGCGTAGTGCTGTTTTTCTTTGTTCTAAGCTGTTTTGAATGGAAGACTGGAAGGGCTGTTGAAATTTTTTCTGCTTAATGGGGGCTAACAAGACGTTCACTGCATCCTACACTGGGCACTCATCTTTAATACAGAGCCAGACATAACAGATCGTAGTGAACAGTGCTCCTTCTTGGCCACTTGGATTGAATGTAGGATTTTAGAGACGTTGCTCCGTATTAAAGATGAGACTGGCTACAGACTGATCCATTGTATGCCAGTCAGATATGGGCACGATGTCTAGGTACTTTCTCCAGGCATCCCTCAGAAGGGCAATGTTCAGTGGTCTGGTTCTAGACCCTTGTTGAAAGCTTGTTATTCCTGGGTTTTTACTTTTAATATGGCACACATCTCAATTATCTATGCATGATGTCATCAAAAATATTCCCTTACAAGTGATTGACCAGAAAGTCACTCCTCCAACTACTACTATTACAAAAATAAATATGGAGAAGACCTTACAATTTTAGTGAAAAAGATGCCGTTTTAGATTTTGGTTTTTATCCCGTCTGGGTTCTTATATCTCTTTCATAACCATAGTATATGAGCCCCTTCCAGTAGTGCATTAAGTGACATGACTGACATCTGTACGTGTGGTACATTTTCTCGTTCGCACCTCCTGAGAGGGAGAATCTTGTATGCAGAGCAGTTGTGGTAAGGTTTTGGTTTGATTTTTACACGTACACCCTGCCACAGTTGAGCTTTAATTCATGGCTGTTGGGAATTATTTTTAGGAGTATTCAATAGTTAAATGTTAGGCAAATAATCTATATCCACTCGGAAAGTCAGTGCTTTCCTCTGACTTTGGACCTGATTCTCATTTACACTGAGGCTACTTTACACCACTCCATCTGTATAAAAGGGCCATACACTGTGTGTAAATATAATTTACTCACACTCTGAAGTCCCTTTATATTGCCAGAGCGTGTAAGGTGGCCTTAGTGTATATGGGAATCAGTCTCTCTGACTTCAAACACATTTCATTTAGTAATGAAGCAGAAGGACACCTTGGGCCATGTTCTCCTCTTACTGACAATAGATTTACTTTGGCATAATGCCAGTGATTTCAATGGACTTCATCCTAACCTACAGTGGTGTAAGTGAGAGGCCCTTTGTCTGTCTTTTCAGTTCTAATATCATCACTAGAGAGAGAGAGAGACATGTTTTCCTTGGCCACATTAATGGCATCCTTATATTGTCTTGTGCTTGTATTTGGCTTTTGTTCTTGTTTTAATGAGTTTTCATTTGTCTGAATGAAGAGGCCTTTAAAAAAAAAAAAGCTGCATTCAAGCAGATGACTCTTGTTTGAACAATTCTAAATGGATACGGCCATGCACTAAACAGGCTGAAACATGTTTTCAAAGCAGCTTGTCTCTGAAATGCAGGGACTTTACTCCGCCCCCTCTGTTCTGCCGTTGTGGGCTTGAAAGCACCTCAGGCAAGAGACTGATGGAGCAGTGAGAGCTCTGAAATTTTTGTTTGCATAAATTCATAATTAAATACTCTGGTGTGAAAGAGAGAAACAATTATTTTCCCTGCTGGTTTACAATTCTAAATTAGTTGGTTCTTTCAGGTGGTTGAGGGCAGCGAGATATTGTCAGAGCTAAAAAAATCCAGTTTATGTGGGAATGCAAGAAGATCTAGCTCTTGTTCTACATGTACAGGATGTGCGTGCTGAGCTGAGCTGAGGGAGTGGTATCATTCAGGGAAGGGCGATTGCGGAACAATTAATAATTCAGGCCTATTGTACCCTGAGATACATAATGTTGTGGCATCAATCTGCATGAGGGGAAGTATGGCCCATCAATCACTTTGTGCTCTCAAGTAATTTTTAACAATTTTTTTTTCTGGTGTGCTCTGAAAAAACCAATCACAGCTGACTCTCCAATCCTGTCAAGCGCTCATTGTAATATTGTAATATTGTAATATTAGGGTTCTAATTCAACCCTGCCCCGCAAAATCCTTTTTCCTCCCATATTCTTAGGTTAATTGTACAGAATGACAACATAGTACAACATCCCAGAGTTCATTCAACACTGGGAGTCCGTACTAGATTTATTTCTGTTGGACATTATGGGGAGACAGTTGCTGCTGGAAACACAGAGTCCATTTACGATTCTGTGGTCTGAGACCAACTTTACCATTTGAACTGGCTGGAGAACAAGAAGTCCATTTCGTGGCAGCTTTCAGAGCCTCAAAATTTGTTTTTGCTCTGCATCAGCATGAAACTAAAGCCTTTTGAACATTGTCACCAAAACATGATTGTGTCAAAATGCCCATTTTCAGATCAGCTCCTTCTGATCTGTGATGAAAAGTAAGTATGTGTCCATGCCCAGCTAGAGTGCTGGTGTAAGATACAGGAGATCGAAGCTCATATCACTGCTGTATTTGGTTCAGAGCAGAGTTTTTCACCCCAGATGTGTCCCAATCAGGCTAACTGGTGACTTGAGCCTCTAGTACTGTAATCACACAACTAAAAATCTCACTTGCTTCTCTCTCTCATATTTGTCCAAAAATGTTGCAGCTAGCTCTGTTTACTATGCCCTATATAAAGTAGAAGCCTCCTGTACTTGAGAAGATCCCACATTTTAAAAGGTTTATTGAAATGCACAAAAGAGACCATTGCCTTTGGGACAGCAGCTGAGGATGGCCAGATTGGTGAGAGACAGCATGATTCAGCAAATAGGGCACTGGACTAGTACTCTGGATACTTGGGTTGTGCTTCCAGCTCTGCTGCTAATCTGCTGTGTGACCCTGAGCAACAAATTTCACCTCTATGCCTTTGTTTCCCCTCCTATCCTTTATCTGTCTTGACAAAATAGACTGTAAATTCTTTGGGGGCAAGGACTATTACTTACTATATATTTGTACAGAACCTAGCACAATGGGGCCTGTAGGTAATACTTTGAACATTAGGATCATTAATTATGTGCATTTGTATTAAAGAATCTAAGCTTCTTCCTTGGCCAGTCTGCAAAAAAAGTCTGTATTTCATTGGAATTTTATTTTAAACGATATTAGTTGCAGCCTGAACTCAGGCATCCTCAGACACCTGTGATCTCCCTCTCTCTCTGTCTCTGGTATTTCTGCACTACAAAAGAAGACCCACAACAGCAAATTTTAAAGCCTGGTTCAACTGATTAGGGCTTGCACTATGGGGCTAAAAATAGCAGGATAGGTGTTCCTGCTCAACTGATTAGGGCTTGCACTATGGGGCTAAAAATAGCAGGATAGGTGTTCCTGCTCAGACTGGTGCCCGGGCTCTGAGACCTTCCCCCATCTCTGGGTCTCAGATCCCAGGCTCCAGCCTAAGCCAGAACATCTACACTGCTATTGTCAGTCCTATAGTGCAAGCCTGCGTCAGTTGCCCTGGGTTCTGAGACGCACTGCTGCGGGGTTACTATTTGCACTACGATGCACCCTCTGTCTCCTAGACATGCTGCAGCCACTTTAAGGATTTGTTTAATCAGTGGCTGCTTTCAGTCACATCACCAAAACTTGGGTCCAGCTGAGGTTCGGAGGTGACGTACTGGAGGTAAACAAGACAAAACAAGACAATTTCCAATGGCTGGTCTGTACTGGGAGCAGAGTTCAATTTGCCCACCTTCTCTGTACTTCTCGTCCCTTATTTCTGTGCTGCATCAGATAGTACCTGAAACATTTTGGAGGACAGAGTAGAGAAAATACCAGGTTATGATTGCAATGCAACTGCCCTTAAGCTATGAAGGCACAAGATAGACAGCAAAATTCTGTCACATCAGTCAAGTAAGGCTGGAAAGCATATGTAGTACAATACATACTCTGAGAAGAACTGGTTTCAGGCTAATAATTACTAATAATTTTGAGACTCTTCACGATGAGCTTAACTACTGACCTATCTTATCTTTATCTAGTTGGAAAATAAATGCAGTTAGGGATAAGGCAGCTTCCTCGAGTTGGAGATCTGTACAATATTAACCAGAGCAATATGTGCAGCTTTGCAAATAAATGCTGGCATTGGACCTGTACAAACACTTCTGCCCCTGTAAGGTGGATCACTTGCTGGTGGTGATGCACAATAAAGGTACATGGATCTCTTTTATCTTCAAACCAATGGTAAAGTCTGAAATACCGGGTGAACCAAAAGACCTCATTAACTTTCATTATCAACAACACAGAATAATGTTAAAAAAAAAAAACCCACAAAAAACCGAAACCGTTAAAAATCCCAAGCATCATCTCAAACAGCCTCCCTCTCATTATCTCAGGCCTTCCTGGAGAAGATCAATAAACAATTTGCATATTTTTTATCAATATTTAATGTAATGCAGCAGGATGCTTTTGATGGCCAGGTCCTTCTGTGCACTCTTTCAACATGACAGAGACTAAGAGCCCAGCAGGTGCTCAGGTGCTGGGGTCAGTTCCTAGTTAAAAACATTAGGGATTGGTCTGGCTAAATAATCTACAGCTGCCCGTCCGAGGGCAGGAGCGAGAGCTCACGGAGCATGGTAATGAATTTTAACGATCTGGGAAGACAAATGAGCCTGAGCTGCCATGCAATTAGCGGGCTGTGGAGAGATGTGTTGAGTCTAAATGAGGGACATGATCTGCTCTTGACTCTCAGTGTGGAAGAAGCCTTCCCTCTGAAGGCCATAATGAGGAAGGTAGATGAGATCCCAAACAGGTTGACAGAACAATTAAGGGGAAGATGGGAGTTGATTCAAAATGCAGCATTCCCATCACAGGCAAATTTAGATGCAGAACGATAGAAACATAAACCCTTATTGGTGTTGTGTTGCTTTAAGAAATGTGTGTATTCAGAGCATTCTGTTCGCTACTCACAGATTCACTTTATCTTTGACTTGTCATTTAGATTATTGAATTCACACTTAAATAAATACAAAACTGTCTCTAAATGATGGGCCTGGTTCTGATCCCACTTGCACCAGTGTAATTCAGGAATAACTCCATTGAACTCAATGTTAATGAGAACAGAATCCATCCCAATCTGTTTTATAAAGAACAAAACTTGTGCAATAGACGAAAGAGCGTTTCAAAGCAGTGGTCATACTGTTGTTATAGCATACCTGATTGGTGCGGTAAAGCTCTTTGATATATGTGAGATCTCAGAAGTGTTCAGGGAGAGGTTTCATGGGCCTGTTTGGTGAAAACAAAACTTTTCATCCAGCTATGGTGAAATTTTTAAGAAGGTATAATTTTTAAATTTACTGTAAGAAAAAGTCCATTCTGTTGTTAAAAGTTTAAATTAATAATGGTTATAAATAAATCAAATCAGATAGTAACTAGAGGACCCAACTGTTTTACTGGAAAACAAATAAAACTAGAGTTGTGCAAATAATTCATAATAAATGGTATATTCACTGAATTTAGTTTAATTTTTCTGCTTGCAGAACATCACAAAAGTTTGTGATTTCTTTGAACATATTCTTTATTTGAACCTCTTCACCCAGTTTACTCTGTGAACTAATTATAATTATGTGCTAGCTGAGCTGTGTCACCTACCTGTTATTGGTCATAGAGATCAAATGGTATTTTTTCCGTTCTCTGTTTGGATGAGCTCACTTCCAACATGGACACTTGCCCATGCAAATTTAGCGTTTGCATTTGGGTTTCTACAAATACTTTTGCATGTTACTCTGTTACATTCTGCTCTTGTTCTTATTCTATGCCCATAATCGTCTGATCTGGTCAATTTAATTTTCATGAATTTACCAGTAAAGTCTATTGATGTAATGTCTGTGTAAACAGAGACACGGGAAACATAAATATAACCAAAGCTGATTCATTTAAACATGCAACTCAGCAATCACAAACAAGTGTTTATTCTATTTACCCAGCTCTAACAAGGACACATGAAAAATGATGAGCTAGATGGTTACTTCATCCACAGCAGTCACACAGAGGAGTAAAAACCCCATCCCCACCTTCTCATGGCTATGGGAGACCTCCCTGGGTCTTGGGTGTAAGTTGGGTGTAAGGCTGGGTAATTGACACTCACCCTCATGATCAAGTATGGGAGGAGGATACAAGGAGGGACAGAGTAATGGAACTTCTCCAGCCTGTGCTATTTGGATGCAAGGTGGGGAACATGCTTCATCTTGTGAAGGGCTGACACAGCACACTCATAGACTCATAGACTCATAGGTCAGAAGGGACCAATATGATCATCTAGTCTGACCTCCCGCATAAGGCAGGCCACAAAACCCTACCCATACACATTTATAACAACCCCGAACCCACTATCCTCACACCCCAGCAGCAAAGCAGAGCGCCAGAGAAACTGCCTTAGAAGGGTGTGTCTGAGGTACAATCTTCTCTGATCTCCTCCACGACTGGCACCACCACATGCAGCTCTGTACACAGAAATGAGTCTCCTATAGGCTAAGTCTAACATTAGGAGAGCAATTCAAGCCCCGTACAATGTTAATATGGTGAACCACTCCATTGATATATGTAGACTAGAGATTTAAGGCAGAAAGTGGCCTAAGCATTGGTCCAGCTGTAAAATATTCACTGAAAAATCAAAACCCAATCAAATAAAAGGCTCCCCCATGTCACAATCACTGTATTAATGAAAATATTACTTCAATGTAGGGTGAGTTTTCTAATGGGTTGATTTAACAGAAATCTCACTTAAAAAAGGGACTGCTTCTGTTCCCTGTAAAGATTCCATCTTAATAAACTGTATTTATAGTAGAGAGACAAGGTGAGGTAATACCTTTTATTGGACCAACTTCTGTTGGTGCAAGAGACCAGTTTTCGAACTTCACAGATTTCTTCTTTATAGTACTCTTTCTGTAGTCCAGATAGCTAGCTACATACTCTCATGCATACACATTGGCTTATTTGTTACACATTTTCCAGTTGCCTCACTTTATATTCAGACCCGCTGATTAGACACTAGTGAAGGTATCTGTGGTGCTCAGAGATCTATTTTCATTTAGAGAAAAAAAAACGCAGAAACAAAAAAAATAAGCTCCATGAAATACAAAATTAACGCGTCAGGTTAATTTCACGCGTCCCTTGCCTCAGACCAATTAGTGCAAATTAAATTTTGTGCTAATTGAATGGAGTAGTTCGAACGTTGCACAGAAACCTGTGATTTCCGTTGTTTGCAGTACTGATGTATTTTGCTCTGTTTGCCCGATGTTTGGCTAGCGAGAAAATATTTTTACCACAATAATGAAGAGAGTTACAATAATTTGCTGACTGATGAACATTTCCAGTGAGTGGAGCACATTCATATAAGAATTCAGCGTAGTGGCTGAATGAGGCTTATTAAATGGACTAACTCACTCATCATGTAACAAGAATCCTACGCGTTTTTACCTTCCTGGATAAAACTTTTTATATATTTAACCAAATCCCAGTTAAAGTGTAGGACCCACTCTAGGTCACCAATATCCCCTACAGTTTACTGCACCCTGAGGACAGCAAACATACATCAAAGTCAAGCAGAGAAGAGCTGTGGTCACATGACATCATCTGTAGGAAAGCATAGAATTGTGCACAAATGAGGCCGCAGGCAAGCTCTGTCATTATCCAGATGTTCATGTGTCACCTGTGACCTCACTGTATGAAGAGGCATATTTACATCGTGCTTCAAGTGTGCTGGATGTCATCTAGAAGGGTATTGGTGAATCAAATACAGGCATTTCTGCAAGTGTTCCCAAACCAAAGGTAACCAATACATACGCTTTGGAAGGGATTTCTGGATGGAAATCCTAAAAGTAATTAAGAACCCAGTCTTAGGAGGTGCTGAGTGCCTCCTATGGGATATACTGTGCTCTCAACTCCCGCTAAGACAAACAAAGAAGTAGAAGAAGACGACCGAATATTACCTTTCCCAATTCTGAGGCTGATGATGTCAGTATTCTCACTGAGTCAGTGGGAGCTGAGGGACATATTCCCTCACAACAGCAACTCCCCCCTAATTTTGCATTCATTGTGGCTGTTCCTCCAAGTTGTATCTTTCAAAATACATGACTATTATATGTGCCATCCAAATGTGAAATTAAGTGGATCCTTAGAACTTCAGTGTTAGCAAAACAGAATCTGAGCCAAGGTAATGCCAAAGGGACTATGGAACTTGATCCAAATCTCTTGGACACAGTAGGAGACTTTCCATAGACTTTAATAAGGTTTGGATCAGGATCGAATTCTCTGCTGATACTGACTTTCTTTTTAGAGTGCTTTGAGATCTAGTGATGAAAAGCATGACATAAGAGCTTGGCATTAATTATTATTACCATTATTACAGTGAAAACTGAAAACAATTTTTTCCAAATCTAAAATCCTACAGATATGAGCAGATCTGGAATAATGTTTGATACATTTAGTGTAGAACTTGACTTATCAAGAGTTTCATTGTATGCCAAGTAGAGGCTGCCTTGCTAACTTATGGACACTTAAATTACAGTACTTCTTCACAAATATTATCTATATTAATCATGGCTTGGTTGCATCTTGCTTGGCATTACTGCTCCATATCTTTTTATTTTCTTCAAACACAATAAAACAGATGATTTTTTTCTTTTAAATGAATTCTTTTCATCAATCTTCATGGCTGAGGATGTGAGGGAGATTCCCAGACCTGAGCCATTCTTAATAAGTGACAAATCTGAGGAACTGTCCAAGATTCAGGTGTCATTAGAGGAGGTTTTAGAACAAATTGATAAATTAAACAGTAAAAGCTCACCAGAAACAGATGGTATTCACCCAAGAGTTCTGAAGGCACTCAAATGTGAAATTACAGAACTACTAACTGTGGTATGTAACCTATCACTTAAATCAGATTCTTTACCAGATGACTGGAGGATAACTAATGTGATGCTAATTTTAAAAAAGGCTCCAGAGGTGATCCCAGCAATTACAGGCCAGTAAGCCTAACTTCAGTATCAGGCAAATTGGTTGAAACTATAGTAACAGTGAGGTGACAATATTTTGCAAATGATACAAAACTACTCAAAATAGTTAAGTCCAAGGCAGACTGTTAAGAGTTACAAAGGGATTTCACAAAAGTGTGTGACTGAGCAACAAAATGGCAGATGAAATTCAATATTGATGAATGCAAAGTAATGCACATTGGAAATCATAATCCCAACTATACATATAACATTATGGGATCTAAATTAGCTGTTACCACTCAAGAAAGAGTGACTTGGAGTCACTGTGGATAGGTCTCTGAAAACATCCACTCAATGTGCAGCAGCATCTAAAAATCTAATATCGGAATCATTAGGAAAGGGATAGATAATAAGACAAAATATCATTTTGCCTCTTTATAAATCCACAGTATGCCCACTTCTTAAATACTGTGTGCAGATCTGGTCACCCCGTCTCAAAAAGATATATTGGAATTGGAAAAGGTACAGAAAAGGGCAACCAAAATGTTTGGAGTATGGAACAGCTTTCATCTGAGGAGAGATTAATAAGAATGGGACTTTTCAGTTTGGAAAAGAGACGACTTAGGGGGGATATGATAGCGGTCTATAAAATCATGACTGATGTGGAGAAAGTAGATAAGAAAGTGTTATTTACTCCTTATCATAACACTAGAATGAGGGTACACTAAATCAAACTAATAGGTAGCAGGTTTAAAACAAACAAAAAGCAAGTATTTCTTCACACAACACACAGTCAACCTGTGGAACTCCTTGCCAGAGGATGTTGTGAAGGTGAAAACTATAACAGGATTAAAAACCTAGATAAATTCATGGAGAATAGGTCCTGCAATGGCTAGTAGCCAGGATGGGCAGGGATGCAAAACAATGCTCTGAAGTGTTCCCTAGCCTCTGCCACAAGCTGGGACTAGGCAACAAGGGATGTATCACTTTATGATTACCTGTTCTGTTCATTCCCTCTGAAGCCACCTGGCATTGACCACCATGAGAAGACAGGAAACTGATCTAGATGGACCATTGATCTGACCCAATATTGCCATTCTTATGTTCTTATTTCTGTCTCATTTTTCCCAGAGGTTCTATACTGTTACTAATTTTATTTGATCTTTTAGCCATGTAGAGGTTACCTGTGAACATTTTGGTGCTGTTAGGGCTCCCTTATTCACAGGAAGCACCCCACTGATTTCAGTAAGACTACGCTTGTGAGTGACTTGTTCTCCACCTAGAGTATGGGTTTACCATCCGGCTCTAAAGCATGATGATGTAATTAAGTTACTAACAAATACACCAAAATGCAGGTCAGAATGCTTGTTGTAGCACATAAGGCTAGAGTCACACACCCATATTCATGTTGAGTAGTATCTTACGCTGCAGTAGATTTCCTTTCAGAGCAATGTGAATAAAAGGTGGTAGAATTTGGCCCTACTATTCTTAAGTTGTACATTTCAAATACCCAAAAGCTTTGTACAGTATAATTTACAAAATTGTATTATATGTGCAATTTGTTATGCGAATAGACTTTAAAATGTAATAATATTTTATTACAAATACATATATTTGTATTTTCCACGTATGCATTATTAGGTAAACCTGTCCATGTGCTAATACCTTATGATTCAGAGTTTTAAAGCTGTAATTTTTCACATAAACTATTTAAAATATGACAAGTGAAGCCTGTGACTTACCTCAGTTGTATTAAAGGCTTATGTATGAATGGAGCAAGGTCTCCCTGCCTCTACCTCCATTTCTTTTCTCTGATGATCATCTACTGGCTTCCTTCACTAGGTTGACTCAGCCCTCTGGCCGAGTCACTAAACGTCCTCTGCCTCTGAAGTGTAAAGTCAGGTCTGAACACAACACACATCTGCCTTGTCACATGCTGGGCACAGCCCTTCTCCAAGGGTCTGTTTTCTTCTATGCAATTGTCTTTTGCCCTTCTCCAGGGCTCTGTTCAGTACCTTCTTCCCTTTGTAGGTAGGGGTTGCTATACCCCTTCACAAGGTGGTAGCATAGCCCATCCTCTACCATGGGTTCCCAGCCTTCTAAACAACTAGGCTGTCTGTCCATAATCCGAAACTGCCATGTCTTCTTCCCAGGGGTTGAATACATATAGCATATCTTTATGGAGTTTAGGTATGTGCAGTGTACTGTGTAGGCCAGATTCTGCTGTCTTTATTTCTGTCAAAATGTACTTTACTCTAAGGGTATGCCTTGAAATCTGCCCTGCGTGAGGGAAGCATGCAGTTGCCTTGCTCTGGGAGCCCAGGAGGACCTAACTGTGACACAGCATTTTAGTTCTAGCCCTGCTTTTCTCTTGCCCCACCAGAGAAGTGATTGGTTCCAACCCTTTTCATGGCACAACTCACTTTGCCTTTAGCATTGGCTTAGCCATCCTGCCCAGCGCATTACAACAGAGGATCCAACTCCTCATGCCCACCTGCTTATTTGCTGCTCAACTCAAAGAGGGGCGTTATCAGCCCTAGTTGCTATGGGAGACTGGCCTATTGCTGAACCAAACAAAGAACTGAAGGACTTAATGCTACCTTTGCCCCCTCCTTTCCTTTGCTTCCCATCTCCTCACTTTAGGTTCCTGCATCAAGTGCAGTTAGGCCAAAGAGAAGAGAATCTGACCCAGAGACACTAATTTTTTTCCTGCTATTCTGAGAGAAAGCACACACAGTGAAGCCCTTTCCTCTGAGAAAAGAAATGCAGTGGCTTCTTTCTGAGCTCCCTGAGCACGTGAGGTGGATTTAATCACACTGAGAGCCAGAAGAAATGCAGTCTAAATTCAACGAATGGATCATTAACAACCACCTAACCTCAGAACCCGAAATCCACTGCTATTCCCCCCCCCCCGCACCCTGCCCCATATTTGTGTATAGGTGTGGTCCAAATTCTGTGCATGTGAACATTTCTAATGTAATGCTGCGTATTCCCACAAGCAGTCCAAGGGGTGAAAACATGCTGTTCTGATCATATACATGTTACTCAAGAAAGAAGGATGGCCCGTGCCTAGGGCATTAGAGTGAGTCTCAGGAGATCTGGCTTCAATTCCTGGCTCTGCCACAAACTTCCTGTGTGACCTTGGACGAGTCCAGAGAATCTCCTTGTGCCTCACTTTCCCACATGGAAGATGGAAATAATAATTCTGTCTTGTCTATTTTGACTGCAAGCTATTCGAGGAAGAGAATGTCTCTCACTATATGTTTTTACAGCTTGCACAGCGGGACCCTGATCTTGGTTAGGTTTCTAGGCAATACTGTATTACAGATGATAATTATTTCATACAGATCTACCCATGGTGAGGGATGCAACCCCATACTCTGAGTGTCCCCAAGCCGCTCACTTTTAGGAGCTGGACCTGGATGATACGGAATGGCTTGCTTGATAAATTCGCCTGTTCTGTTCACTCCCTCTGAAGCATCTGGCATTAGCCACTGTTGGAAGACAGGATACAGGGCTAGATGGATCACTCGTCTGACCCAGTACGGCCATTCTTATGTTCTAACTACATCTGATTTCTGCTTTTCATACTGTTATGTCTCCTTCCTTGAATTTTCTGCACTTTCTTTAATGCTTCCAGTGAGTCCTTCAATTTCCATTTCTGCCATTTCTTTTTCTTTCTGATAATGATTACCCTTCTCATCTATGAATGCATATTTCACCCCCCCTTCTCCTCCCAGTTCATTGGATATTTTTTTCTGTTTCCTCTTAATTTGCCAGTTCCTCAGACTTTGCTCTTCATCTTGATTATTTCTAAGTGGCTGATGTGGTTGTTTAATGTATTTAAGGGGAAAATTAGCTGATGACAGGAATTGTTTTTGATTCCTAACACAATTGTGTAACTGGCGCCTGATCCAAACCTCACTAAAGTCAATGGAAACTCTCCCACTGGCCTCAATGGGTTTCAGATCAGTTCCTGAGTAATGCTAACTTAACATTTTTTTTGCAATCAATCCTATTCCTGATATATTGCCCCAAATATATTTTCTGCTGCTATAATTTTGACATAATGTGTTTGTAAGAATAGTGACATTCAATGAAATCTTGTCTGGGTCTATTGATCTCTTCCAAATGTTGTCTCCTACATCCTGATCCACAACCTTTCTCCTTCACATTAACTTTGACATCCCATGGCACCGGCCACAGATCATGTTTTGGCACTAGACCAGTGAGTTCCAGTAGCTGGCTGTAAATTCAGATTCATTATTCTTAGTTGCTGTAGACAATGTACATTTATGACTGACAGATTTATTGAAGCTCCTTTGAGGTGGATTGAACTAAGTTTGGCTTTGGCTTGATTATATACTTTCATAGATGCAGATGCATCATTATTCAGAATAAATGCCACTTCTTGAAGAAGCAAATTAAATTTTATTCAAGGATAGTGAATTGATTGGTACCAATCCCATTGAACTGCATAAAAGCTTGTGTTGTCCCTGATTGCAGGAATTAGGCTCTAAAGTACAAAGTACAGTCATCCTGAGTGGTGCACTGGGAGAATTTCCAGGCAGAGAGCACTTTCTTTTTTTAAAAATAGCCACATGTTGCATTGGTGAATGTTGATATTTTCAGGAGAGAGACTTTCTTAAGGACTTTTTTCTACTATTGTGCATTATTACAGTACTAGAGATTCTTCTTTAGAGGGACAATGCCTGATTTGAGCCATAAGTGACTTATCGCTTAACTTCACAGAACAGGTTGGCAGAGGGAGACAAGAACTGGTGGGGTGTGGGTAGAAACAGAGTGGGAGGGGATCTGGAGGAGTATGGCAGGAGACAGACAAGAACTGAGGAGGTGGGAAGCAGGAGCCAGAATTGGGGCATCGCAGCAGATGGAGGGAGCAGGAGATGCAGGTTGGGGTGGGTGATAGGAGCAAAAGTGGTAGGGAGAAGTAGCCAGGGTTTGGTTTGCAGATGGATAGGAAGAAAAACAGGGGAAGATGAATCAAGGGGTGGGGCACGGATAGGAGGAAAAGGGGACAGGGACAGGAGCCAGGTGGGGTGAACCCTAGCAAAGAGGGAAAGAGACAGGCTTCCAGGGAGGGAAGAACAGGGGCAGTGTTGCATGAGCAACCTTAATTTTGGTGTTCTTAACTTTTGAGTGCTTGACTTTGCAACTTTAATGTTCTTTTAATGTTTGGATTTAATATATTTGTACTGTATAAAACAGCTGAGGCCAGAATTTCGTAAGTGTCCAAGGCCAGATTTTCAAGAGTTTGGTGCCCACAAAATATTCTGGTTCCTAAATGGGAACTGAGCTCTTTTGAGAATCTGTCTCCACTAGTAGGTCCTGATTACTTCACCTGAGTTGGCATCAGGTGCAACTTCCAAAGCCAGAAGGAAACTATGTTCTTCATGAACAGAGCGAGAGATGTACTATGATTCCAAGGAGGCCTACCTTAGTTAAGTCTATAGGAGTTCCTGTTGATGGAGGTTGCCTTGAGGATGTACAAAATCAGGGCTAGAGCTGGTCAAAAATTGGAACTGCTGTTCTGGGATATTCTGAGAGTTTAAAATTTGGGTTTTTTTCCAGAATCAGGAAAAAAAGCAAAAATCTCAGAATTATTCATGAAACCGCCTATCCTGAAATATTTTGTTCTGTTAATATCAGAATGTTTATTTTCATGTTATTATTTTGACTTTAATATAAAATAATAACAATCAAAACGATGAAGTCAAAATTAAACATTTTGATCTTGTTGAAATGAAAGTTTTTGATAATTTCCTGTCAAAAATTTTGATGAAATTAGTGTGTTCCCCTGAAAGATTTGTTTTAGGTGAATCAACATTTTCCAATGCTGGAAATTTGTTTTGCAGGAAATTTTTCAACCAAATCTAATCTGTGCATCCCTTGGCTACAGTGGAAAAGCCTGGTCATTTACAGGTCTCACGGTGAAGGGGCATCTGTGGCTGTCACTGACATTACCTCTCTGTTGCTGAGATTTCTAGTTCCGATAGATCTCTGTCCTGTTTTCAGGGTCAGAGCAAACATAAGCCAGGAATTAGTTTAATCTAACATATGTGCTTGCTCTTTGCATCTCCAAAGTCCTGTACAAATGTGAACTAGTGGCTGCACATGCTTAACATTTCTGTGTGCGATAGACCGCAGGTATCCATGCACTTTTATTTTTTCTTTACAATGCACTTTTGCAATGCAGCTGGAAATGTTTCAGGGTTTTTTGTTTCTCTTTTCCAATTCTTGGTGTTTGCAGCACTTGGCCAATGTATTCATCCAAATGAGCAATACAAGGAAGTGAGAGTGGTCCAGTGGCTACAGCAGGGAACTAGGAGTCCAAAGTTCTGGGATATATCTCTGACTATGTACGTGATTTGCTGTATGACCTTGGGTAAGTTACTTTTGGCCCAGCTTTCAAACTTGGGTGCATAAAGTTAGGCACCTATATTCAGTTTTAGGCTCCTCCTAAATCAGTGGCCCAAAGCCTTTAGAAAGGAGCTGCTCCATTGTCTGCTGCCTGATTCCAATAGGGATATCACCATAGTTATGCCTGTAACCAGGGCAGCCACACCCCATTTGGGGCGAGGAGCACTTCTGGATTCATAGGCTAGACCCAGTGCCTCGCATTGAAAGGGCTGTGTGATTCTGTCTGCCTTGCACATGGCTGTAGTAGTGGAGGAAGACTCTCCGTTCTGTGCAATGACAGCCACACTTTAGAGTTGAGAGTGACGGTGGTAGTTACATAAATGCCTTCTCTGTCTTTATTAAGGTCTGCTTTGGAGAAATATTTTCATTGCACGTAAGGAAAACAGCTACTGTGCCTTTAAAGAAGGAGACTTACTAAAAAAAAAAAAAGCCATGCAGTTTGCAAGTTAAAGACTCGAAGTTCTCCCTAGTGTACTTGTATTCACCAGTTCCATCAAATATAAAATAAATTATAATTTCCCAGGCTATTGTGTTTAACAAAGCTTTGGAGACATCAGTTATCTTATTAACATTTACATTCCATTTTTTATGACTAATATTGTCTTAGCAATTAAATAAAGCTTATTAGTATTTGACATAGCGAAGAGAACATTTTTTGAGCTGTTAGCCCTTAATGAATTCTAGCAGCATGGTTAAAGATTCATAGGCTTAATATGGCCACTTGTTTCTTCCTTCCTTCATGTTTTCAGCATTAATAATGGTTTTTAATTATTGTTATTATTTATTATTATTTGCGGGGAGGGGACTCAGCACAGTTTTGTTTGGGTTTTTTTGGTAAAGAAACAGTGTCAAGTTTCCAAGCTCTCTTTGGGAACACTGGTTTACCCCCAATCTCCTCCTCCATACAGTATTGGAAAGACACACAAGAGCAGTTCAGCTTTCTTAAAGCAAGAAGTCATCATGCTGGTAAGAAAGAGTGCTGCTTAAAAATACGAACAAAAACTTCCCACCATACCACCTCGTGTATGCACACTCCTCTATCTCTCTTCAGAGCTCACTGTCTCTTATAAAAGAAAATAAAAATGTGAATAGCTAGTCTGATATGGGACAACAGGCTGTCCTCTAACATTTAATCATGCCAGACTAGCCTTTATAAGCATAGTTCATTCTTTTCCAATCTCCCTCAGCATATAGGTGTTAGTTTTATTTCTCTCTTCCTTGCGTCACACCTTGGCTTTTCTAATCTTTGTGACTACTACAGTCTTCATTGTAGAAGTGACTAATATATCTATATCCAGATGGAACCAGCAAAATGTGCTTTTCCTATGATTAAACCTTCCTTTTCAGAGGCGGATTTCTCAATGGAGATGCTCATTTGGCATATGGATATTCAAGAGCATTTGTTATGCTTATCAGGTTGGACAAAAGACCCACCCTCCAAAACCTAGAAATCACTGTTTTATGTTACCTCTTCCCCCTACTCCTTCTGCTCACTGGGTGCTCTGTGTGTCTGAACTGTATAGGGCATAATCCATGTAACACCAGTCACCCCTTGGCTTCAGTGGGAATTATGGGTGTCTGAGGGATACCAGAATCTGGCTGTTACACCAAAAATTCCTTCAGAAAGGGATCATCACCATATCCCTCTTGCTGGTACTGAGGAATAAATAAATATAATAACAACAGAATAGTAGTACGTATATAGTAGTCATTGTTTCCAATGGAGATGCTACATTCCATAGGGATTGAAAAATAACACTCCACATTTCATGGCAAATTAGTAAACAACTCACGTCACCCTCCCCTAGTATTTATGCTTGACACAATCTAACCTGGGAATTCTAACACCATTTGAGGAGGCTCAAAAAGACATTAGCAATGTTTCTATGAGGTGTTTCATTTTAGGCTGCTGGGAGCTTCTCTGAAATGGATTATATTACGAGTTAGTCCAAAGACATCTCATATAACCTTTCAATGTTCCAGTGGAAAATTTCCAATAAAATGTATTAAGCAAACACTTTCTCAAATTAGCCTCTCCATAGATCATACACTGTGATTAAAAGTCAGCCACTCTGACGTTTATTCTGTCTTTTTATTTTTCAAAACACAAAAGAGAATCTTTGCTTTTGCTGTTCAACATTCCCCATTGGATTGCACACCAGTAAATAAATCCCCCCCCATCTTTCCCATGCAATGTGTTAGGATGAATAGAGTCAATAAAATACAGAAATAAGTAGTAATGTTGCATTACCCTATTTCCAAAGGCATAAGCAATAGTTAAACTGTGCAAATTGCGCATGAGACTGTTGCCCCTGCAGAATACACATTTATGTATGTATACCTGGGAACTGGAGCCACAACAATCTGCCTGCATGTGCTGGTACCTGAACCACACGTGCATGTGCAATGTTTTGCAACATAATGAGCCAGATCTGGCGTCCATCAAGACTGTTCTGGGCTTTTCTAGTAGAATAAAGCAGACATAAAGCTGGCCTAAGTGGTTAGCTGTGCATTCCTCTTGTATAGGAGAATACTTCGGTGGCACCAGGAATAATGTTGGGGGCTTAACTGGCAGAGGATGGCATGGCCAGAGGCTGCAGCATTTTGATGGTTCCCCAGCTGCTCAACCCCTAGGAGACTGCTGCAGCTGGGCATAATGTGCCAGAGACTGAACAGGTTCAAGCTGATGATTGTGGAATCCTCAAAGAATTTAGGCACTTAATGTCCATTGAAGTCAATGGGAGCTAGGTCCCTAAATACCTGTGAGGATGTGAGTCTATAACAACTTTGCCCCCCATTTGGGGTTCTGTTCCAAGAGAACCTGGACTAGACCCAGGGTCCAATGGGATTAAATGTATTTTGTGCAGCTCATATTTTGTTTGGACAGTGGCCTGTTAGGCAAGGCTGAGAGCATCTTAACAAGGCTTTGCTCCCCAAGCACTTTACCAGGGGGCGGGCCTGCTCAGGGAGAACATGGTTTAAACAGGGTTTAAAAAGTGGACAGAGGAACTAGGGAACAGAATCAGCTCACAGGGGAATTTTTCTCTGTTGAGAAGGAGATTGGGGGAGTGGGGGGGGCAGATACACTTCATTAACATTCTTTAAACTAAAAGTAATAAACATCCCCTGATAAAAACAAAACAACAATAAAGGAAAGAGCTGCAGGAGTAAAAAGAGAATGCAGGAAGAAATCCAGAAACAGCATGGAGGCTATCCCCCTATTGCACTTAATGCAACAGGTATGATTACTTGCCTTATGGGTGGGTGGAATACGTGTGCATTTGCTGCTAGGACCCCCTGGCTTTCAGAGCGCATGGGTTTTGGAAACCTGAGTGGCTGAAGGAACTAGGGGAGACAGAGAGATACATAGATGAGACTTTCTGGGACACAGTAAAACGGTTTCACCCCTGGTATGACAGCCTCTGTACTGCCGAGGAGGATGAAAGTCTCAGGTAAGGAGAATTATGAAACTGGAGCAGAGGAAAACGATCCCATAGTTGGGGAGATGATGTTATGGTATCTTCTCACACTGAGTTTATCTCTCTGGGGGGGTATAAGCTCCACTTATTAGGAAGAGACAGGTAATAGTAATGGGGGATTTGATCATTAGGAATGTAGATAGCTGGGTTTGTGATGACTAGGAGAACTGCATGGTGACTTGCCTGCCAGGTGCAAAGGGTGTGGATCTCTTAAGACATCTAGGCAGACTTATGTGTAATGCTGGAGAGGAACCGGTGATCATGGCACATGTAGATACCAATGACATAGGGAAGAATAGGAGAGATATCCTGGAGGCCAAGTGTAGGTTGCTGGATAAGAGATTGAAGTCCAGGACCTCCATGGTAGCATTCTCTGAAATGCTTCCAGTTCCACATGCAGGACTAATTAGATAGACAAAATTGCAGAGTCTCAAAGCATGGATGAGATGATGGTGTAGTGAGGAGAGGTTTAAATTTATTAGGAACTGGGAACCTTTTGGGAAAGGGGGGTCTATACAGGAAGGATGGGCTCCACTTAAACCAAAATGGAATTGGATTGCTGGCACATAAAATTAAAAGGGTGCAGAGCAATTTTTAAACTAAGGGCTGGAGGAAAGCTGACAGGTGTGGAAGAGCATGTGGTTCAGACAGAAACATCCCTTAGGGAAGGATTTATTAATGGAGATTCTCTATATCCTAGGAAGGAGGAAGGAGGGAAGATGATAAAATATGGGTAGGATCTGATGAGAAACAGTCAAATGAAAAATAATCCCATTCAATTATATCACATAATAGCAGACAGCTAAAAAGTGACAATTTTTTAAAGTGCTTATATACAAATGCTAGAAGTCTAAATACTAAGATGGTGAACTTGAATGCATTGTATTAAAAGAGGATATTAATATAATAGACACCACAGAAACTTGGTGGAATGAGGATAATCAATAGGACACAGTAATAATGGTACAAAATATACTGGAAGGACAGAAAAAGTCATACTGGTGGGGGAGTGGCACTATATGTAAAAGAATGCATGGAGTCAAATGAAGTAATAATCTTAAATGAACTAAACACTACCATAGAATCTCCATGGATAGTAATTCTATGCTTGAATAATAAGAATATAGCAGTAGGGATATACCATCAACCTACTGGGTGGAAGAGATAGAGCGAGGCAGGGCCTGGGGCAGAAGGGTCGGGGCAAGAAGCTAGTGTACCCAAAAGGGAGGTGCACCCGCCACCTATGTTCACAACTGAGGATGTGAGGGAGTTTGCCAAATCTGGGCCATTCTTTTTAGGTGACAAATCTAAGGAACTGTCTCAGATTCAGGTGACCATAGAATAGGTTTTGGAACCAATTGATAAATTAAACAGTAATAAGTCACCAGGACCAGATGAAGGAACTCAAATGTGAAATTGCAGAACTGCTAACTCTGGTATGTAACCTATCGTTTAAATCAGCTTCTGGACCAGATGACTGGAGAAGAGCTAACGTGACACAATTTTTAAAAAAGGCTTCAGAAGCAATGCTGGCAATTACAGGCCGGTAAGCCTAACTTCAGTACCAGGCAATTGGGTTGAAATTATAACAACGAACTGAATTATCAGACACACAGATGAACATGATTTGCTAAGGGAAGAGTCAAGCTGGTTTTTGTAAGGAGAAATCATGCCTCACGAATCTACTAGAATTCTTTGAGGGGATCAACAAGCATGTGGCCAATGGCGATCCTGTGGAAATGCTGTACTTTGATTTTCAGAAAGGTGGTGACAAGGTCCCTCACCAAATGCTCTTAAGCAAAGTAAGCTGTCTTGGGATAAGAAGAAAAGTTGTCTCTTGGATCAGTAACTGGTTAAAAGATAGGAAACAAAGGGTAGGAATAAATAGTCAGTTTTCAGAATGGAGAGAGGAAAACAAAGGGCCCCCCAGGCATCTGTACTGGGACTAGTATCATTCAACATATTCATAAATGATCTAGACAAAGGGATAAACAGTAAGGTGGCAAAATTTGCAAATGATACAATACTACTCAAGATAATTAAGTCCAAATAGACTGTGAAAAATTACAAAGGGATCTCATAAAACTGGGTGACTGGGCAAGAAAATGGCAGATGAAATTCAATGTTGATAAATGCAAAGTAATGCACATTGGAAAACATAATGCCAACTATACATATAAAATTATGCGGTCTAAATTAGCTGTTACCATTCAAGAAAGATATGTTGGAGTCATTGTGAATCGTTCTCTGAAACCATCCACTCAGTGTGCAGCAGCAGTCAAACAAGCTAACACAATGTTGAGAATCATAAGGAAAGGGATAGGCAATAAGACAGAAAATATCATATTGCCTCTATATAAATTCATGGTATGCCCACATCTTGAATACTGTGTGCAGATCTGGTTGTCCCATCTCAAAAACAGATATACTGGAATTGGAAAAGATACAGAAAAGGGTAACCAAAATGATTAAGGGTATGAAACAGCTTCCATATGAGGACAGATTAAGACTGGGACTTTTCATCTTGGAAAAGAGACAACTAAGGGGGAATATAATATAGGTCTATAAAATCATGACTGGTGTGAAGAAAAGTAAACAAGGAAGTGTTATTTACTGCTTCTCAAAACACCAGAACTAGAAGTCACCAAATAAAAGTAACAGGGAGCAGGTTTAAAACAAACAAAGGGAATTATTTTTTCACATAACGCACAATCAACCTATGGAACTCTTTGCCAGAGGATGTTGTGAAGGCTAAGAATACAGCAGGGTTCAAAAAAGAACTAGATAAATTCATGGAGGTTAGGTCCCTCAATGGCTATTAGCCAGGATGAACAGAGATGCAAAACCATGCTCTGAAGTGTCCCTAGCCTCTGTTTGCCAGAAGTTGGGCATGGGTGAAAGGATAGATCACTTGATAATTACATGTTCTGTTCATTCTCTCTGAAGCATCTGGCATTGGCCACTGTCAACAGACAGGATACCGAACTAGACGGACCATTGGTCTGACCTAGCATGGCCATTTTTATGTTCTTATGTATAACGCTTTTCTCTAATGATTAAGTCAAGTTTTTGCTGATAAAGTTTCCAGGTTGAGAGGCGTGGAGAATGAAGTCCTTATCTACAGAGCAGGTCCTGTTAAGCACATTTCATGCAGATAATTCTGGCATTTGCAAAACTTGAAAAACAGGGATAGTTAATATGTCACAGTAAAAATCCTAATTCAGCACACTCCAGCTGACAGCATGATCCTGGTGATTGACTATCGTGATTGAAACTAAGTGTCAGACCTTCCAATGGTTCCATCTGGCATTTGTCTACTAAATTCAATGAAA
Organism: Mesoclemmys tuberculata; assembly: GCA_007922155.1. NCBI lineage: Eukaryota > Metazoa > Chordata > Testudines > Chelidae > Mesoclemmys > Mesoclemmys tuberculata. The sequence goes on along the minus strand of ML675611.1, from coordinate 18,662,400 downwards.
GTATGATTATTTTGACCATCTTAAAATCTGGCACTTACCTGAAATTTAACATCGTGTATTATTATAGCATGTTGAGCAGTTAGAGCACTTGCTGATGTTTATCCCTATCAATAGAAAAGATGAAGTATTTTTTTGAGAAAGACACTAATCCTGGAGCTTTATCAGACACAGTTGAGAAAATCCTTACAAAAAAATAAAGAAACAGACAAAAAACAAAACAAGAAAACCTCTCATCTGTGAGGGAAAAAATACAAAATAAAATATAATCCGGTATAAGTATTTCTTAGCAAAGACTTTTCAAGTCCTTTTGGGCAGAAAGTCCAAATCTACATTTAAATGGAACCATTCTGAAAGTATGTTCTGCATGGTCATGCACGGATCAGTTTTCTTTTTAAGAACAATGGAAAAGGTAAAGATTTATTGTGAAGAATGATTGATACAGAGTAAAGTAGGCATCAGAAAAGAGACAGATCATTCCATGAAGGACAGCATTAATCATTGAATCTCCCGATCCCCTGTAGGATTTATATCCTATATACTTGCATGCTAAAATTGAGATTATTGAATGTCTGGGGTTGATACCAGGTTTCAATCAGTCAAACTCTGTTGTATTAGGAACCTGTAATATTCTTGGAGTCAAGCAACTCTGAACCCAGCACGCTTTTAGAGCAGTTTGTAAAGTGATTTGATTGGAATTATCTCACCTAATGCACCGCTAACATTAACCACTCCCAAAGCAATATGTTTAATGCATATGTTACGAAAAAGGAAGTCTAATTGGTGCCAAATTTATGCTATCAATATATAGAAATTACTTTTTGGTTTCAATGCAAAGTACTGTGTGAGACCTCTGACAAGCCAAAATCTTACTTGAAATAGAACACGACTTGTATTTGCAATTACATAAATGCCAACTGCTAATACCATTACTTATAATACAAATCTAATCCAGGTCTCTCAAGAAAAATTCAGTTGAATACTTTGTATGCTATAGTATAATGTTATTAAGACGCCTGTTTCCATTATTGACTTATTTTATTCCATGTAATATAGTGTCATCAGTAATGATAACCTCTCTCATTATCATTTCTGTAAGCAATGACAACTCTGTGTATTATACAGTGCAATTGTGTAAATTCAAATAGTGGTTTTGTGGTGGAACAGTGATCTTAAAAAGAAAAAAGGCGGAGGCGCTACTCTCCATTCCTATTTCTCCTTTAAAGAGCTTCAATAACATGAATGAAACATCACGAAACAAATGTACTGCCATAATCCCCAAGGATCTAACATATCTTATCAGCATTTACACTGAAAAGAACAAATAACTGAATCTCAGAATTACAGTGGCTCAATCTCTCCCCCTCCCATATCCCTATCTTTTTTTTTTTTTTTTACTCATTTCAGAGAACTGCAGGTTGCAATTCTCAATTCTATGCAAGTTCTATTAGGGAGAAGCCCTAATAAAGGGCTGATATTTTTTTTCATGCCACAGCAAAAGATATTATGTTGGTAATTCTATATTCCCTTTGTTATGCCTTATCCCAGCAGTTCAGTGTGGAACCAGATTACCAGCCCTGCCTTTCGAAGCCTTTACGTTATTTTGCTTGATAAATTGGGCACAAGTCTAAAATTGAAAAGAAATCCTGTTTTTATTATTGGAGACAAATATAGCGAGCAGGAAGCATATGTTGTGCTTTGGACCACATGCTGGGGTGAGGGAGCTTGAGGCTCTCACACCAATCAGTTACTTCAAACAATACCCAGCATCCACCTGGGACAGAGGCTGTGCCATTAGTTTTGACTGGAGGAGCCCTCTAATGCCAGTAGGCAGCCCCGAGGAACAGAGGAACCAACTGACAAAATGTCACAAGAAAAGAAGGAAAAGAAATAATCAATCTGTTCAATATTGATTTGCATTTTTTTTCTTACAATTATATACCAGACTATGTTGATTAAATGGGGTGGGGAGCTAGCAAAAAGGGCTTATGTGAAAGCTTTAATGTGACTGAGCTAATGCAAGGATCACAAAAAATGCGCGGCCCAGAAAGCTCTGTTTTTTTCAAAGGGCAATGCTGAGTATTGATCTGTATTAGAAATGATAATGAGGTTATTTTGTGCCTCAGTGAAATACCTTAACTGTTTCAGTGCTTCAAATACATCACATCTAAAGTGCTTGAGCCTATGAATTTTTAATGCCTCTAACTACAGTTCCTAAATTTTCTATGTCTCTCATTCAGCTTTTAGCAAGTGCCTTAGTTTTGTATTCCTGAGGCATAGCGTCTAGTATTTCATATGGCCTCAGCTCTCAGTTTAACTTTAACTGGCCACAAGTCAAGTCTCTGAAGTTGAGTCTTCTGTAAAGCGAAGCTCATTTCCTAAAATATCAGAAAAGTTTGTAATGTTTAAAAATCAAAACCTAGTTGGGAAGCACTCAGGAGGTTCTAACCCTTTCAGCTTGCCCAAATATACGTGATCGTCACAGAGATGCTAATTTATCCAGGAATTACTTTGGATTGTTTTGTCTTCATCAAATAGAAAATCTCTCCCTGCATCTTCCTGAAAAAATTTACTTCTGCCCCATTCTTCTTCCCGATTTGTATATCTAATATGTGAATGGTTAGCGAAGTGACATGAGTAAATTATTAATGTGAAGGTTGGATTCTTATTCAGTACAACAGCACAACATTTGTAATTAGGCTAACTGAGGTAGTGAAAAGCAATCTACAGCCTGGCACAGAAAGGGAAGCTTTGTTATTACAATTTTCTACTGAGGGGTTCAAAAAGATCTTATCAGAGTATATGATTCCCAGGAATATCTCCATCTCTTATTTCTGATGAGTATCTTTTGTTTTTTATCTAACTTATTTCAAACAGTGGGTTGGAAAGCTGGATATGAGATAGCACAGACAATTTACTTTGGATTCACCTTTGGTACTGTATATTAAAAGATTGCATGATGATAATAAATCTGTTGTTCTACTGAAGCTAGAAAAGTATCACAGCCCTATCTGGCTAGCTAAAAATATAATCCTTGTCTAGCATTCCAGACGTTAAACTATCATTGTTCCCTTTTCTCCCTAAATGCTTAAACAAAATAACACCCTTAGGTATTTTCAAATCATTTCAGGTTATTGTCATCTCCATTTCATTCAAATTAATAGCTGCCAAAAGTCCGGTATTGGGTAACCTGACTCATAATTTCAGTAAAGCTAAGAGCCGCACATACAGTAACAGACCATTGGTTGTGTTATTTTGTTCTGAACCATGAAGCTGAATTATAAGAATATATTTTCACCTTATTTCATTAGACTTTATATACCCCAGTATTACAGAGTAGCAGAAAACAGTCCTTCACCCTGGGAGTTTCAGCCATATTCAGATTTTGTGGGCTTGAACCTCAGTGGAGCCCAGGTGATTTACATCAGGTGATATTGCTCTAGTGGCTGTCTTGTCTCTAAGTGCAGTTTGTCAATAACAAATTCAGTTTAAATATTCTTTAGGGTGGGCTATTCAAAAGCATCAAGCATTAGGAGTTGAAGTCACAGGAGTTTGGGAGCAGTTAGGCCTTTAGTCAGTACTTATGAGACTCTTACCCTTAAAGTTCTTATTTAATGTGTTTCCTTTTACTAATGAAATGAAAATAGAGATGGCCCAGTTCTGATCTTGCTTGGTTTTACACCAGTATAGTCCATTGGCTTCAACGTAGTTATTTGTGAGAGGTCAGAATTAGGCCCAAGGTTTAATGCTCCCCTTCCACTCGACACCATCTTTGAACTTATCATGACAATGAGCATCCCTACTGCATCAAATGTACTTTGGTGTTATTTTTAAGTTGGGCTGTGACACCTGAGGCCATGCGTGGAACTCTCTTGCCTAGTTCCTTCACTTATTCGAGACTAAAATTGGCACAGATGGTTTACTTTGATTAGTGCAGGCAGCTGTTCTAGCTTTTCAGTCACGTTGGGGGTGGAAGGTGGAGGGTAGCATGAGGAGGAGAGACGCATTCCAAAGTTACTCCCTGAAAAGCAGCTTTAGGAATGTGAAAGCAAAGAAGCTGAAAAATAAATTTCCTACAATCCTAGACAAGAATCGATATTAGGTAGCTGGTGGAGAAAGCCCCACAGTGTGTGTCTTCCCATAAGCAATGTGCTCAGAAAGGAAAAAAAAAAATACTATAGTTCTTTGAGATTTAAACAATCAATTCCCTGTCGACCAGAGAAAATGCTTTTTAATGTTAAGATTAATTATTGATCAAAGGTGGCTGTGTCCAATTGTGGTGTTGTGTTTGTTGACATAAAGTTCAAACTGAAGTTTATAACATAGCAGGTACACTTCTCCAGGCAGCAGTGACACCCAATTTATCATTATCTCTAGCCAGACATATTTAGAAACATAGATAAGCTGTTAGCTCTTAGAGCAGCAACTCTCATGAGCTGCTTTTACTGATTTACGGCCTGCCCCGATGTGCCTAGGTATTTGCAGGGGTCTAAGAACAGTGGCTGATTTTATGGCCCAATTGGAGACTCTTTCATTTGCTTTTATTCACAGTGGGTGCTGTGAAAATAAGAGCTGCCATGTTGGGTCAGACCATGGTCTTTCTTGCCCAGTATTCTGTCTCCAGCAGTGGCCCATACCAGAGCTTCAGGGGGAATGTACAGAGCAGGGTAGTTATAGAGTCATCCACCCGTCTTCCACTCTCAGCTTCTGGTGGTCAGAAATTTCAGGTTTCCCCAACCATGGGGCTGTGTCCCTGGCCATCTTGGCTAATAACCATTGATATACCAAGCCTGCATGAACTTCGCCAGCTCTGTTTTTAACCCAGTTATACTTTTGGCCATTACAACATCTCATGACAATGAGTTCCCAGGTTACTTGTGTGTTGTGTGAAAAAGTGCTTCCTCCTGTTTGTATTAAACCTGCTGCCTATTAATTGCATTAGGTGATCCCTGATTTTTGTATTGAGTGAAAGGGTAAATAATATTTCTCTGTTCACTTACTCCACAGTATTAATGATTTTATAGACCTCTATCATAACTTTCTCCCCCTTAGTTGTCTCTTTTCTAAACCGAACAGCCGTAATCATTGTTGTCTCTCCTCATTTGGAAGCTGTTCCATATCTTTGCTCATCTTTGTTGCCCTTCTCTGCATTTTTCCCAGTTCCACTATATCACTTGAGTTGAGGCAACCAGAACTGGGCACAGTATTCTAAGTGTGAGTGCACCATGAATTCATATAGTGGTATTATGATATTTTCTGGTGTTTTTCTATCCCTTATTTTATATTCTATTCTTTGGTAGAATAAGGAGTGCAGCAGATGGGCCCCAAAGTATTCTTGTGTTATTGGTACATTTCATGACCACACATTCCACTCCCTCTTCCACATTATTAATAACTATATAGACTCACTATGGTTCCAGTAGTGGTCCATGAGATTTCCCACTGTTCACTTCTCTTCACTTGAGAATGAGCCATTCAGTATTACACTTTATTTCCTGTTACGTAACCAAGATTTAATCCACAACAGGATGTTGCTCCTCATCCTATGGTTATTTATTTGCCTCAATAGTCTCCAGCGAGAGACCTTGTCAAAAGCCTTTTGAAATTCCAAGTAATTTACATCCACCAAATACCCTTTACCCACTATTTTATGAACCTTCACAAAGCTATTTAATAGCTTAGAGGGGTATGGTTAACCCCTGCAGGTGCTGTGCTGGTTTGACCCTATTGGTTGTTATTTATCATAGTGCAGCATTATTCTGTCAATAATTGCACACTCCATCTGTTTTCTCCTTGAATTGCGGTGACTGCCACCAAATTGGCTGTTAGATGCTTGCTAAAAGGGCAATTCCTTGGGAATACCCAGTTTAATTTTAAGCAGAGTCTGGAGATCTTGGAAATGATCTTGGGTTTACATTACTTCAAAAAAAGAAAAAAAAACAGCCTCTAGACATCTCATAAGATCTATTCAATTTTAGAGCACTTTTAAAGAATAAAAAGTATCTTTTTTCTTAAGAAAAAAACACCCAGAATCCAATAAAAATAGCTGCATATTGCCACACAGAAGAATAAATAAAATAATCTCTGATTCACAGATCTCTCCCAACCTAGGGACTGATCTACCTCTCAGAGGATGCAGTGGACAGCTGGGTCTGGTGGGATGCAGTGGAACAGCTGGTGATGCTTTTAGAACACATCTCTCTCTTTTCATTCCCATGGCTGTATGCCTCTTTCTTTTTCTGTTACGGGGTTGCTCAAACTGAAGATCACAACCATCCTGCTTTTCCCATATTGCTAAGTGGGAGGTGGGTCCCACCTAGATGGGAAAAAAAATCTTTATAGGAAAAAAGTTGAGAACCACTATTCCATGGCCCTTGCTTCCTCTCTCTTTAATCCATGGATCTTTGAAGGTTTTGTCTCTCTCTTTTCAGCTCATAACTTTAACAAGAGGACTCTCTCTCCCTCTCTCTTTTAAGATGAATTTGTTATCTAAGGCACTCTTTTTGAAGCCTCATTTCCCTCCTGCTTCAATATCATTCTAATTCCAAATTTCTTGTCTGACCCCATCTCAGAATTTACCAAGGCTACCTTTGAACTGGGTAATGTCAGTGTCAACTCCATACATCTTCCTACAGTGCAACTTATGGACACTACACACCACTTTGCCTGTACTGCTTACCACATACCAACACATGCTTTCTCTTAGGACCAAGCTCACCCTTGCTTGGGTCCAGAGTGGTCAGCCACTGACTCAATTGTCTCACACATGCACTCAGACCTGCACCTCCCTCAGCCAGCCTTGAAGTATTTCTTCAAATAAAACTCCCCAGCATTGGTAAGAAGCTATTCTGAGGAAGGCCTCCAGTAATGTGAAGCCTTCAAAGAAAAACTCGCTGGCAATGAAGAGTTTTTGAAGTGGTTACAGTGAACAGACTATTACTTTAAAATGAGGAGGATGCTAGTCAAAAAACATCATTAAACACAGTGACTTTGAAATGGTAAAATAATACTTTCCCCATAACTCCAATGAAACATGCAGAATAAATATTAACAAGGGCCAGATCCTCATCTAGAGTGACTTGATCTAACCCCATTTACCTCAACACAGCTATGCCAGTTTACACCAGATGAGGACACTGATGCAGAAGACCTGTAAAATAAGTAACCTTTCTTGTTATTCTGCGGGTTTGTTATATGACCCAAGTTCCGCCACATGCTTTATGCTATGGATGCACTGTTTAACTTCAGAAAGAAGAGATTTAAAGCAAAGATTTGACAGAATTTCTTATAAGCATTTGGACCAATTATCTCAAACCCAAATTGTTTCACAAAATCCAAAGGGAATTAAGATTTTAATTTCTTTTTTTCCCCTTGTTTTTCTTCATTATTTGTCAAAGCCTAGTGACTAATCCCATCTTAAACATGAATATAAAATAGATCTGACAGATGTTCTGTCTGCTGCAAAACTTTATTTAAGGAGACACGGTCTGCATGAAATATAAATGTGATGGTCAAAGCTTTGGGATCATGGTTTGAAAATACAAAGCCCTGTCATTATCTAGTTATTATTATTATTATTCATAATTTTGTGCGTGAGTTTCGTGAGTGATTAATTGTGTTGTTTTAAATCAGGCATAATCCTAGCAGGCATCATGCAAACTTCTTCACTGCAAATGAACCTTAATCCTGACCTGGAGCACGTCTGATATTGCAGTCCTCGTTTTTTCTGGAACAGAGGCTGCCAATCATGCTGAGCTGTGCCAAATGGACTTTATTTTTCTGAAAGTCACAGCATCTGGAATGAAATTGTCAAATACATTTTGTCCAAAAAGCCTGGAATACTAAAATTCTACCCAGTTCTGCCACAATATAATAAACATGATTTATTTTCTTGTATATACCTTCTGTGTGTGAATTTTATTTTATTCTAACATGTACTACACGTTTTAAATGTTATCAGCTAGATTGTGCCCTCTGAAGATATATAAGGTGAACTGAGGGTACAAGGTGATTCACCTATGTTTATGCCCCTGCATAGGATCTGAACAGTACCTCACAGGGCTTCTGTCAGGGGGAAGAAACAGAACTATGGGCCCACTCATCCTCTCATGCCAACACCAGCCAGTAAAAGTGGCCACCTATGAAGAGAAGCATACCTTGGAAACCTATTAAGAGGTGATACAGAAACTGTGCTCCCCTATCTCAGGTCAAGTTTGCTGAGGATTGTGAAGTTTTAGTTGAACCTGGACCCCATTTTGGATGGACCAGGGCTTATTAATGGCCTTGCTTGGAAACTGTAAAACTCAATGTTTTCACGTGCTTTTAACTCTAAACTAGGCATAGCATGTTGGTTTTGAGTAGAGCTGGTCTTTTTCCCTCTCTCTCCTTTTTTTTACTTTCCTCACCTTTAACACATTTTCACATTCTTTTACTATTTTCTGACTAGAAAAAAGTTGAAAACAGTATGAAATGTTACAAATCTGGATTTGTTTCAACATTTCTTGAAGAAAACATATTTTTTTACCACAGTACTTCCCTTGGGCTTTGTCCCCATCGAATGTTTATAGGAAATATTTTGTTTTTCTGCCCAGCTCTAGTGTTGAATGCAGTTTGCTTTGTCGTTTCTGGATTTGTCTGAATGAGAAATTCAAGGGGAAACTTGCGCAGACTGCACTGTAAACAGAAAATGCTGAGTTTCAAACTGCTGTAGTCATGACTTTGGTCTAGAAATTAGTTCAATCAAGCTAAGGAATTTGAATGCGAATCCAGATTTCAGACACCTCAAAGTTCAATTTGGCTCCTTACAGCAGTGAAAGCCAGGTCCTGGATTTTGACTGCTCCTAAATTTAGGATTTTTATTTGAGCTTCTCTGCTTCTGACATACAATACGGAGTACTTCCTTGATCTTTGTATTAATCTCTACATTGCATACTCTCCCATTGACTTCAGTGGCCTTTGGATCAGACCCTACAATAAAATATACAATTTCCATGTGCTTTGTTAAACAAAGACCGTTCATTTTTCTTCTATCCTTTTTTTGCCTTGTAATGATTTAGTAACAATGATTCACCTTTGTTTGTCTACATTTTTAGTAATGACAGAGCAGTGTCACTAACAATGTGGCACATTATACTAAGCCATTTACCACCCCCTTGGTTGACCTCCTTTCCAATCCCGCATTTTGGCCATTTTCTTGAACATACCGCCTTTGCCAAAGTTTTCATGGCTGCATTCACAACATTGGAAGAAAGCCTTTCAGGCTGTTTGAAAATTTGCAAGCAGATCATGTACTGTATGTCTTTGAAAAGAAGAAGATACAAAGACAAAGACAGAATGTGATAGAATTTAACTTAATGCATTGGCATGAAGTGTAAATACATACTGCATACAGATACTAAACTTCCCCAGCTCTGGTATGAAATAATTACCCTGGGGAACTCTGTGTACAATAAGTCCTATATAACCATTCAAATATGGATGATGTGATTCAGACGACCTCTTCTTAATACTAAAGGTCAGCTATCTAGTAGAAATGTGAATGTTTACTTAGTAATGTTATTATATTTTACCCTAGAAACAGACCAAAATGATGTTTAAATCTGTAATGCCAGTAACTATTATTTGCATGAAGTATGGGAAAGGACTATATGTATATCACATCAATGGTTTGGTTTCTTTGTTTCTGCTCTTAAATTCAGCTGATCAGTCCCAGTTATAGAGTTTGTGTACTAAAAGAAATGGTGGTCTAACCTCATAAAGATCTGTGTCCAAAGCCAATGAATGCCATAAGAGTAATTATTTTTAACATTCAGGCACCGAGTGGATAATACACCACAATATACAGTATTTAAGCATAATCATTTGTCTTTGTTTAAAAAGATGCTTTGAATCACAGGATGAAAAATCCCTGAGTATCTGAGACTCCTGTTATACATTGCATTAGTAGATTTCTGCATAAAATCACTCTTGTTTCCTAAAAGCCAGGTTGAAGATTTTAATTTTGCTACTGACCAAACAGGCAGACAGACAAACAAAAGCAAGGATCCGTCTAGAAATAAGAACATGAGAATGACCATGCTGGGTGAGACTAATGGTCCCATCTATCTCAGGAAGTTGTCTTTTAACAGGCAACAGAAGAGGACAGTTATTGAGTGATCTATCCCCTGTCATCCAGTCCCAGTTTCTGGCAGTTGGAGGTTTAGGGACACCCAGAAACATGAAAGTTTCAGTTAAGCTACTTAGCCTACTCTAATGTTACAAATCTCCTGTTGTACGAGGCACGGTGCAAGTCTATATGGAACAGTATGGTCTGAATATAGAACTGGGAACCTGACTTTTAATCCTCTTTCTGAAACATCTTGGTATAAGGGAAGTCTCAACCTTTTCATGTCTCAATTTCTCCATATGTAAAATGGGGATAATAATATTTACCTGTCTACTGCGAGTGTTTAGAGGATGATTTAGCTAATATTTTTAAAGCACTTTAAAATGGAAGAGTATGTAATTGCTAAGTAGCTATTACTGAGGCTGAAGAATCAACTCATTCTTTTATAATTCAGCCTCAATAACTAAATCATGGTCTTAATAAATTGAAGTTGGGATTTCATCATTGACATCAAGATGACAAAGTTTGTCTCAAAGAAGAGATGAATCAAAATCAAAGTCATGTATAGAAACCATCGACACCTTTCTAATATGCTACAGGTGTGGCCAGGAGTGCATTAAGGTGTCAATGAAATGGATTCACTGATCCGTCTTCTGATGAGCCCCATCCCCACTCTCAAAATTGGGTCCACAATATTTTTATCCCCTAGTAACATCTCATATAACATTTTTCCCCCCACATTGACACGTGCTTTCCCCATGGTAAGCAGTATTGGGCTCCTCTATTTGTGAGCGAAGCATGACAGGTTTAGTATTAATCTATCCCTGGTATAGCAAACTGTATCTCCAAAAAGCCTTACTTCTATAAATGCTATCATCCTGCCATCTGATTTGGGTTGTCACTATAGCAGCATTGTTTCCAATTTGTGAGGTAATTCTTAGAGGACCGTGGTAAGTGATAGCATTGTATGTTATGCTTCAGAGTGGATCTCAAAATATCAGCCTTTACTTACATCCCCTGAATGGTCATGTTGCCAAAGGCAGGCAACATTTTTCGTAACCTAGTTTCAACCATCTCTGGCTTTAGTGCCGCATTTTATTTTGGTTCTCTGTTCTCTTTATCTGTCTTTCTCTGATGCCAATATTCTCCAGTCCCAGAAACTGACTAAACTGAATGGAAAAGAGAAATGTTCAGAGGAAGACTGAGTATTTCTCTGTAATTTAAATTAATTTGAGGGCTCATTCAAATTCAAACTCAATCTTTGCTTTATCTCTTTGTGACACTTAGATGACATTAACATACAGAAATTGCATAAACTTAACATTTTGATTAAAAATTAATATTGAAAACAACCACCTATACCAGGTACTTTGAACAGTCAGACTCTAAGCATATCTCTGTGACTTAAACAACATTCAGAAGAAAAAGAATTAATAGAAGCAGAAAGAAAGAAAGAAACCCAAATCTTAGTCTGGACTTCAATTTTTTCCCAGCAGGGTCAGCAAAATGAAAGGTTGGACATTAAATAACAGAGTAGAGGAGGAGGGTGGAAAAAGAGATCAATGATTTAAAAAAAAATAAAGTCTGGCAGAAAATAGACGTTTCTATGTTTTACATGGTTAAAAAAAAAGAGAGCTAAACTTGTTCCAAATGATGAGAGACCTCTCTAATGCTCCTTTTTACATGTATTTGCTTTACCAGGGAGAAAGGAGTATTGTAAGAGAATTGGTCCACATCATCAACTTAAAAATAAAAAAAGAATTTCAGGATGTTGGAGAACCTGGAAGAACACCTATATGGACCTTAGTCCCTGTCTCAACTAGTAAAATGAGAGAAAGATCAGACAACAGAGGATGGAGTCCTAGAGTGTGTTTAAAAACAAGAGAAAACGAATCCATTTATTTCAGCAATTGCAGAACATTAAAAAAAAAAGTGAGGTGGTAGGAGTTATAAGGCTGAAATAATGTCAAAATACCAGCAGCCTAGAAAAAGAATAAACAAGCATAATAATAAATGAGGGGGTATTATTGCCTGATGGCACATGTATTAGCCTCCAAAACAGGAAGCACGCACTTGGCTTAAGAGGAAAGCATGTGAGTTTCAGATTGCATGGAAAGTGACAGTACCATATGCATTGGTTAATGAGTTTTTAGCTTGCTAACTATGCCTAAAAAGGTTTTTACAGCTGTTTAGTGAGATCATCTAGAAAAAGCTCTTTAATACTCTTGGTGGATAGTTGATGCAGAGAAGGAAGTATTTAAAACATCCATGAATCAATTATTATTACTAATAATTATTATTATTTATATTACCGTAGCAGCTAGCAGTCATGGACCAGGACCTGACTCTGCTAGGTTCTGTAACAGAACAAAAAGTATATTGATAGGGCCTGATTCTCATGTATACTTATGTAACTCAATTGGGCCAGATCCTGAGCGGTTGTAAATCAGCATAGCTTCACTGACACTCAACACTGACATATTTTGAACATTAATTGACTTTACACCAGCTGGGAATCTGGCCCATTGACTGCACTGGAGCACTAGTATGATTGAGAAGGGAATCAGGACTTTAGATTTCAACAGAAGTTGTGAATACTCAGTACTTCTGAAATCGGATCCCAAGATCACTATAATTTTTCGTCTTCATTCTGCACATTTGCCAAATTATGATGAAACCTCTGCGGATAGTAATTGCAAAAATCAAGTCCTCCAAAATTGGAAATGTGGTCAGGAAGGCTTTCTCCAGAACATGACATCAAAGTGATGAAACAGCTGCAAGAAAGCGCAGAGATATGTGTGATGTATTTGGATTGCAGGAAATTAATAATCAAGATTTTGATTATCATAGGCAGGTGCAAGAGATGTGCTTTTCCACAGTTATTCTTCAACATGTATATTGACCACATGGTGCATGAAAGTGGATCAAGAAAAACCACAGTAGAAGCATAAAAACCGTACCATATAATGACTGTACAGAAAGAACAATCTGAGCAAGGAAGAATAGATTAAGGCAGTCTTATTTGCACATAATTTGTTCCTTTGTGAAACTGCTGAAGATCTTAAAAGCCTTTGTAAATGCCTTTAAGGGAATATGACAGAAAAAGGACCTCAAAAATCAATAGTCTTGATTCTTTTTCTCCTAGTTTGCATTAGTGTAACCTACTAGCTCAGCCTGTGTAATTTGGATGTCATCTAAATTTGCAGTTCAGACAGACTGCTAAATGTAGCTCAACAAGACAGAGCCTTGTCTGTCTGATTAGACTAATGTAGAGAAAATGAGGTATCTTATAGGGAGCTCAAAACTGCCATTTCTCATGTAAACTGGAGATTTCAATTCTTCATTCCTTTTCAGTTACAAATTACATCAGGAAACAAAGTGCACATGGAAAATACACAGGAAATCTGCTTTTTTCATTGCTCATTTCTGCAAATGTTTCAAGCTTCTTTGATATCAGAAAAGATCAACCAATTAGTGAATTAAAGAGAAAAAATGATTTTTGTGTCATTAATCAAGATTACTTCCTTTTCCCTGAGGAGAGGAAATACCATAGGCAGCAAGCTGTAATAATGCTCAATGAGCACTAATTTATTTGACAGAAGGTTTGGAACTTCTGAACTCATTCTGATACAATTGTGCTTGCTCTCAAAATGTCTCAGGACTGGCTGAAGACATTGTACGGAAAATTAGTCTCTGTCTCTTTAATGGTGTGAGTGGGGGGGGATGGGAATGGATGCCTTTAAAGCAGTGATGAAGAAATGGATTGACATAATGACAACCTCTTACACATCTCTTTTACTGAATACAGGAAGACATAAGATCCTTTTAATTACTCATTTTCTACCTGCCACAGAGGACACCAGCGGGAACAAAAGAGGAAGAAACAACACTTGTCAAAAATGATCATAAAGTTCTAATTCTTGCAATGGCTTGTGAAAGAGGACATTGTTTTTCTCTGACATGTTATACGACAGCCCCATCTTGTCTGGTGAAGAGTATGGAAATGATGAAGAAACGCTAATAATTTAAACAGCCTTCGCATTGCAAACTACCACTCTGATCTTACAAACACTTATGCACATGGTTTGCTTTACTCACACGCGCAGTCTCATTGAAGTCAATGGGATGTGTCATGCGGGATGTTAAGCACATGAATATTTGCAGAATGGGGACTAAGTGATTATGGACAAGCCTATGATTTGAACTTAGAAAAAAAAATTAAATAAGCATAAAATCTATGTTTAAAGCCTTAAAGCTTTTTGGAGTATTAATGCAGCTGCTTTTGTTTAATGGCTATAAGAGTAGTTTTTATTCCTTCTATGTTTTAAAAATGGTCTCAGCCTAAAAAAATAAAGGGCGATTCTAATGGAAAATACTGTATCAATTGTCCAAGAAAAACCAAATATTTCCTTTACAATAACACTGATATACATAGACCCCTTGACGTCAATGCAAAGACTCCCATTGCCTTCAATGGGCTTTGGATCAGGCCCACATAAACCAGTTGGCTGAATATTCAGAATATACCAAAGAATTGGGAAATCAGGAGTGGATCAATTTAGTTTGGATTCATAGGGTTCCTCTGAAATTGGGAGCACCTACGTATCCATTGATATAGGCAATTATGGTCTAGCCTTTCCCCACATTCTGTACAACCACTTACTTGATCAGATATTCTAGATTTTCCCCTGGAGGACCTAGAACTTGATCCATCACTCTCTACCCCATTCTGTCCCTGACAAAATTCCCAGTAACATCGTTGCTTTTGGCTGGTTTAAAAAGTCTTCACACCTCCTTCCCCCTGTGATATCTCCATGTCTTCTCCATGCTGCTGGCCCGCAATTTCGGTTGGTTGACAGGCAAAATCAGGAAGATCCTGTCTACCTTAGGCAGAGCATGATCAAATGTCTTTATGTTTTACAGTAGCAATGTACACCTGGAAAATAGATTTGGCTTTTTTTTTATTTGAGATAGGGTAGATGTGGGGCTGAAAGTTGCATTAGACATTGAAAAAAGCAAAAACAAAATCAAGATGGATTAGTATAAACACATAGGGCCACCTTGTGCCTTTAGGCTCAGCCCTGAGCAAAGGGGAAGGGGAATGGCATATAAACTGCACAATGGCTGGAGCAGCATTGTGAGGCAGTGTGACTCAAAGACAACCTTTCAGTCACCTTCCAGTCAGTTCTGCTTCCTCCTTACTCCCAGGGCACAGTAATTTACTGGAGCTGTTAGTAACAGTAAATGACTACCTCTCCCCTCTAGCCATACTGGGTACATCGACACCGCACACTAAGCCTGGACTCTGAGTCAGATTTGAGCCTAAGCCCCCCTTCTGTCCACAAACAAATCTGTCTGACTTGGGTCAGCAAGACCTCAGGACCTCTATGTGGGGTGGGACAGAGCATGAATCCTGCTGCGACTCAGGTCCAAGCCCTGTCATTTTGCAGTGTTTTGCATATCGCAGTATGCATGTGTTAGCACGACGGTGAGACCTGGATCCAGCAACTGTAAACCCTGTTTTAGAATTATGGAGTCTAAATGTGTGCTTAGAATCACTGAATCCATAAGCCTGGGGCCCACAGACCCAGGTTTAGAACACAGTGTAAACTTACCCTCTGAATAGGGCCAAAGGTGAAACTGAGGTGCTGCCCATTTTCTCCCTTTTTCTCACACCTCAACTGTGATGAGTACTGTAAAAGAAAGTTGAGATTTTCTACTAATCCTCTGCCTCCAGGAGCAGGAGATTAAAGAAAAACATGAAATATCATGACAGTAAAGATAAAAACGTGAGAGTTGGCAGCACTGTCAGGGTTACTAAGACCATTGATTTCATTTAAAGTGTCTCCATATTAAATATGGACAACATTTGAATATCAATTATCTGAAAGTTCAGGTCAAACCAGAACATTATTGGGTTCACACTGCAAAGGAGAAGCAAAAAGAGAAGTAGAAAACGGGGGAGAGAAATGGAAAAACAGAGTGTGAAATCCTGGCTGCACTGAAATCAATGGAAGTTTTGCTGTTGATTTTAAAGGGGCCAGGGTTTCACCCAGTATAAAAGCCACACACTTATGCTAGCCTCTTGTAGCTATTGGGGACTCTTGTATCTCACACATAATAACTTGGGCTTGCCCTTTAGGGAGAAGAAACAATGCTAAAAATGTCATCACCTTTGAAGAAAATGATGGCTTTAAATTACAGGAGAGGAAGGTTCAGAAACCTAGGCTAGCTCTGTGAACCTAAACCACAGCTGGCAAAGCCCATTTGTCCCTAGAACAAAGAAGGAAAAGATATGCTTGTTTCCAAAGTAAGTCACAAAGGAAATGAATCAAATCGAAAGCCTTTACGCAGTTTTTTGGAGAGGGGCAATCTTCCACTGAGGTTCATGGATTTTTTGGGGTTTTTTTTTTTCCCCTGTGTAAGAACTGAAGCCAGATCATGCTTGGCCAAAAAGTACAAAGGGTTACAGCCTTTGGGGTCATAGACATCAAAGCATAACTGGTACTCCCCCCTCCCATGTGGTCAGAATTGCATCATTTTAGTAATTCCCAGCCTAATATCACTGTGTCTGAGGTAGTGTGGTAAAAGGAACTAGGAATCAGGCAACCTGGGTCCTATTCCAACTCTGCTGGTTATATTTGGCAAGCCACCGCATGTCTCTGTGTCTCAGTTTCCCCATCTGTAAAAATGGGGATGAGTCTCACCTCATTTATAAAGCATTGCATAAAAGGTAGGTATGAGTATTATTATTTTCCTTGGCACAAATGTGGAATTTCTGGGAATGTTTGCCTAAGCATTGTTTCTTCGTCTTCTTTCCTTTTCCTGTCAGATTCCTCTTATCTATTATTTATTCTACTTTTTTACCCTTTTCAACATTTAAATGAGAGACTTTTGGAGGGTGTCTTTTGCTCAAATTCTCATTGTAGAGCTTTGTCTTTTCCTATCTTATTCAAACCATATTTTCTTCCTTTGTTGTCTTTTATCTCTGATTCTGAGTTCTAGTCCCCTTTTTCTGTCTTTTTAGCTGCAATTTATCCTTTTTTTCCTGTATATTTTTCAGCATTTCAACCTTCCCACATTTTCCTTGTGCTTTTTCTTTACTTTTCTTTTCCAGAGCCAGCTTTCCCCCCACCCCGCATTCTGGTACAGTACAGTTACCTCTCCTCTTTTCTTTCGTTCTCAGTGCTCCATTGCATCTGGAACTGTAATGAGAGGGAAAAGAAAAACGCATTCTGTCAGCTCACATCCAAGTTCAGTGAACAGAATTTCTGCAAGGATCCATTTCCCATTAAAACTTATATTCTTTATGTGTTTCTTAACTATTTGCAGTGGGAGCTGGGAAACCCTTTTAGCTTGTTTTATGTGTCTCTGTTGAGTTTAAATGGTCTTTAATCATTTCTCTGTGTGCAGATTAGCCTGGTTTGTGTCACTGTGATGCTCTGCTGTACATGTTCTTTAATGCCTTGACAAACTCATAGTCTTTGAGTTAAAGTTACGTGAGAAAGCAAAGTTATATATGTGTGCAAAATAATGCCCTTTTTTATTTACTTTAAGCAAAAAGAGACTCCTTGACCTTGTCAAACGGCCTGTGTTCTTGACTGAGGGAGTCTTTTCCTGAGCTTTATGTGAAGGCATCACTTCTTTACTGCAGTGTCTTGTATAAAAGTTTTCTATTGAACCCAAGATCACTAACTTGCTCTAAGTGCCCAGCTGGCTCTGCTGGGAACCAGCTTTCTGTGTGGCTTTGACTAGGTTAAGTATAGATAGGTTTGTGAGTTACCTGCTGCTTGGAAAAAGCTGTCGTCTACTAAGCGCCTTGCTGTAAGCCACTGTTTCAAACACTTTGCCTCTAAAGTGCAAAAAATAATCAGGCTTCCTTAGAATTTTAAAAGGGAAGCTCAGAATAAAGTGCATCCGTTCTGTCAAATCATATAAACAGGGTGTAGTTTGGTGATCCTTTAACGTGGATTTTAAGGTCTTCAACCTGCATTTCTTGCTCCCCTAAAACTCACATGGGAGTTCTGGCTGTGCAAGGAATGCCGTATCAGGCTTTAGGCAGTCGCTTTCATATTTGTCCCCCTTGCTTGCTCATTTCCTCTCGGGATTCAGCAGGAGCTAAATCACATATAGAATATTCAGAGTACAAGGGATGTTTCAGCTTTTGCCTAATCCCAGCCAAAAAAATATATGATATATATATATATATATATATATAGTTTCTTCCTTTTTCTCTGCTTGCTGGAGCCTCCCTAGATGGAGTGGCTTCTCTCTTGGGAGACAGCTTCCATGCACGAGAAGCAAAGCTTAAAGCTAATTATGCGTGCAGTGTCAGATTTTCCCCCAAAAAACTCTCATGTGTTCTGGAAGTACAGGGTATACTGCACCCACCACGCCTACATGATATAAAGCAGTCCTCTCGTAGAACCAGCAATGGCATATAATAGCATTTATCCTGTATAAAAGGTTTCTCTGTGAGGAAAAGCAGAGATATTTTTTAATGTTATTTATGCTTTGTTGGTTTCACCTCCTGATAAACAGAACCACTATGTGTGAGATCACTCAGATGTAGCCAGATATTTATTCTGTTTTAAAAAAAGCTATATTTTTTGAACATTTGTGAGTTTGGGGAAGCTCTGACTGTACATGATAAGGACTTAAATTTTGTGCACAGATGGCCCAATAGGCTTTGTAATTATTGTATTGCACCATTCCGTATACAAGGGTTTCATTTATTTAAGATATATTTTTCTTGTAATTGTAATCTATCTTGGTGTGTTGGCTTATATTTTTGCTACTGGAAAGAATATTCATGTAACAGGTTTACTAGCATAGGTTTGCTGCTGTGTAGGGAAGGTTTTATTTATTCCACCCTCTGATAAAGAATGAAGTCTGGTGTAATGTATGGGTATTTTTGGATGACCTAGTGTTGTCATAAAGATAATGTGTCTATTGAGAGAAGCGCTATGTGTGAGTCAAATGATTTGTTCTTAGAGAGCGTTTCCTATTAACATTAAAGAGAGAAATAATTATTTTAAAACTGCTTATTTAAACCCATGAGGAAACATATTTTTCTTGCTCTGGGGAGTAAAAAGCTAGCCATCTACAAATAGAAGATAAGAAACATAACTCTAAATCATTCAGCTAAGCAAAACATATCCATTTTTGTCAATTCCTGTGATTTAATTAAAACACAGAGGTTGATTCCAAACCAAACCAAACCCACACCTAGTTATCACAAGTGTTAATTACAAATCTTCCTTTAACTGAAGGACTAATAGAACTGGATGGCAAACACTTTCCCAATAGCAAACAGATTTACTGACAAATGAAGCAGCATGCAAATTGAGGGCATCTTCTAACCTTTGGACTCCTGCTTTACCACTGCTGTGAATAATAATTGGGAATTGTTTTAGTCAACGTTAGGAACTGTTTATCATTAAATTCTACCTGCAGTTTGCTCAATGAGAATGGGGGAAATAGGCAGCAGGTGGGGGAAGCACCATAATCCAGGAAACCTTTTCTTTCCAATGACACATATGGATGTGAATACTGAATAAAGATCTGAATACAGCCTGCTTGGTGCATACTTCCAGTGGGCTACAGAAATAAAGTAGGAGTTAAAATATCAGCTGCAAGTGTCAGTGCTTGCAGAACAAAGACATTTATGAAGAGTTTATAACTAGAACTGGTTTGGGACAGCTGCGAATGCCAGAAAAGTGCCGGCCTTTACAAACCATACCATTCTCTGCATGCACGCGCACACGACCAAATGAATGACAGTCACAGAAATGACAAGCCTCAGATCATTTTATTTTTAAATAACAGGAAAGGATTTTTGTTTCATTTCTCTTCCCTGACAGTGCTAAAAAACACCTCCTCCATTCTGCTTGGTGTGTGAAATGAGAAAGGGCTATGACAAAGCACAGGAAACTTTTGACAAGGTTACAGTAGGTTCAGATGTGAGGACTCCAAATATGCAAATGATGCTTATCTTAGTTAAAAATATTTATTTGCAGCAATTCAGAGGGGTAAGGCTGAGGAGACCAGGGAGTAGATTATTTTAGCTGCAACCTGGGCACTGATCCTGCAAACGCTTATGCACATGCTTAACTTTACTCACAAAGCTAGCTCCACTGAGGTTGATTGAATTACTAATATTCTTAAAGCTAAGCACATACTTGAGGCATTTGTAGGATTGGGGCATGGAGACTTCACAACAGAGGAGCTCCCCCTCTTTCCTATTTCAGTCCATACACTTTTCTTCTTTGCTCCTTGTTATTGGTGCTCAGACTATACAACAAATTTCAATTCTTTTAAAATTAAGATAAGAGAGTTTTGATTTAAAAATGGTCCCTGCCATTTCAGGGATTTAAAAATATTCCCTGTCATGTCTGTTGATCAGACATTTAAAAGGAATTCCTTGCCATTGAAAGGTCCTGGATTTAAGAAAAATAAGATTCTAACAATACTTTAGATTTATGTCATTGCTTGCAGTGCAGTGCCTTAAAGCGCTTTTCAAACATCAGTGACATTAACCTCAAACATCCATCTGAGGTGGACAAAGATTATCACCACCATTCTACAGAGATGGAACCAGAGGCAGAGGGGTGGAGGACTTAATGACTTATCCTAAATCTACACAGTAAATCAGTGGAGAGCCAGGAATACTAATCAAATCTGCTGATTCCCAGTCCGGTACTCTAACCTCATTTTCAGGACACCTTGTCCTGTGCTTTATCAACTGACTCCATTCTTATCTATGGTGGATTTGTAGAAATGAATGTTTCACTGGCAATCTGCTACTAGCAAATGCCCACCAAAAAGTGACTGATAAGATTGCTGTGTAGAGAAACGATGACAGTATGTTCATTGTTCTTATCTATCACTAGCCTGACATTTGGTTATTAAAATCCTAAACTTACAATGGAAGGTTCCATGGATTGAGCACTAATGACGTTTGGCCCGGTTTGGATCTTTTTTTTTTTGGTTTTCCTGTCCTCCTTGTTGACCCTTAATGATTGTGGAAGTAAAGCTGCAGTTCTCTTCTGGGTGTCATTTCAATAGTGGCCTGGCACTTCTGCTTATTGATCTACCACACTGAATGCCAACTTAACAGGAGTCAGATATTTCCCTTCCAGTGGGCAACTGTTGCAAGGCATAACCTTTTCCTGGGCAATTGAGATCCAGACATTCACTGCTAAACATGCAATTTCAAGTCTTAATCTGACTGGCACCACTGGGATTTGAATGGCGTTCTCTTCAAGGGCAGTGGGATTACACATCAGCCCCCTAGTGTGCCAAAGCATTGCATCAGCTACTTAGCAGCAGCAGTTTTGTATTGTTTATATTCAGATGAGCATAAGTCCCACTATGATTTTATACTGGCTTTGTCTAAACTAGATTAGTGTGAATCAATAGAATCCTTCTTTGAAAGAAATGATTTGTTGCAGACCTCTTGCTGGATCCACTACTGGAAATGGGATCAGTTGGTACAATACTCAGCAAGGTTGATTGGCCGTGCTAAAATGGAGTTAGTGGTTTTTCAGGCATAAAAAATATCTATTACTTCTTGTACAGCCAGTGCCTGATGAAATCCCTTTTTTAATACAATTCTGGATGTGACAGGGGTAGTCCAATGAAGCACTTATTATTTACTTATGTTGGGTGTGCATTTTGGAAAAGAGCTGAGTTGGAAATCATGCAAGCATCTGTTACATAGTTAGATTAAATAATGTAAATGTTTAGAAAATGCAAATGAAGCTCACGATAATTAGTAATGATGCTTTTCTACTGTTATTAATAAGGTAATGCTTCTGGCAGTCACATTTAAATTTCATATGAAGGTTCAAAGCTCTGGAACAATTTCCTGTTATCTAGAAGAACAGAATCCAGGATGAACTTGCTTAGCAAGCTGTACCATGGACTTGTGATTGAGATGGGAACTACAAGTCTTTATTTCTCATCACTGAACCATTGCCTTTTTTTGATATGGTTGATTTCAGGAAGAATGAGAGCTGCATGTGATTGCAAATGATTGTGTCGGGACCTGTGTATGAAGCCTTTTGCAATAACATTTTGAAATGAAAAAGGGAGTCCTCTATGCATTACTTCTAAGACATGTAAACAGATAAAGTAACATCTGCCATGTGAAGAGGAAGAAAACCAAAGGATGATCAATCCACAGCAGCCTTAATATGTAATAGTTACAATGTAAATGTACATTTTCAAAATGAATGCTTTCTGAAATGCCTAGGATCCGGTCAGGGTTGACATCTAAGTCTCTGTTTTTGGCATAAGCTGGTCAGAAATCCTGGCAGAGGCACAGAAAGGGAAGAATACTGAATGTTAACAAAGGCTTCATTAATATTGATGTGTAATTCACAAGCCAGTGAAAAGCTGCATTATTAGCCACCATTGTTATGGTTCTGGCATTAATATTCAATGAGAGTATGTGGGTATTGAAATTCCCTGACTTCTGGGTAGTCCAGTTGTACTATAAAAAAAATACTAGAGCCGTGGGAGTCTGGAACAATCTGCCTAGTAAGCAAGCTCCACTTTGTTTTTTTTTAAAAAAGTCTCCAAACTTACAAGTTCAAAAAGAATACCACATGAATGTTTCTTCTAGCATGGCAAACTATGCCCCACCTGTGTTTAGTTGTTCTTCAGGAGGGGTCCTGCATGCACAAATGGAACTGGCATATGTGCAAGTGCTGAAGTAATGTTATCCTTTCCCTCCCCACCCTGCATACCTCTTGAACAGCACTGCACTGGGAGTTATTTTTGTCCCAAAATATCAGAAGTACACAGTGCACAGAAGAAATGAATGCAAGCCAATACACCTTTCAATCTCAAGTGGAAATAGGTTGAAGTTTGGTACCAAGGCAAAAGGGGTCACGCTCACAATCCCCGCGGTGCAAAGGGCCAACCTAAGATCTGTGCATCACTTACAGAAAACCCGACTTGGGCACCGTCTTGAAGACTTCAGCAGGAAGCCCTTGCATGGGTCCTTCACACAGGGGCAAATCTCCTCCTATGTGATCAGCCATGCCTAGCGAGCATGGTTTGCTCCAGCGGCTATCAGAATTAAACACAGCTTTACTTCATCAAGCTGTAGACGCAGTGATTTCCCCTTCTGTCCCTACCAGCTCTGAATTTTGCCAGTGTGAAAGGAGACAGACCAACCTCCATTTTGCCCTTTGGGATGGAACAGCAAGTTTAGTCCTTGAGAGGTTCAAGCAAATTCCGAAACTCAGAGCATAACTCAGCTGAACCCTCCAAGCTAACCCAGAGGTGGGTTGGGGGTGTGTCCACGGCTTACCCTGTCACACCCTTTTGGGATGTTCTATGCCGCTAGCAGCCCTAGGGCTCATGGCCAGACTGCTCAGGAAACGCTGCCTGAAGTGATCAGGTTGCCTTCTGCCTGACTGCGCTGTCCAGGTGGGGACATCCCTGCATTCTTCTCCCCTCCCCCACTCTGGAGGAACGCTCCGGAAAGCAGGGTGCAAACCTAGCAGAGTGAGAAACGTGCCCTTTTCGCCTGTGACCTTTCTGTCAAACTTGGGATTTCTAGTGACTACTGCTCAGCAAAGCTCACGTATCACACTCTCCTCCGGGATACCTGAGGGCTGAAACAAACCAGGTTTTTTTGCCAGACTAATCCATAACCCAAACAACACTCAAAGGTGAGTCAGCAGCAGGAAATGAGAGAAGAACGGGCAAATGTTGTTAAGTGTGTTTTGGAAGGCTCTCTCTACTGTTTTAGGTCTAACTGATAGTCATAATTAATAATGTATAGAACCAGTAGCTGCTTTTAGATTAGTTAGAACGTAAAAACATAAAAATGGCCATATTGGGTCAGACCAATGGTCAGTCTAGGTCAATATCCTGTCGCCCAACTGAGGCCCGTGCCAGATGCTTCAGAGGGAATGAACAGAACAGGGCAATTATCAAGTGATCCATCCACTGTCGTCAGAACATGCCCCTCCAAAAACAGTGGAATTTAAATTCCTGTGCATGCCTCTGGACTTCTATCATGGCCCCCCTTAGTCATCTCTTTTCTAAAATGAACAGTCCCAGTCCTTTTAATCTCTCATACGGAAGCTGTTTCAGACCCTAGTCGTTTTTGTTGCACTTCTCTGTACCTTTTCCAATTCTAATATAGATATGTTCTGAGATGCGGTGACCAGAACTGCATACAGTATTGTTTTAGTTTAGTACAAGAAATGAAACTCCAAATGTATTTGGAGTGTTAATGGGGCAATATGATGTGGAGAAAGAGACTGAGAGAACTTGTATATTAGATCCTTCAGGAGTCCTTATTTTAGAAGACAGAGAACTGGATTGGGACTTAGAAGACCTGGATTCTATTCCCAGCAGAGCCACTGGTCTTATAGGTGACACTGAGGAAGTCACTTCACCACCGTTCTGTGCCTCAGTTTCCCCATCTGTAAAAAGGGACTAGTGATACTTATATAGTGCTTTGTGAGCTATTGATGAAAAGCACTATATAAGTACTAGGTATTATTGTTAAGGGCATCCTATAGATTTTTATTTCCATCCAAGACTAATAAACCACTTAAATCTTGTTGCATGTTCTGTCCATGTCAGAGCCAGCATAAAATCTCTCTCATCATTAAGGTTCACACCTGGGACATGCTGAGTTTGCTTCTTTTATCCTGTACCCCCGCCATTACCAACACTCCTTTGATATCAGGCTTATTTTTGTCCATAGTGGCTGATAGATCTGCCCTCCTATATGGTCTTCCCCATCTGGAAAGCCTTCCCTTGCCCTCTGCAAATCATTGACCCCTTGACACTCACCAAACACTATCTGAAAAGTAGAGAAGGACAACTGGATCCTTCAGAAAGCTTCTGAACAAGCTCCACACCCAAACATATCCACTTTCAACCCAATCGGTCTTCTGCCTTTGCCGATAGCTTACAAAATCCATCACAAGGTTTGATCAGAAGAATGATGTTTTCCATGTCACTTCCCCAAGACAAAGTCCATCTTGTCTTCCTGGCCTCAGCCTCTCAGTAACGTAACGGTGCTGTACAAAAGCTGAATTTTTATAAAGTGTCATTCTCCAGCGCTTTGCTCTGTGACTAACACCTTTCTGCCTGATTATCTGCTCAAAATATAGCTAACGAATAGGTCTGTTTATTCTTTTGCATTCACCGCAGCCTGTCTTGATGTTCTCTTCTAATCAGAATTTTAAGTGAGTGCCATGCAATCAAAGGTCTTTTAGAGGAAAGTACGATGCTCCTCAGTTTATTCGTGCCCTGAGTATGGGTATTCTGCAAGCAACAATAGGACTCCTAGCCTCATGCCGACACCTACCAGTAAACACTCAGCCAGCAAGTGTAATGCGGAGCAGCACATTTTGCTGGAGCAAATTTGTAATCATTGAAGTATTCTTCTATGGCGAGAGACAAAGATTGACTCCAGCTTGTTAGAGTTGCCCGGCTCTGTGGGGTTGGCAAGAGCTCAGTGCTTTCCATATGTTCTATTGTTCCCAACAATTAGAGGATTAAAAATATATTATATGGCAGTAGCTGATGCTGCTGTCATTTTATCTCAGCAGGCCCATTTTTCAGGCACTTGTGTGGATTTATTGTTGGTAAATTGGTGGGTCTGAGGTGCCCTTTTACCTGGAAGAGGAAGCTGACAGTGAAAAGGGATGTGTTTTCCAGGGTACAGACAGGAAGGGCTTCTTTGTTTTTATGTTCTTCCATGCATTAAGAGCAGCCCTGTACTTTCAGCCTGCGTGATGTTTAGCAGAGATTAATGAACAATACCAAAAAACCAAGGCAAATTTGCCCTGAGACAGCACAGTGTAACATGCAGCATCAAATCTGCCTCATAAAATGGCAGCTGTCTTATACATTTAAAGCTACAGTGCACAGAAAAGAAAATCATAGTAGTTACAGACACCACAAGAATCAGTATCTGGATTTATGAAAGCAATTGACCTGAAATGCTTCCCTGCTCACCCTCTTTTTTAAAATTCATCTTACGAATACAGGATAATTTCATTCTATACAATTCATTTTCCCAGTTGATCAAGCTGTGGATGAATAAGATTGCACCTTACCAAGTATTACACTTAAACCTTTCAATAGGTCCCAGTCAACCTGAATATTAGTTCAGATTGGCCCTCCAACTGGTTACAAAGTACGCGTACGTGTTGCACTACAAAAACATGCATATCCAAGATATTGTCATGGTAATAGCTGTTATTTCTCACTTGACACACTGTATTTAAATTTTGGGTAAGACTCCGCTTCTTTGTTAGAGCTGTGTGAAATGGGATGCAAAATGACATGGAAATCAATGTTTTTCACATATCATTAAAAGTTCAAAAATGTCCCGCTTTCATGGTGAAGTTTGCATGTTTTTGCTTTGGTGAAGGGGGCTATATAAGTACAAAGATTCGATAGTAATAAATAACAATATGTATATTATAATTAACATTGTTTTCTCAGATGGCTAGATGCAGGGATTATTCTCTGACCACGATACTTGCCTTTTGTAATAAAAATTCCAGGGGTGTAAATACTGTTTTCCACATATAGATTGAAAGGAAAAGTGTAAATTTCAGAAATGCCTATGTGATTTAGGAGCCCAAGCGTCATTGAAAGTCAATGGAACTTGGGCTAGAATGTCCAGATGTCCTGATTTATAGGGATAGTCCAGATATTCGGGGCTTTTTCTTATATAGGCACCTATTACCCCCACACCCTTTCCCAATTCTTCACACTTGCTAGCTGGTCACCCCAACTTGAGATCCTCAGTCACTTAGGGTGCTTATGAAAATTTTGCCCAAAGTCTAATTCAAAATGAAGTGTGGAGTCCCAGGGTTGCTCCTTCCCATATGATGACTACAAAAGAGCCTGATATAGAGAAACATATTAGCAATATTCATAAATATTTTGCATTTGCCTAACTTGTCTACTTGTGAAAAGGCCCCTATTTATTCTATGTCTGCTCATGACTCTTCTCAGTGTTGGCTTTGTGTCAGGTGGGCAAGGCTGGCCAAAATCTAAAGGGAAAATACATTTGATATAAAAACACTCAGTATTAAAGAGCTGGTTGCATGAAGCCTCATGATATTCCTTTTGGCGGAAATGTTGAAATCAGTCTGCCACTGATCACCATGGAAATTCTGGCTCCATAGATCTCCTACCCCACTGATATCACCTCTGTTATCCTTTCCGTCTTTTCATAGAGCAACAAACTCCAGGTGCTACAACTGACTTGAACACAAGTTAGCCAGTTGTAGGAAGTCAATTAAGAGTTACACAGCCATATAATTATGACATGGTCCATGATTTTCTTGATCAACATTTTCTCTCCCCATCTCAGTAAATATATGGCATCCATCACCAGTATACAAGCATCCATTAAGTATTTATGGACCTAACCACATAACTTCCTTAAGGTAGAATAGTAATCCTTATTTTATTAGGTGTGAGATCTAAAGCACAGAGAGAGTTGAACCCAGGGCCCATGAATCCCCATCCTATGCTTTAGCCACAAAATCATCCTGTGGTGTCATGTAACCTATGTTAAAATCATAAGCTATCACTTAAAATTCTTAGGGGGCTTCATGGTCCAGGCTTACAGGGTAGGGGGCTTTGTAGGTAAGCATCTGATTTGGGTCTAGCAGCAGTCAGTCTGCAAAGAGCCAGCCTAGAGGAAGATGGGGTGATTGTGCTTTTCTGTCTTAGGGAGCAGCCTGCTTTTTCTTTCACTGTTGTTTTGGTTCTTGTATGTTAAAGTTCTGGATTTTAAGAAGTAAAATAGTGTTATATTGCAACCTTCCAGAAAGAGGATCATGTTTTTATCTCATTTCTCTGTATGCCCTGAACATAACGCATTCTTCTTCCTACTTAGAACAAAAGTTAATGAAAGCCAATGAATAGGATTTTAAAAATAAGTCTGCGTGAATATGTGCAGAGATCTGGCACAGTATAGTCTCTCTGTATATTGTTGGGGAATTAGTAGCTGGTATTACACAGTCTCTGTAAAATTATACGAAAAGGGAGTGTCAGATTTGATGGATGATTACAACAGGTTTTATGGTTGCATTGTGACTTTCTGCATTTAGATAAAAGAAAAAGGAAAAGGCAGTGGGATGGGAGGAGGTGAGGGAAAAGATTGTACATTTGTATTAAATGGCAGAAGTAAGAAGCTCAGAGGAGCGGTTTAAAAGTCCAGAGGCAGAGTGGATAAAAAGTGACATGTTTTTAACACTAGACAGATTTTATGGGAAAGAGGCAAAACATTGCTGTGTTTAACTATGCCTACAATTAATTAACTTTTAATTCTGTTCATTAAGTTTTATTATTTATGCAGCATTGTATTATAAAGTAATGAAGGGGTAGGTCTGATTAAAATTTGAAGTGGGGAGATTCAGCTACAGAGCCAGTATCGTGGCTACACTTGGAAGAGTTCTGTTTCATTAAATCCAGTGGAGCGGCACCCTCTTTCATCAAGTCTGAGGTGAGACAACTATTCTGGTTGCTCAGGTCTTCTCAATTGCTTTGTAAGAAACATACTAGCAATATTCATAAATATCTATAACATAGATTTATCTGACTGGTGAGCAGCTGCTGTTGTAGCGTAATTCCCTTCATGAATCCATCCATCCATCCATCTCACAGCATTTAAAGCCGGTTCACTCGATATAGGAAAATTGGGGTTGAGTGCTATAAGACTTGGAGGGTGGGCTCTCCCTTCCCAGTGGTGTGGCTAGTCTAATCCCAACTGAGAGAGAAAAGCTCTATTTCCTCCCCTTGTCAGGGGAGAACAAGGCCCAAAATAAAAAGTTTACTCTGCTCCAGAGGTCAGCTGAGGGAGCAAAATGCTTTGCTGACGCTGAGCTTGCGTAGAATCTGAATCCAAGCCCAGCCCACTCCTTGCCTCCTCTTATGCCTGTCAGCTATAAATGTTCAGTTAATCAGCCAGCCTCAGATGCTTCCACTCCCCAGCCAATTAACCCCCTGCTGTCTGGTTCCAAATCCTGCAGACTTGACAAGGAGAATCGAGGTTTGGCTCTTATTTCTATCTAGGTGGACACAACTCAATTGCCCCAAAGCATGCTGGGACCCACATGGATAATACACCCCACCCCCATAAGCAAGAATGCTTGTTCAGTAGATGGTTATGACATGAGAATGCCACCTCTTCTGGCCTGAATATCGAAGCTTTTCATTCTCTTTTGGGCACCATGGACTGAATATGCCTTTAGGGACTGCTTTGACTCGCATTTACTTCAATAGGAGCTTAGAGAGGGTGTAACTACCGTCACTACTTGGCTGCATGAAGCTGAACACCGAGTCTGGCCTCAGGAGCTGAACAGCTCTAACTGTCTCTGGATCCCTTGGGAAAATGTCTTGTGAAATTTTAATGAAGCTCTGGCTTAGGCACTACTGCTGCTTTTCTCTTGCTCAGATGAGTGTGTCTTCTCTGTTGCAATAGGTGATGAACAATATTTATTACAGTCCAAACTTGTTCACCCTATTGACACAAACTGTCTAACTGAGAGACAAGGATTGTTCATGGGCAGAAGATGAACATGGTGTAACCCTCCATCACCACTGCTGGCCATAGTATTAAATTCCGCAAACATTCCCCATATTGCACAGACATTTGCATCTATATTTCTGGAGGGTCCACACGAATTCTGTGAGCTCATGAAAACTTTCAGGCTTGCTGACGCAGCTTCTTTTTATACTTCCTGATTGCAGAGTTCATTTACTCTCCAACAAACTGCTAATTAGAAGGGTTGGCCCAAAAACAATTTTGTTTCACGAAAAACTTAGAGGTTTCATAATATTTTCATTCCAATGTAGAATAGAAATGAGACCTTTCAAAAAAATTTGAGGGGGATTTTATAGTTGGGTGGCTAGTGCAGTGGCCTGGGCTAGGAGATATCCTAGTACAAATCCCTGTTCTGCCTGATTTGGAGCAGGGACATGAACCTGGGTTGTCTACATTCCCAGCATGCGTGCTAAACACCAAACTGCACAGTCAATCCCCCTTCTCTGGCCCAATGACTATAAAATTATTCATAAAAAGTGGAACAACTCCAACACTATAGCCTGGTGCTTAGCGCACTCACCTGGGATGTGGGGGATTCAGGTTTAACTGTCCACTCCAAATCACCAGAGCAGGGACTTGAAATTAGGACTCCCCGATGAGTTCCCTGTCCAGTAGGTTATTCTGTGGTGGATCTTTTGAGTCAGAAGTTCCATCTTGGACCTGAGAAATATTCATAGAAAATGATACATTTTCATGAAACAGCTTTTTTCAACAGGAAAAAAATCCAGTCTCATATTTCCGACCAACTCTACTAATTACGTCCTGTCATGGAGGTTTAGCATCATCCCCTTGCAACTTCTGATCGGTTTCTCCACACAAAACCCTCTGGTGTTAGTATCCCCCATAAATCATTCACAAACAGTGTGGGCTTTTGAGGTTAGTCTACTTTAATTTCCCATTTTGTACTTCAGTGTTACTGGTGTATAATATACTGTTAGAGCTCACTTGTGTTTTTTAGCCACTGGCTTGTGTTGGGCGCAGTATGGTGCTGCACTGCTATATAAGATATCTGAGAAGGATTGTATCTCAGGGAGAAACAATCCCTCCTGGAGCCATTAGGCACACAAGGGGAAGAGCCACCTCTTAGAAAGATAAAGCATAATCTCCTTTCTTAGGCTGGCCAGTTCCACTGGTTAGTGCAGAATGGAAACAGGGCCATTGTCCAAATTACTCCTTGCCCACTCTCTACCACTGTAGCTTGTGCTGCATAGGGTACTAGCAAACAGCAACCTTCAGAAAAGAATTGGCCCCGTCACAGAATAACTGAGGAGGAAAGTTCCTAGTTACATTCCCAACTTGCATGGCTCAGCTGCAATGTGTTATCAAAACTGTCCTGCAGAAAGCTGAGATGAGCAGCAAATATTAATATTTCTGCTAATATTAAATGCAAAATGTGGGTCTGGCCCAAAGCATAAAGTGAATGGAAAACCTCGTATTGACTTCACTGGGCTTTGGATCAAATCCTAACAGCAAGAAAGCAGAAATTAATGGGATTAAATTGCTATTCAATATAAGGTTGGTCCAAACGATACCTAAAGGGATAATCTAGATGGAAGAATATTTACAATGATGAAAAATAAATGAACAAACAACATTTCTATCCTAGCATCCATGAAAGCTTGGGACATCTAAGGGCTTGATTTTGGCAGCTTTACTGACATAGAACAGTACCTTACTCCATTGAAGTGGAGTGTGGAATAAGGTGCTACTCAACACAGGTAAGAGTATAAAAGAGTATAAAAAACTGGCTATAAAAATTGGAGCTGGTTGAACATTTTCATGAAAAATTTCTAATATTTTGCAAAAAATTGCCAGCATTTTCCAACTCATTAAAGATGGACATGGAGGTAAATGTTTGCATCATTGTTAGTTCTTACCTCACACTCTTTCCTTCCCAGAACAATACGCTGTCAAACACAGGCAGAAATAATGAATTGGGTCTGAATTCCAAGTCTGCAGTGCTTAGCAGTTAGGTGTGGAATATTAAAGCTACCTACAAATCTTCCATTGCCTCTGAAATCTGACAGGAGGGCAGGAAAAGAAACTAAAAACAATTGAGGTGCAATGTATTGCAGTTAGGGAAAGTGAATACTGCTATCAGGTAACAATAGCTTTTCTAAATTATGGCAGAAAACCTTAATAACAGTGATTATGTGGAGAACAAAACTTGGAATACGTCCCTGAGGGATAAAAAAGAAAAACCAGTGAGACTGGTACTACCACCATAGAGCAAATTTTTATATTTATAAAATAAGGAATTCATTTGTTTTGGTACCATCTAATTTCCAATGAATAAGAATTACTTTCATGCCATGTCTGAGTCAGATGGGATTTAAGTTGAATTTACCTTGAGCTATATGAGTATTATAAAGTGAAACCTTTTTTCCATAGATATGAGTCTGTTCAGAGCTTGTATATTACAGTTTGCCTTATTACTTCTCATGGATTGAAGCCTTAGGCTCTGTAAGTGAGTTGCCCAAAACTGAAGGACCATTACAAGGCTTTGACAACCAACAACCTGCATTAACAAATGATGTGGGTATTTCATCTGAAGTGGGAAGAATAAAGGATATTGCTCTAAGTCAGTGAGGAGAATGAAAGACTTATTATAGGTTGAGTACAAAAGATGAGCCCAATCCTGATTGCTTTCTGTAAGAACAATTAAAAGGAGACTTTCAAAGATACACACTTTCACTAGTTCCTTCTTCAAGTAATTTCCATTTATTTTCCCCACTGCTTTTCCTTCTCTGCAGCCCACACTGATCAGTGAGTGCTGCCTTCATTAATGGCTGAATTACTGCAGTCTGACTGCGACTCCTGTGCTGGCCTGAAGAACGAAGCAGTGCTGATGGAGAATTAAGTGGTTTACATTATTGTGACTGGGGGTCCTGACATCCCAGTTTTATATTAGGAATCTGTATATAAGAGCCAAAAATCCGATCTTAAATTTAGGTTTTTAAATTTTTATTTAGGAACCTAATTCAGTGGCCTAGTATTCAAAAGTGCTGGGCATCCAGCAACCCTCCACTGATATCAATGCGAGGCTGCCGAGTGCTCAACGCCTCTTAAAACCAGACAATGTATTTACTTTAGGCACTTATTTTTGAAAATGTGGGCCCACATTCCTCATGACTGTACTATGATGTATCTTAACTTCATCGTCAGCAGCATCACACACGCCTGCTAGACATCTGTGCATCCGTGAATGGAATGATGTGCTGTGTTCACATGATGAACTATGAGGTTGGAATTAAAGGGTTTGTGTTCTGTGCTGATCATTAAGAATGTGGTGTGGTTATCATGTAACTGGAGCAATGCACAAGCTCATGCTTCAGGGTCTCAGCTGACCACCCGCAGCAGTGAAGTCTCTCAACTCAATGTATTCCTTTTTTTTTTTAGTCCACTTCCTCTGAAGCATCAGAGATGGCTGCAGCTGGAGATGGGACACTGGATGGGGAGGCCAGGGCTCTGAGGTTGCATTAAGCATTCCCTCTCTCAGATGCTTGGCTGGCTGATTCTTGCTTATGTGCTCAGGGACTAATTGATCACCATATAGGGTTGTGAGGAAGGAACACACACCATCCCCCTCCAGTCAGATTGGCAGTGATCTTGGGGAGATTATGCCCTCCTCTGCAGTGGGTAGGTGTGGGTCACCTTTCAGGATTATCTGGGTATATCTCACTTAATCTTTCCCTGCCATAGTGGGCATTGGTGCACATTGGTCCTTTCTAGTCTCTACAGGTGGCACATAATAGTCTCCCGTAGGCTCTAATGCATGTGGTCTTTGAATCACTGGTAGATGTTTAGAATTATTTCACAGTCATTTGGATGTTATTTTACATAGAGGGGAAAGTAACAATGATGGGATACATATATCCAATTAAAGAAAATTTTAAAAGAAAGAAAGAAAAGAAAACAGCTAGGGTAAGAAAAGGAGCTGTTACAGAATATTCTAGAATGATGACTGCGATAGTTCGGACATATGTCAAGAATGGATCCGGAAATGTTACCATTCTAACCACGTGAAGGTATAAAATACTGCAGATATGGAAAGACTAATATTAAGGGGTAACATTCAAAGCATCATGCAGGAATTTATTCATGTAAATCCTACTGACTTTAAGGGGTAATATAAAACTTATCCGCACTCCAGTAGTGTAAAGGGAAAAGGAGCCATGCCCTGAAACATAAAAATCTGAAAGTAAAAACTCACCCCTCATTTTACTCTTCCTCTGTCCCTCTCCTTAAACAATTCCCAGCTTTACACTCTCCTAAATGCCTCCTCTCAAACTCCATTCAGAAGCTTGCTGACATGGTCTAATATTGTTTTATGGTACAGCTGTATCCTGTTTCCTACCACTTCACTCAGAAGGAGCTTGTGTTACTGCTCCCTAGGAACTTTCTTTTGTTTACATCGCTGATGTGATAGGCTGGAAT
Organism: Mesoclemmys tuberculata; assembly: GCA_007922155.1. Taxonomy (NCBI): domain Eukaryota; kingdom Metazoa; phylum Chordata; order Testudines; family Chelidae; genus Mesoclemmys; species Mesoclemmys tuberculata. The sequence continues at coordinate 18,628,252 of ML675611.1, read as the reverse complement.
ATTCCTATTTATGCTAATTTATGTTGGTGCACATTGTTTTGTTTTATATAATTTTGTCTGGCTTGGTTTGTTCTTAGTTTGTAAGAGATGGCCCTGGACCAAAGTGCTGGATGTGAAATTCCCTAAACTTCGGGATCAGGACTGGATCTAAATCTTTGTCCAAGCTTTAAAGGGTAGCTGTGTTAGTCTGTTTACAGCAAAAACAATGAGAGTCCTGTAGCACCTTAAAGACTAACACATTTCTGTGGACATAAGCTTTCATGGCCGGCAACCCACTTCGTCAGATGCAAGATGCATCTGAAGTGGGGTGTAGCCCACAAAAGCTTATGCCCACAGAAATTTGTTAGTCTTTAAGGTGCTACAGGACTCTCATTGTTTTTGTCCAAGCTTTGTTGTTCATGTCTAGAGCTGCTCGAATTCTTCACTGTGATTTGTTCATTATTTAAAGTGTCTGTTTCATACAGTGTGTGGCAACAAATTTTAGCCAAAGGTTTGCTGTTTGGACCACACACTGGTCACCTAAATCACCAAAAGTAAAAGCTTTCTTTCTCTTAAAAAAGACATTTTCATATTTAACGATTCTCTCAGCTGACCTACGGAAAATCAATTGATAAAGTCATGGGATATTTAGCCATCCCAACATTATGGTACTTTAATGAAATTACCAAAGGTGCTGAAATGGTTGGAAAGCCAGACACATTCAAATTAGACACAATTTTTTTATAAACAGTGAAAGTGATTGACCATTTGAACAAGCTACTAAGGGAAGTGGTGGATTCTCCAACTCTTGATGTCTTCAGAACAAGACTGGATGCCTTTCTGAAAGATATCCTTTAGCCAGACACAAATTATTGGGCTCAATACAGGGGTAACATGGTGAAATGTATTGGCCTATAATATACAGGTGGTCCAGCTAGACGATCTAATGGTCCCTTCTGGCCTTAATCCATTAAAAAGCACTTTGAGGTCTATAGGTGAAAAAGCTCTACATTAGAAGTAGGTATTATCTCTAAGGTCTGACTGATGGTGATATCAGATATCAGGTGGTCAGATTCAGATGCTGGTATCAGTCAAATATTTTTTCTTTGTACAATTATTATTTTTACATGTTACACAATGGACACTAATCTCACGTTTCTAAGGCCTTGCTTCTCTTATATTTTACTTACAGAGCACCCTCATGCTTTCACACTCTCTGATTTAAGGAGAGGAACTTCATTCATTTTACTTCCATTAGGCCTGCTATTCTCTGCCCCATCAAGCGTTCTCCAGCTCAGGTGCAAGTCTATCAGATATTTCCGAGGTGTAAGTCTCCAGCGTCTCCTCACCATTCCACATTTTTATAGGCCCCTCTGATTCGTCACTGTGACTTTCTTCAGCATGCTATGAACATTAGGCCAAAGTCTGAGGTTCTAGCTCAATTTTCACCAACATGAGAGGGCATTTCACTCAGTGAGGTTGGACTGAGTAAAAACTGAAAATGGGCCAAATCCTCATGCCCTTCATTATTTTTGTTGCCTGCCATTTCTTCTTTCCCTTCTTCTATTCTGCCTATTAGCCAACCTTCTGCAATGTTATTGGCTGGCTAGGGAAGCAAGTGATGTGTAACCAGCAGCTTTCCTCCTGGTCAGCCAGTCTAACAGGGACAAAGGGAACTCTTAGCTCCAAAGCCTTGGCTTCATTTGAAAGTATCAAACACAGCATGCTCTGTTGAATTGCTCCCCAAATTATTTCTGATTTCCATGACAGTATTCGGTTCGAAATGACAACCAAAATATGAAAGGCATGTTAAAGTGCCTTCACTATGAATTAGAGAGAATGATTTGTCCTTTCACCATACCCCTGTTCATCTGCTGTCATTTTGGGATGGTTCAGCAGAACTCTTAGGCACGATCAGGCATAGATGCTGCTTTTGTTACTGCACTGCTATCTGAATCTTCCCCTTTTTATACATTTCTCTCCAAGCACAAGTGCAACTGTCCCCTAGGCCCCACAGTTATTTCGACACCTTCTGTCTATTATAATTCCAAGCTGTTCTGTGAGGCCTATTTGTGCAAAATGACACAAAAATCTGCCAAGTCACGTGGGAGTCTAAGGAAAATGTTTCATTCTCCCTACATGATCTAGTAACGTCAATGAGGAAACAATATCAAGTGACTTGGTTTACCCTAAGATATAATAAATTCTGATGTCTGAGGGGGTTAATATTAAAAGCTTATGACATTTTGTGGTGCTTGAGCATAATAAAATAAGAACACAGTATGCCAAGCAACAGGCAGCAGTCTATAAACACATCAGCCCTGCTTTTCATCTCATTTACACAACTTTAAATCCACAGTACTCCTACTAATTTTAATGGAGTATCTTTGAGTTTACACAGATAGAATCAAGATTACAACCTGACCCACTCTCCTATGTTATCTTTGGGAAATTTACTGTCAAGCCCAGAGTGTCAAAAACTCACAGGCAGCCTGGTAAGACATTATGTGGAACAGGCACGCAACCCTGCATGTCAGAGAAATCCATCTTAATTTTCAAAGACTAGTACAGTTGTAAAATGAGTTCAGAGGCTCTAGGCCCAAGCATAGTTGGGGACAAAGCAATGCCACCAATGATACATATGTATTGCATGTTCAGTTTTTTTTGTGATTTTCAAAGATTATGAATGTCAATTATTAGTGTCAGTGTCCTTAAATGGGATTGATTAGTGTATGCAAAGAGTGTCTCCATTTGCAATGTGAGCTCTTGCTTTGTATTGAAATGCTTAACAAAGCATACAACCCTAAAAAGGAAACAACTAATATGACTGTATTAAACAAATAATGCAGACACGTAAAAGATACCACATACAGCTTGGCGCATTGTTCAAAACAACTTGTGCATCTTGAAATATAGCCTTTGATTCGTACTACTACTTTAGGCCTGTTTCTCTTCTGATACCAGTTTCATGTTGATATAACCTTATTTGAGTTCAGTGGACTTACTCTGTAAATGTAAATCAGAGAAGAATAAACCCCTGCACATCTAAGACAGGGCATTGTCTCTTCATTAGTAAGGAATAAAACAAGTCTCATACTTTGACATGATTTATAGCTGTGAGATTAAGCCCGATAACAGGATGAGTTCAATCTATAGCTCCTAGAACTGATAGATTATCTTGTTTTATTAAATTCATGCCTGGCTTGCTATTGAAGCTGTATATTAAAAGGAAAACAAATATGGCATGCCTATATCCTGCTATCTATTCCAGGAATAGATTTCCTCATGCATCCTAATCATTGGGAAACTTGGTATGAAAATCGATGACCAGCTAAGGCTCCCGGTGACCAGCTGTCCTGAGAACAACGTTTCCATGTTACAACGTTTCCATGTTAATGTCACATTCAAAGAAGGGCTCATTCCTATTCTCATTGAAAGTGATGAGAGTTTTACCATTGACTTCAATGGGAGCAGGATTGGGCCCTAATACTTTTCACTGGAGATTACAGGGCTGCCATTTTCTTCATTTTTAAAGGTGTAAAGCTCTTATGCACTTGGCTTTCAGTGTTGACGGATCCAGAAACAGTCATCTTGTCACCAATGTGAGGTCAAAAAGAGAGTCATTCTACCCTGGTGATATTTATCCGTTTTCCTCCTGGATCCAGTTTGCTTGATCCTTTTAAGTTCTGGTGACCACAATTCAAGAAGGATGTTGATAAATTGGAAGGGTTCAGAGAAGAGCCACAAGAATGATTAAAAAATTAGAAAATATACCTTGTGGTGAGAGACACAAAGAGCTCATTCTGTTTAGCTTAACAGAAAGAAAGTTGGGGGTGACTTGATTACAGTCTATAAATAGTTACATAAGGAACAACTATTTAACAATGGGCTCTTCAGTTTGGCAGAGAAATGCGTACTATGATCCAATGGCTGAAAGTTGAAGCTAGACAAATTCAGACTGGAAGTAAGGCATACATTTTTAACTATGAGAGTAATTAACTATTTACCAAGGGTCGTGGTGGATTCTCCATCACAGTCAGACAATTTTAAAATCAAGATTGGATGTTTTTCTTAAAGGTCTGCTGTAGGAATTATTTTGGGGAAAGTTCTCTGGCTTGTGTTATATGGGAAGTCAGACAAGATGATCACATTGGTCTCTTCTGGCCTTTGAATCTATGACAGGGTCTTTCCCTTCTAATCTGGCTGGGATTATTTAGTTGGGGTTGGTCCTGCTTTGAACAGGGGGTTGGACTAGATGACCTCTTGAGGTCTCTTCCAACCCTAATCTTCTATGATTCCATGATTAATCCACACTTCTAGAGGCATCCTGTCCACTCACATTTATTATTAGTGATTTTCTGGTAGTTATTTACACACAACTTTCTATTTCATTATCTCTTTCACCTCTCTTCTGCATAAATTTGCCCAGCCTGAGAAGTGACCCAGAAGTTCACCACTGGCAAACTGAATATCCTTCCCCTGCTTTGGCAGATTGAATTGATGTAGCTAGGCATGCACTGCTAGGCATGTAGCAGTGCAACTAACACTTGGCTGAAAAATGTCATGCACATCTCATTCTCTGAGTGGCAGCCCCTTATGTGTGTAATTCTCGGGATTTTAGAAGTGCAGACGAGACGAGTATTTGAAAGGTTAGCTTGGCATTCAACCATGCTTGCAATGAAACGTGGCTCCATATGTCCTTGGCAATATCATTAGATAGTTCGTAATAACACAAATTTCTAAGGCAGTGTTCTTATAGTAATTAATCAGACATGTGTTTGGCTTTTCTGTTATTTCCCCACACCTTGGTGTAGAGAAGAGTATTGCAGCCCAACAGATTTTAAATGCTACACATAAGAATTTATTTAAAACTGCAATAGTCATATGATTTGCCATCAATGGCTTGGAAATATAAAACCTTCCTGAGGGGTAGGGGGTCACAGTGTTAAACTGCTACCCTGTGAGTAAGAAAATGACTAAGAATGATCTGTAATGGCTAGAGCTGAAACCCTGTAGGCATTATTCCATATTCCAGGTAAGATTATTAACCAAGGTATATGGAAGAGGAGATAGAACGAAGGAGCAGTAGAGAATTCTTAATTACTGCTCTTAATTTTACAGTAGCAGCCAATATTTCATGTACTGCTATTTCTGCTAGAGCAGTGAAAGCTTACACAAATTCTCTCGCAAACAGGCTCTTTGGCTTTCTCTCTGTCTCCTGATGTGTAACTATGAAACCACTGGAAAGGCATGAACCAAAACAGGACTTAGAGGAAGTTATTTGATGTTTCTTTAAAATAACCACACTTACACCTCGAGGCAGCTGTGAGGGGGGGGGGGAAAGAGGGTGGGTTGAACCTGAGGAGAACAAAGAAAGGGGAAGAAATGAGGCTGGGTGCAGAGCAAGGTTGGGTAGGGGAAAACAGAACAAAAGAAAGGGAAAGGGAAATGCAGCCAGAGGAAAAGATGGCAATAAAAGATGCTCAGGACCCTATCAGAGGTCTTGTGATAGTTCTTGGCAAGGAGCTTGCATTCTGATGCTGTGCTGAAGCAGAAAAGGACATCTATTCCAATGACAAGGATTTCAAAACCACTGACCCTGCACTCCTGCTCTGAGCTGCAGAACCCTACTAGCGATCCCCATTTTGGGATGCAATAAATCGACGTGTTCAAAGTGTGACGTGCCTTCAATTCAGTCAATCATGAGATACCCTTACTATTAAAAACTTGCGCTTTATTTCTAGTCTAAATTTGTCTACCTTTAAGTTCCAGCCATTGGCTCTTATTATATCTTTGCCTGATAGACTGGAGAGCCCTCTGATCATATTTGTGCTTCCCATTTAGGTGATTGTGATCAAGTCACCCATTCACCTTCTCTTGGACAAACTACATAAATTGAGCTTCTGCAGGTCTTCATATTTTCCAATCCTCCAATCTCCTCTTTGAACCCTCTCCATTATATCAACATCCTTCTTGAATTATGGACACCAGGACCAGACAGAGCATTCCAGTAGCAGTCACACCAGTGCTTCTAACTGGGGGAAGAAAATGGTCTAAGGAACAGGCAAGTGACAAAACTGGTTCCTCAGCTGAAGGGATTTGCAGAACCCATTTCTGAAGAAGATAGCCATAGTCACCAGAAATGCCTTTTTCATCTCCAGATAAGAAGACTTTGTCCATGCCTCTGACCTACCTGTGCTATTTAATTCCAGAATGCAACACCGTAACTCATTCTACCAGTCCCAAGGCAAGAAGTCTGCTAAGTAAGGTGAGTTTAAGTGAATATATGTTCCTAGCGCTCCCATACTTGCACTGGTTCCATGTTCATATACCCAGATCTGGCTCCCCATTCATACCCAAATCTACACCAGTATTCTAGTACTGATTCATAACCCCATGAATGGGATAGGCTCCACTATGTCAAGGAACACTCTTTTTTCAGAACCTGTCCCAGCAAACTATAATTATCAGAGCCCCGGTATCAAATTAATGAAACTGGAGGTGAAGACTTTCTAAAACAAGCCCCAAGTTCTGGAACAACCTGACAAAGGGGAATCAGAAAGCATCCTGCCCTTGTCATCTCTACATTGCACGGTAAGATTAATCTCATTCCCCAGAGAACCACACTAGAAGAGAATGTGGTGACTAGTTCAAAGGCAGCAGCACCAAGAGCAGGATGCAGAGATAGTTGCCTTTTCTAGACACTTTTCAGTGTCTCTGTAATGTATGTGCAGAACCCAGATAACAGGTCTTCTAGAAGCCCTTAAAGACAGAAAGAAAGCGACAGTAAATATACTGCCACTTTGTCCCCTTGCTCCCAGTCTCAGGTTCTTACCCTTCGTTCTCATTTTGAGCCATAGCTTCATAAACAGATTTTGAATAAAATCCATGATTTCCTTCCAAGCTTCCTTATTTACTGAGAATCCCCAAATAGCCTACTTTAGGATCCTGGCTACAATTCCAATCAGACTGAATCTCCCTGTATTTTCCCCTTACTGTCTCCATAGCTGAGCCTCTCTATAAAGCTCTCTAGGATATGCCTACACTGCAGTTAGACCCCCGCGGCTGGCCTATGCCAACTGACTCAGGCTAAGGGGCTTGGGCTAAGGGGCTGTTTAATTGCGGTGATGGCGGCCAGGCTCGGGCTACAGCCTGAGCTCTGGGACTGGCCCACCTAGCAGGATCCTACAGCCCTATCCGCTTCCCAAGCCTGAATATCTACACCACAGTTAAGCAACGCCTTAGCCTGAGCCTCGCAAGCCCAAGTCAGCTGGCATAGGCCAGCTGTGGGTTTTTAACTGCAGTGCAGACGTGCTAAGTCACCCCAGTTCCCAGAAAGTTTTCACATGTTTCACTTCTTCCAGTGTTCCTCAAACAGAGAAACAGCTCTGTAAAGGCACTTTTGATAGGCACTGTGAGGGTGCAACTCACACCGAGTCATGATTTCATGTCATCTGGCTCCCTTGCAAGACTGACAGACATGAAACCATCAGGTAAATTCAGCCATAAGGAATACAGTGAGTCAGATGCAAGTAAAACAGAGAAACAGAAAAATTAAGCATGTTGTGTGTCAGCTGTTTTGCTAGTGTTTGAATGAGGCCTGGTCTACACTGCTGGCAAAATTCGAGCTTACTCAGGTCCTGAAGGGTCCTCAAAAGCTTGTCTCTCTCACCCAACAGAAGCTGGTCCAATAAAAGCTATTACCTCACTCACCTTGTCTCTCTAATATCATGGGACTGGCATGGCTACAATAACACTGCATATAAGAAATACTTTGACATAGCTGGAAATCATGCACGGATCAGGAGAAGCGGAGAAGGTGGTGAGAGCACCACACCTCCTATCCTGTGTGGGTTTCCATGCCACTGGCCCTGGCACGTGCCTATAGCAGTTCCTCTCTATTCTGTAAACACTGAAACCAACCAAAATACTTACAGGCCTTTTATCAAGGCCACACCATTATATATACTATTATAGAGAACTTGGTCCTTCATATCCTCATTCCTGTGAGCAGTTCAACTGAATTCAAACGCACCCTAAGAAAAGCTCACAGACCTGGACCTCAGGGCTCAATTCTGCCCACAGTACATGGAGCTGCTTCTGTGGCCTTCAGGTGGAACTAGCAACTGTGTAACTAAAGGCAAAATAAACCCCCCTGTGAGCAGAATTATGCAGTTCAATGACATGCAGTGCTCACAATGTGGATGCAGAACAAAATGATGGCAGTAGGAGAGAGCCCATTCTTTGATCACTTCAGCATTTCTTTAGAAAGTGATTGCACCAGTCAAAGCCCAGGTCTTTGACTGTTGCAGCAAAGTGGTGTGCTTTAATTACAATAAATTAGCTACCATGAATAGGGATAAATCAGTCACTTAGTAAAGCATATTAGCAGCATCCTGATATTTCACAAGTAGCTGCACATTTCAGCTAGATAAGATGGTCATTGGCTGTCCTTTCCGTACGCAAAGATATAATAGAAAACCTAATGATGACAATTTAAAAATAAAACCTCATACAAACAGGCAAGGCGCTATCAAGTTCTATGCAATGTCCTGGGTTACTTTCTCCTTGGTGGAACTCCACTGATGTCTTTGGAATTGTTATACCACTGATGAAGTTGGCTCTCTCTGCAAAATTTCTTTGTCCTGCAGTACAAACAGATTTAGCTGTATCCTAACCCTTTGTGCTATTCTGCTGATGATCAGTAGGGCTGTTTTAGTTAAGTGTTAGCGTTTTTAAAAAGAAACACCCATTTCCAGGCCGTTATAAATCAACCACAATAATTTGCTCTGGGCTGAAACATGTGGTATACAATATTTTAACATAGGAGGATTATTTATTATTACTGTATCTGGTTTACATCAGTTTGAACATAAAAAAACCCTACTTTCAGTTTTCATGTTATATCTTCAGCTGAAAAATGTTTTTGATGTAAGAACTGAAGTGTACCAGGCCATTCGTTCATTCTGTGAGAGGCGTAACTCAGATGGCTGCTGTACCGGCCAACACACCAGGGACTGAACCATGCACTTCCAGAGCTATATACATGATCTGCAGATACTTCGTTAGGGCTGTAACCAACACATATCCTCTGTGGATAGGGCTCTGAGGGGTACCTGCAGAGCCGGTGCTAGGCATAAGCAGCCTAAGCAATTGCTTAGGGCCCCAATAAGCTCAAGGAGCTATTAATTATTAGTAGTATGTGTTGTGTGTGTGTGCGGGGGGCGGGAGTGGGGGTTTCCTGCTCAGGGCCCCCAATAGGTTAGCACCAGCACTGGGCACCTGTTATACACACACTAACCAGAGGGTTACACAATCACGCTACCGACAGTAGGGACCTATTCCTCATCACTTCCCAACCTTTTACAGACCCTGTGAAATCCTCCTTAAAATAAATCCCCTGTTGTAATGCACTCTGATGTGTTCCCTCCTCTGCTTGAGACTAAAGCTGCTGCTGGGAAGTTGTGAGGTGCAGAAGAACGGTCAGCTGATGGAAGCAGTGTGTGTGGAGACTCACTCAGTCAGGTCTGCCATTAACACTCACTCAGTTGTGAGGTAGGAGGATGGGATGGAGCCAGTGGGGTCAGGCAGCTGGAGCAGGAAGAGGGGTGGAAACAGTGAGGCCTGGGACCCAGAGAACAAAGAGGCGGTGGTGGGGAGGAAAGGAGAAATAGGATAGTGAAGCAAGGGGAGGCTAGAAGGGCAGACTGGGAAAAATGGACATGGGTATGAGGGAGAGACTGAAAGTACATGAGAAAAAAGGGAGGGACCTAATGAGCCAGATTTTGCTCATAGGCCTCAATTCACCAAAGCACTTAAGGCCATACTAAGTTATAAGCATGTAATATAAGCTTAAGTTCCGCTGAAGTCATTTCAATGGGACTTTAGCTCAGCTTTTATTGTTTTGCCAAATAGGATGATCTTAAGAGCTTTGCTGATTTCTGGGCCTGACTTTTTTTTTTTTTAAACACAAAATTTACTCAACTTTCCCAGAGAATTAAAATTAGAGGGTGTTTGAATTTACAGGGTGGGTTGGAAAATAACTAGACTGGTAAAACTGCATGTAACTAGTTGACCACTGGCAGCAGGGGGAAAATCGGGGGGGGGGTTCATCCCCTATAGGGGGTTGTAGAGAAATCCCTGCACAAGGGTAAATCTAAAGTAATTCCATCAGTGGCGCATCAGGGCCAACATATGAAGGTGATGTAGGGGAGTAATGGAGTTGGTGGTGGTGGTATAGGCAAGCAGGGAATGAGTTTAACAGTTTTAAAAAAGAGCTGATGTAAAACAAAGAAGCAAAATGACAGAAAAAGATGGAGGAGAGAATACACCAAGATATGCTTCAAATGGCAGGAAAAGCAAAAGTGTGATACATGTAGGGGAAAGGGAAAGAGAATGCTAAACAAAACCAAGGGAAGCAGTGCTGATAAAATATTACACAAATTGCACATAAACATTGGATTTTATGCAGTAGCTGCAGAGAGCTGCTTGGGAGAAAGTGAGGTTTGAGGTACAATGGAGGAGGTTACAGGAGCCCATCTCTCCTATCTATGAGGGAAGCATGGGGAAGGGGTCTAGGAAAGAATGATTTCTATATACTTTTTCCTAAGCAATGCTGGATATTTTTTCCTGATCTATTGATTTGCCCTTTGCATGTTTTTAAGGCCAGAAGGGATCTAGACCACTGGTTCCCAACTTTTTTGGCTTGAGGGCCACAAATATCACTTTTACAACCCAGAAGGGCCACCGGTCTAACAACTCATAAAAAACGTATTGATGTATACACCATTAAGGACTACAAATCACTACATATGTAAAATAACCATTTTGAGGCTTCTGTGGTCACCTTCACATTCACTATTTTACATCTACAAATCACTCACTGTCTGTCACACGCTCACAGACAAAGCACTAGTGTAGATAAGTGACTGTCACTACGCACTGAAGAACATGGCCTGGCAGCTAAGTCATAAGGCACTGATTTTTAGAGTCCTGCCTCTCCTCAAGCACAATAGGTGCACCAGCAGCGCCTCTCCCCCGCTGCAGCCAGACAGAAGGAGTTCAGCGGGGAGGCTGCCTCCTTGCTGATTTCCCATCCCCCCGACTGCAGCAGGGAAACTGCACGCATCCGTTAGGCCTGTGCGCTCCACCTAGGTTCTTAGGCAGTGGCTCCCCTGCCTCTGGCTCCAGCAGGGACCCAGCACCTAGGGACCTGTTGCTGTAATCCCTGCAACAGCCAGGAAGAGGGGAGCGCTAATCTCCCATCCCCCAGCCTGTGGTAAGGCATCTGCACTGTGCTCTGCCTGAGTTCTTCTGCAGCCAGTGGGAGGCGAGGGGCGGGCCACTTTTGGCCCCCAGGCCACAGGTTGGGACCTGCAGCACAACACAGGCCAAAGAACCTCACCCAATAATATGTTCTTCCATCTTATGAGAAACACAAGATGCAATTTCTTGCCTCTCAGGGCCAGATCCTCAGCAACGGGTGCTGCTGTATGGATGGCAGTGGACCAATGCTGACTTGCACCAGCTGAGAATCTGTCTGGAAGATTTTAGCATGAAAAACTGAAACCAACCAATGACCTACTCCCCCCCAAATCCTAAAGAATAGAGCACAATTACTATTCTGCAATTGTGGTTTGAGTGTGCATTTTCCAGGGTTATGGTCTTGTCACAGGTCTGTTGATAGCATAAAACCTGCAAGTAATATTGCCTCATGCCATATTCTGGGTCAATCAGCTCGGCACATTTCATTTTTTTGTATCCGATCCTTGGCTGGATGTTCCTCCTAACCGACAAGACATTGCTCTTGGTATTTCATTACTCTTTGTATCTCTTGTGAGATTTTTTACTTTGTGTCCAATTTTGGGATGTGACAAAATGTTGAAATCTCAAAAACACAGGATGGGAAGACTAACTCCCTCCCACCTCTAATACAGAATAGTCTGGCAGTGGGACATCCACACTGCATGGTGTGCTGGGGCAGGGCGGATGTAGCGTATTCTTGCAACAGTTGGAAACACGTTGGTCCTAAGGGAAGAGTTGAGGGCAGGGTATGTGTGCGTGTCTGTGAGAGAGTGAATTTTACCATATGTGCAATAGAAACATTGGGTATATACTTTAGAAATGACTTTTAAAAGTGGTGCATGCATGCATACTAGCTGCTTTTTCATAAAAAAGTTTAGCACCAGGGCCTACTGTGCGCATGGAGCAGAGTATGCAAATTCCACAAAGCATTAGATTTAAAATATCTAATGGTCTGGCACACCAACCAGTCATAGACTAAATCTCTTTAAGTACACATGGACATGGCTCAGAGCCCTGATCACCCCTTCTGCCAATTGCTCATCATTTATAGGAATGTCTTTTACGCTTCCACCGAGATATTTTCCCTTTTCTTACAAAACAAAACAAAACAACAAACGAAAAGGATCCTGCCATTTAAAACCACAGCAAATGAGAAGACAAATTAAATTTACAGTACACTGAAATCACTGTGTCCTTCCAAACTGTGTGAAGGTTTCCTCTCAGTCCTTAACTTGCCCTGCAGATGAATTGTTGGAAAGCTTTGTGGATTTTAAATCAGACCATTCATGTTACTTTAATGTAATTTGATGTGTGTTAATAATGTATATATATCTAATTCGATGGGAATGGGACTGTATCAGGGCTTGGAGAAAATCAAATATGTGCATGTTATTAATTTCTAGTTTATAGGAACAAAGAACTTTTTTTTTCTGATTTTTTCCAACATTTTCCTGATATTTTTTCTTCTTTTCTTAACCTGAACCTTAGGGATTTCAGTCCTTCTCTAGTCCATTTCATATTGAATTTGTTATTTCCTACTGTTGTGAAACACTCCTGTGTGTTTTTTTTAAAGCTAAACCCAAGTGCATCTGCAAAGCCATTGCTTTACTGCTGGCAAAATGCCCTGATTTTTTAGCCAGTAACTAAAACCCAAACAAAACCAAAGACTTAAAATAGCATACACAGTTTCTGCTGTTTCTTGCTTGGAATATTTCAATTCTCAAACAAATCACAGATATATTAGCTTTTTCTGATATTTAAAATTGTGTTTAACATAGTAAAGATTAACTGAGGCAACAACATTGATTTAGAAACTGTTGTTAAGATCTTCAGCTGTTGTAAAGTGACATAGCTTGATTTGTACCTGCTGGGGATCGGCTCTACCAGATCTAAAAAGGGAGGCAAACAAGAAATTTTAGGGAAACTGTTTCCTTTGGATCAGCACGTTATACTGGGGTACAAAATCTTATGATATGGTGAGTGTCTAGAGAGACCTCTTAAAACATCCTCAACACCAATGTCAGTGTTTATAATCTCAGGATCCGAGGTACTGTATTGATCTGACAAGGTTTTCTCTAAAAGCCCGAGCAGGTGAGGCACAGCACAATATCAATGCCCATCGAAGTCAGTGTGGGTTGAGGTCACATCTTGCTCCCATTGATGTCCGTGGGAATTGGATCATGACACTGCACTTTTCAGGTGTTCAGCAGCACATTAGAGGACTGGGCCCAAAATATGTAAACCCAGATGGTGGGGGGGAAGGGGAAGATAGACAGAGAGAGGGTTGAATACAAAAATGCAGGTTACTGCGTATGGCACCAAGGGTTCAGCTTTTTATTTGACATAACATCCTTTATGCTCATAGGCACTTATAACAAATGTAGATTAAAAACGCTGCCTCTTCAAGCATTTCCCAAATAAAATACATTTCCCAAATACTTTCGGGCTGCAATAATCCACTGCATGATTTAAAAGCCTTGTAAACACGTCAAAATGGTTGGCTGGTTCTACCATCTTTGTCCCATCTACAGCACTGAATAAATAAAAGGAAATACAATTCATTCTGCCTTTCGGAAGCTCAACATTTCTCTCACTGTTGTGTGACAGCTATTATCATATTTATTGTCAGCATTACACTCCGAAGCATTGTGAGGATTTCTTTCCGACAAAGCCATTGGTAACTTTCTACTGTATCTGTTTGGCTTAGTTGAATCAGCACAGCTGGCTGGGATACTGGGGAGTAACTGGTAAAAGACAAACAAAATCTAGCCCAGGAAAGATCATGGTGACTGACTGGGTTATTTTTAACTTAAAAAAAAAAAAGTTTGGTGGGACTCGCTGAAGTCAAAGCTTGCAGCCCCTATGCATGGTCTACTCTATGGGTGTTTAAGCATGTGGAAAGATTACAAAATGAGACCTCCGACATCCAAGCGTGATTCAGAATAGATTGGAGACATAACTTGCAACAGCAATTGCAAACCATTTACTACTTTATCGTTCTGGTGTAGGTATATTTTCAAAGCCCACATTAAAATAAAAATAAAATGAAATAAAAAGGCCTTTCATAGGGTATCGCTGAGTAGTGGTAAAGGCACTGTGATCTCCCAGAGGCTTACTGAGTCACTGTGCTACGAGACGCTAAGGAAGCTGCTCTGCTTTTGCAGTCTGTCAGTTTTATGTTGACTGTTTGTGTAGGATCTTTGATCTCTTATTTACACATATTTCTCCAGGACAGGGAAGCAGGCAGAAATAGACATTCTATTTATATAATTCTTTCTGTGTCCCAGAGGTCAAGATCAACAACATTGCAAACAAGGTGAGGAATTTATCTGTGCCTTCTATTTTTCAAGCATGCAGAACTTAGAGAGATGCATAACTCTAGATAAGGTATAGATGTAGGCACCAACACAGGGCCAAATTCATCCCTTGGATGACTCCACTATAGACAATGGAGTTAAATGGGGAATGAATTTGGTTCACTTTCTGCTCGTGTGTAAGACACTGAGCCACATTTTAGTAAAGCAGATGTAACTAGATTTCATATTCAGCTTGCACTGTAAGCTAAATCCCTTATATCTCTTAAGCAATTAAGTCGGTGGGGGTCCGCACTGGGCTCTAGGTACAAGATCCAGGCTGATGCCTCAATCTTTTGTTCTTTCCTTAAATAATAAAAGGCAGCACGCAGAGCATTCTAAGAGCCTCTGAAAAATATTTAAAAAGACAGTGACTCAAGAAGTTCTCAACAACCCCATTACATACTAGGAAATACTAGCAAATGACCAAGGAGCACAAAACTAAACAAAATCCCCCATTTTCCAACAACATTGTCCTCCCCCACTATTTGTTTCATCGGCAACCCTCTTAAAAAGATGTGCCTTTCTGCATGTCTTTTCAGTTAGCAGACTTGGACTATTTTGGACCAGGGCGGAGATGTGCATTCCAAAGTGGCCCATACAGACGACAACCGGCAAGCGGTCCCCTTCAGTTTGAATGTCGTCATGGATCTCAGCCAGGGCTCTATGGCATGGCAGAGAGGTGATCTCACAGGCAGCAAGAGCCTGAGTTAGGTAGGACTTAATAGATCAAAAGCTATCTTACACACCAGCTGGAAATCCAATGCGTCTCATTTAAAGAAATAAGTAAAATTAACTGAAATACATATAATGTCTCTGTTTCTTTTAGAGGTTGGCTGGGAAATAATTTTTTGTCACAAAAAACGTAGATGAAATCAATGTCTTTATTTATATCAACATTTCCCATCAAAGTACTAAAACAAGAACATTTGGGGTTGAAATTGTAGTTGTTGAGATGCTAACCAATTTTAGTGCTTGCTTTTCAACAAAATCCCACACATTTTGGAGGAAAATGGATTTTTTTTAATGCAAATTTCTGCTTAGTCAAAAAGCCACTTTCCACAAACCAACCAACCAACCATACATACAATCTTTTGTTTGAAAATTGTCTATCAGATCTACTTTCTTCAAACTATAATGCAGTTTATCTCAAATTAGAGGCAGTTTACAGAGATGAAAAAAGACAACATTTGACAAAAACAGTTATGATAGTATCATAATAATTAAACAGCCATCTATACAAATATATAATAATTAGCAATGAATATAGTGCAAAATCAATTAAGAATTTGATGGACTGATAATCTTGAAGACTATAAAGAGAGTTTGTCTGATTAGTAACAATGGATTATGACATAATGCCTTTGTTTTTAGGGAATAAAATAAACCATGAAAAGCATATTTCTGTCATTTATGGGAAATCAAGTAGGTTAATCATTTATGATTTTTATGCTTCAAGGCTTATGTGTGCTACATGCTGTAGAGAGATCTAAACCATTACTCTAAAGCCCACTGTAGCATATATGCTCCCTGCTGCTGAAGAGCCAGCCTCATCAAATTGAGTTTTGTCTAAAAG
Organism: Mesoclemmys tuberculata; assembly: GCA_007922155.1. Lineage (NCBI taxonomy): Eukaryota > Metazoa > Chordata > Testudines > Chelidae > Mesoclemmys > Mesoclemmys tuberculata. The sequence continues at coordinate 18,612,040 of ML675611.1, read as the reverse complement.
ATATTGTAAATATATTATTGGATGCAAGGTACAGCCTGATTATGCAAAACCAGCATAAGATTGCCACTTAGCAAAGCTATACAGTTCTGGGTATTTATTTCCTCTGAGAGCTCAGATAATCAAATCCACTAGCATTTATATAGTAACGTGCTGCAAACAACAGTTTGGAATATTAGGTATCAGTGAGGTTCTGGGAAGATTAAACATGAAGCTAAACTGAACATCCCTATCCAAATTGTTCATTTCAAGTACTCATGGCTATTAAGGACACTCTTCTCTCAGGTGGGTACGAAGACCAAGAAATGATCTTGCAGGGGTGGAAAGGACAATGTGAAGCATATAAACATAATGGGCCATTAAAAAGCAGGGCTGATCTCTTTAATTGTCTGTAATGATGCCCTGATGTGTTAGCAGAATTAGTTTACCATTAACAATTGCACCAACCCCAACTAGGGGACCAGATCCTGTAAAGTGCTGTGTGCCTCTTGTGACTTAATGAGCATCCTTGGTTCCCACTGCAGTTGTTTAGCACCTGGCTCACAGGTCAAGCTCCTCAGGAGCTGCTCTGCTAAGCAAGTATAACTGATGTTAGGTTTTGTGCTCTCAGCTATACTTCTGAAATCACGAAGTTAAAGGCATTGTGTAGGAGTGTTTGAGTAGGGAAAATGGCCGCCTCTTTCCTAAAAGCGTGTCTCCTGAATCATATTCTGTTCCTATTTATCAATATCCAACCCCACTACCTTCAGTGGGATAACACACCTGGAACTCACGGCACCAGTTTTCTGCAGGTGTAATTGGCATAACTCCATTACAGACCACCGGATTTACCCCAGCTGATGATCTGGTCCATAGCTCAGGCAGAACATGACCATCCTTCATAATCCATCTCATTCAAGCCATTACCAGCTGGAGTGGGGCTTTTGGTTTTGGTGGGATGGAGTTTTAGGAGTAAAGGCATTTGACCAAAATGACCAGGTAAAACTGGACACTACAATTACTTGTGGGGGTTCCTGCTGACTGAGCGCCATCCAGAGTGCACCTGTGCACATCTACCTCCATGTTCCATAAATAATGTATCTAAAGAATTTAATTTTCTATCAGTAGTTTACATGTTTATGAAGTGTCATAAATTGCGGGTGTTTATGCCCCTCCGCTTGGCACTTTTGCAATAGCTCATAATAGCTGAGTAAATGCTAGATGGGATGAATTCCTCCTCTGGTTTCAAATAAACCTTATGAGTTGGAGCAATAAAGAATGTTAAACAGTGTGTACAAAATAACATGCTGTTAGTTACTGTATATGCTGCTTCAGTAAACACTAAAGCATTTTAATCTTGACTCCAACACAGTAAACAGCAAGTTAATAAGCTAAGGGACTAGGCTTTTCTTTAAAATTCTCTCAAACTCCTGTGCATAATGTTGCCCTGTCCTGGTGGCTGTTGGCTGACTCTTCTGTCACTTTATTTCTGCCATTACAGTCTGAAGTTCACAAACATTTTAATGTGTGCTGAAACTTATTACTGTAACTAATAATCATCAGCTGATGTAAATTGGTTTAGATCCTCTGAAGTTATGTTGATTTACCCGGCTGACCATCTGGCCCTCCATATCTTTTAAAAACCCAAAATTAAAGTGTATAATTATATAAAAACAAATAGACTAATAATCAAGAGTATGAAATAATGAAAGTAATAATGGCCTCAAATACTCAGGGCCAAATCATTGGTTAGTGTAAATTTGTTATTGACTGATGCTGGTTATGTCATTTGAAGACCTGGTCCTCAAATGTCTAGGATATAATGTATGGTTATAAGGAGCGACAGCAGCTCTTGGTCTCTTAATGAATTCTCCAAAGGTTTATATTTAATGCTGTCACTTCACCGACATGTTTGTAATGCAACAATATGGTGCTGTATTTTTCCAAATATTCTTTAGGTTCAGCCTCCAAAATGTAGCATTTTATTTTAATTAATTCAGAGCAATATCCCTAATGATGAAGTGAAGGATCACTCCCCACCTTTTTATTTACACTTGAAGTCCTTCAAGCCTCACACTGTGTGCACAAATTGGCATGGGTAGCATTATCCACACTCTGCACTGGTTTAAAATGCTATATAAGGTATAGAGCAATAGAGAACAGGGTCCACTATTCTTCAAACGTTTGTTTAATAAAGATTAAGGGACACATCTTCAGCTGGCATAAATCAACCTAGGCCACTGAAGTCAACAGAGCTATTTTAATTTATCACTTGAGGAGTTGGCCCCAAAAGCCTCATTTAGATTGAGAAAGTATCGGGGAATGTGGAACTTTCTTCTGCAATTTGTAACATGGCTTGCAATGCTTCAAGGCATAGTATCATCTTCCCATATATTAAAATATACTCCAGCTTACCCAACAATATACCATAAAGGGCAGTCAAACTGTAGGCATGTTGACTTCTAGGCTCTATTAAGGGGGATGTATCAAGTAAAGAATTTGTCTACAAATAGAATGTTAAATGTAGAATATTCAGCTTGTTTATGCAGCAGAAGCATGAATCCATTTGTGCGGATTACAGAAATGCTCCACCCATAATAGTATTTGGGGGTGTGGGTGAAGTAAAATCAGAAAATATTCCTGAATCTGAAAGTTGTAATAGTCACCGTTTTAATTGAACAATGACAACAGTTTAATCTGATGCTTGGCATCTGAAATAATTTAGGGTGTTTTCTCTGTCTCTACTTTCCTGATTAACCAAAGTCCTTGAGGACATTTGTATTAATAAATTAGAAAGGTACCAACACGTAAAAGTCTGATCGAAAGCCCACTGAAGTCCAGTGAAAGACTCCTATTGATTTAAAAGGAATTTGGCTCAGTCCCTAATTGAAACGTCTTCTCTAAAGATGCAAATAGATTGAATTGTAGTGGGCGTTGGAAGAATGGAGGAAAAGTGTTAGTTGTTAGAAGAATTAGAGGTACAGTGTGAAAGGATATCTTGATGAGATTGGGGATGACTCCTCCTAAAATACTACTTGATGTAATCTGGAGAACTAATATTTATTGTCTTTATTCCATCTTCAGGCTTCAGCCAGACTTTTTGCAATGGAACTGTATGGCAGAGGACTTCAAAAATAATTTAAAAAGCAAATATGTGAGTTTTGTGAAGCAAACTACAGTGCAAGTGCACTGACCCACTGCGACAGGACTTTCAATCTTCTCCAGAGTTAGATTTCATCATGTTGTAATGAGGCAGCTTGCTTCCAGACCTGAGCTGAGACATGCAATGGTCCTACTTTCAGTGAAGTGGTGAATGGATGCCCTCTAAAGGGAAGGAAAAATATAATTCAGCCACCTTCACACTATTTACATCAGGTTTCTGCTGCTGATCTCTGGGTGGAGCTTGGCAGGGGCTAGCTCTGGGAATCCCTAAAGTCATCTATCCTAGCAACATTCTTTATAGGAACAGTCTAGGAATGAGAACAGAGGAGAAAAGTCAGACAAAAATTATTTTGCTGCCCTAGATTTTAGCTCATCCATAATAAATAAGCCAACTTTTTATTTATTTAAGGTACACGCTAAAGTCTTATACTGAAGATGTTTGTAAATGTGGCATAACAGCTCCTTCGTATTCAGTCTGAATAGCCGAGAACATGACTTCACAAAAATCTGGACCTCAAATATGAGTGTCAAACATGGAGGAAAATGGTCAATAGTGACGTTTCTCATTTAAAGGAGATTGCCTTGAGGAGTTTGATCTTTATGAGTAAAAAGAGATCCTTGTTCTTTTTCAGAATAACCGAATAGTGATGGATTAACACCATCTGCTTTTATCCTGTCTCTTTGCACGAAAACGGTCTGTACTTTTTTAAAACCTAACTGTAAGGTGTCTTTAAGTACTTTACCGTATTCATGGGTTGTGAGCAATTTTTATGCTCTTGGTACAGATGGAATGGATAAGACCCTCTTCATCCTTTAGAAGTAAAACCAGTGCTGGTATCCCCTGTGTTTAAATAATCTGGTTTTCATAAAAAACATGAAAACACCATATGGAACCAGACAGCCATTTCCGTCAGTGTATTTTGTGCATTTGAGTTTACTTTAACATGACATCTAATAAATCATGTATCATGTAGTGACCATATAAGGTTAGCTCTTATTGAAAGGATATTGGTGTGGAGGGCTTGCTGTGCCTGGGTATTTATTAAGGAAATGAAAGCTCGCTAGAACATATGATACACCTTGTGTTGCTGAACATTATTAGTTTATAACCAGAAAAGTGTTTCTTTCTCTTGCTCCTCTGAGCATGCAGGATAAAATACTGAAATAAAATTTGCCCTTGGTTTAAAGACTAATACGATACATATCCTGTTGGATTCATAGACAATTTGACAGTGTATTCTGAAAGCACTCCCAGATTCATGTTTTATGCAGGAAGGAAACATACCTGTGGAGATAGCCTCAGGCAGTGGTAATTAAAATATGACCATGTGCCACCTGACCTTAAGGCATATTACTGCTTCAACCCTTCACCTTCCAGTTGTTAAAATGCTGGGCTTGGCTTATTAACAAAGGGCCATCTAAATGTAAGAAATGTGCTGGGAGAACAAGTCTGCCGTCTTTCTTTTGAAGGGAAACAGTCAGTGAGAGCTTGGTTAGTTATGTGACAATGTAATATCTGTCCATTTCCTGCCATGGCAGTTGCAGTATGCCTTAAAGTGGATGTGCAGCATAATGAATCTATTAGTTTTGCAGGGAAAGTGCAAAAACAAATGCAGAGACAGGAGAGAGAGAGATCAGTGCTATATGCTTTCTGTACCAGCACCGACACCACAATTCATGTTGCTGCACTCACATAATAAAGCATGAAAAAGCTTCTCTGATTTTCCTACATGTGACGGACTGTTAACTGGAGAGATGTGCCAAATGTTTCAGAAAAAAACTGATTATCTTGTGGGAGAACCAGCTGTCTTGCAGGGAGAGTGGCTACTTTCATGTGTGACCCTTTTATCACCCATGAAAACATTTAGATACAGAGCACTCAACCAGTATCTCATCAGGGGTGCGTAATGTAATGTGACAAGGCTGTTGCAACCTGTTGTGATTTACCATAACACGAAAACAATACTTGATTTTCTTCAAACTGTGCTTAAAGAAAACATGATTTCTGAGCACCTTCCACAAGCACTACTTTCACTGCAAAGGGAGAAAAAACACAGCACAAACAAAATGAGGTGTTTCCTTTTGAAGGAACAACATAATGTAGACAACACTGCACCTTTCCAAACCATTTTACAACCATTATTAATTAATCCCACAACACCTCTGTGAGATAACTAGATTTCTGTATCCTCACTTTACAGATGAGGAAATAGATTGTGAGATGTCCAAAGCCAAATTTTCAGATGAGCTCATGGCTCCATTTTCTATATTTCAATAAATATTTCTGTTCTGTATTTGGGAAAAATAAAACAATTGATGCAGTTGTATCATAGATTGCACGGTCAGAAGGAACCACTGTGATCATCTAGTCTGACCTCTTCTATAGCACAGACCATAGGACTTCCCCCAAATAATACCTAGAGCATACAGTAACTCTTTCCATTCCATTGGTATCTCAGGAGGATTTTAAACAGAAGCTACTAAAGTTAGACGTTTTTAACCAGCAGGTCCAGATAACTTGTATCCAAGAGTTTTAAAAGAGCTGGCTGCAGAGCTCACTGGATCATTGATATTGATTTTCAATAAGTCTTAGAACACTGGAGAAGTTCCAGAAGTCTGGAAGAAAGCTGAATGTGGGGCCAATGTTTGAAAAGAGTAAATAGGGTGACTTGTCAGTCTGACATTGATCCTAGGAAAGATAATGCAGTGACTGGTATGAGACTTGATTAAGAAAAAATTAATGGAGGGGAATATAATTAATGCCATTCAACAAGGGTTTGTGGAAAATAGATGCTGTCAAACTAACTCGATATCTTTTTTTGATGAGATTACAAGTTTGGTTGATAAAGGTAATAGTGTTGATGTAAAGCACATTTGACTTGGTACCACATGACATTTTGATTAAAAACTAGAATGATATAAAATTAACATGGCACACATTAACTGGATCTAGAGATGGGTAACTCATTGACCTCAACATATAAGCAGAGAATCGTCATCAAGTGAGTGTTCCTAATGGAGTTCATCAGGGATGTGTTCTTGGCCCTATGCTATTAAACATTCTTATCAATGACCTGGAAGAACACATAAAATAATCACTGATAAAGTTTGCAGATGACACAAAAGTTGGAGGAGTGATAAATAATGAAGAAGACAGGCAATTGATTCAGATTGATCTGGATCATTTGATAAGCTGAGGCCAAGCAAGTGATATGCAGTTTAATACAGACAAATGTAAATACATTTGTCTATGAACTAAGAATGTAGTCCAAATTTACAGGATGTGGGACTCTATCCTGGGAAGCAGTGACTCTGAAAAGGATTTGGGGATCATGGCTCCCAATCTCAAGCTGTGGCCAAAAGGGTTTATGCAATTCTTGGATGCATTAGCAGGGAAATCTCTATTGGAAGTAGAGAGGTTATTTTACCTTTATATTTGGCACTGGTGTGGCCACTGCTGGCATACTGTGTCCAGTTTTGGTGCCCACAAGTCAAGGATGTTGATAAATTAGAAAGGGTTCAGGGAAGAGCCATGGGAATGATTAAAGGATTAGAAAACGAGACTTACAGGGAGAGACTAAAGGAGCTTACTCTATGTAGTTTAACAAAGAGAAGGTTAAGAGGTGACTTGATCACAGTCAATAAGTACCTACATTGGTTACAAATATTTAATAATGGGCTCTTCAGTCTCACATTGAAAGGCATGACATGATTCAATGATGGGAAGTTGAAGCTAGGCAAATTCAGACTAGAAACGAGGTGTCAATTTTTTACATTGAAGGTAATTAACCACTGAAACAATTTACCAAGGGTGGTGGTAGATTCTCCATCACTGGAATTTTTTTAATTCAGACTGGATCTTTTTTTAAAAGATATTTTCTAGGAATTATTTGGGGAAAGTTTATGGCTTGTGTTATATAGGAGGTCGGACTGGATGATCACAATGGCCCCTTCCGGCCTTGGAATCTCTGAAAAGTATTCAGCACAGGATCCAGCAGTTCCCAATGTGATGCTTATGGCTAGGTTTTCCTAAGAGCTCAGCACTTGACATACTAGTTAGTCCTTAGACAGGAAACCTTGAAGGAACATGTGGGTGCTGCAGGAAATGGTGCCACTGATATTTCAGTAAATGTAATTCTTTCTTCTGAGTCAGGAGAGAAACAGTGTCCCACTAAATATCTAGGATACTTGTAAAAGCAAGGGTGATTTTCAATTGCACAAACAGCAATCAGGCACCTAACTCCCATTGAAAGTCTCCCTCAGTTTATCTCATGTTTAAAGCATAAGCCCTGGAACCTAGACTCCTGGGGTCTGTTTCTTACTCCGCTATTGAGTCACTGCAGCATGAGGGCCTAACCAGCTAAGGTCTCCCTGCATTAAATTCATCCACATGTCAAATATGTGCAATGATACTTTGCAGGGCTGTTGTGAGACTTAGTCCTGGTCTACACACAAAGTTACTCCAGTTTAACTAAAAGTGTAATGTTGCTCCAATTTAGTTAGAGTTTGGACACTGACATTGGTGTAGTCTGCCACTGTTAAATAATATAACGATATAAGTCCAATTTAAACTGATCTCCACAGACCAAGTTGCATCAGCTTAAATAAATTGTGTATAGACAAGCCTTTCATGTTTGCAAACTGAGTTCAAGAGACAACAAGCAATTATAAGTACAAAGCATAGTCAAAGGCTGTTTTATGAAAGCTGACTGTGCTCCCTTACATTCTCTTTTGTTTGCTTTAGCGTTTCAGCTGTTTACATACTCCGTTTTGTATCTGGTCATTTCTTTTCATTCACATTTTATTTCCTATAAATATCTGTGCTCTGTTTTATGTATTTTTGTTTAAAGCCATGTTTACTTCAAAGACAAAGGGGCTTCAGACATCCTTTGTTTACTTCTGGCCAAGGACTTCAAACATCTGGCTTTCTCTTGCCCCATGTTGTGTCCACCCAGAACGGCCAAGGCACTGGTTCACTCACAGTCCAATTCCATATCCTGCTTTAACCAATCAACTCATTTTGGGCTGACTTTCCTCACCTTTCCCATATGATCCCACCATAGCCTTCTCTCCTAGCAGCAACCAGAAATTCTATGCGTATAGCCCAGTAGTGTTCCACCAGTGCAGTATCACTGTCTGGGGGAATCATAAAAACCCAGTGCAAGCTGCTTCTCTCATAACAGCCTGGGATCACCATTGCTTTTTTCCATGATGATTGCAGTCCCACCTGGCCTTGGAAGGATCAAGGTGCTCCCATATGGCTGATAGACAACCACAGACCCTGTATAAGGAGACCCAATCCAGGCTGCACTGAGAGCTAAAACACATACATGAAACAATATTAACAAAGCAGCCCAAGAAATTCTCCATTCTTGTGTCCATGATGTTGTAAATGATTCTAAATATAAGGCCAAATAATCACCTTGTTTCAGGTTTATGGTCCAAATCTACACTAGTCAAAGTTTAGATTTTTACCAGAGACTGAACCAAGTGATATAGAGATCACCGGGTCAAATTTCATTTTGATAAGCACACAAACACCAGCAATCCTTTGGAGGTTAAAAAGCCAGAGGTTAAAGGCTAGATTCTCGGATGATGGCTGATTAGGCCCATAAATTCACAAATCAACCTCAAGACAAGTATGGCAATGCTGATGTATACCAAGTGAGGACCTAGCCCCCTGCTTTTATAACATTTACAGTTATTCTTATGGTTGGAATTTAGTAGGGAAATGTCACTAACACCTTAGCCCATCACCATTATCTGTCTGTCTATCATATTTAGATAGCTCCATCATGTTAGTAACACCATTTCCCACTTGCTCGAATGAAACAGGAAGATCCCTACAGTCCTGAACAGAAGCCCACAGAAAACAGAGGGTTAAATGTGCACAAATAGCCTCTCTCGTATTCCCGATATTCTAATATAATGAAGAGGCATTGAAGAGAAGATTGAAAAATAAGAGCCAATCCCTAAAACAGAGTTGTGATCACTAGAGCATGAGAAGCAGTTCAGAGTAAATTTTATAGAATTATAGGCAAAAAATCCATTCAGATATGCATCACAGATTAAATAGAAAACAAAAATCACACAATGGGTATACTGTTATATTTTCCAAGGGAATATATATTACCACAGCATAAAATGACAAAATATCAGAAAGATTTCCACTTCATGGTGAATTATTTTGTATTAGAAAACTTTTTAAAGTGCTTTGGGCTGAGTTCAGAAGGGAAATACTTTGGGTTCATTATCTGATACCAACTTAGATCTTTTCTAGGCAAAACAGGGCACATATTTTTCCTGCTGGTACTGTGCTGAAACAGGATGGTTTATATGGACCTACTGTAGGATGGGATTTTCCAAAGCATGAAGTCTTGGCTAACTATGGTCTCACTGAAATGAGTGGAAGTTTCACTCTTGACTTCAGTGGAAGCAGCTAAGCCAATGCCGATGACTTTTGGGAATGCTCACTTATAATGTTTCTTCCTCATCTATGAGTGAGGTGTATCTGGGATGTGTGGGTGGGAATTAGTAAGGGATCTTCCCTCACCAATCTCATAGAGAATCCACCAAGGAGTTAATACCATCAGAGGCAACATTTTGTACTATGAAAGAGTGCAAGGGGTCTTGGGTCCCCTCTTTCTACCTCAGGGTCTACTGAGAATACACAGGCCCCTTGAAACTCCCTTCTCCCCGACCTCCAGCCTTTGATGGGAACTCTTTAATAGCCCTGTTGTAATCTTCCCCAAGACCTGATAATAAGGGCTTTAAGACCTCGGGTCTATACCCCTCTCTTGTGGGGTGTGGGAGAAGGAAAATGCACTTAGTTGTTCCCCAGAAATCTCACTCCACTTCCTGTTGGGTTTCTGGATTTGTTCCTTGGGTGGTTCCTTGCTTGGCCACTGATGGGGAGTTTCAGTAAGGTAGTTCCCAGGGTCTCTGGTAGCCACCATCTTTTGCCTAACTTGCAGCCTTTTATCTCAGCTGTTGTTCATCCATTAATGAGCCATAGGTGGGGAAGTAGCTGCTCTGTCCATGAATCTCTTGGTCGCTGTTGCAGAGTAGAGTTTATATACTCCATCACAGGGAGAGACTGCTGTACAAGGATGGGAGCCAATGGTCTCCTGCTTCAAAGAGCTGGACTTCAAGAAAGCTGAAGGTGGATTGTTCAAGTCGTGAGAAAGCGAAATGAGCACAGAGCCAGTGTGTGGCAGCCTGGGCTTCTGATAGGGCCCCAGGACCACAAGCAGAGCTATTCAGAAATCAAATACCCCCTCACGATATTTCAACATCCATTTTCATTCTGAAAAGGGACAAAGTCGAAATACTGACATTTTCTGAGGAATGGACAGTTGTGAAAAATGCCAGTTCAAAAAAATCAAAATGAAAAATGTTAATAGAAACAAAATGTTTTGTTTAAAAAGCTGATGTTTTTGAGATTTCAAAAAATTAAAAATAGTTTCTTTTTTAATATTCTCATTGAAAAATGGGAAAATGTCCTTGAAATGGACATTTTCACGTGAGAAATGTGGATGGTTATGAAACCTCATATTTCATCAGGATAAATTTTCAGTTGAAAAATTCTGACCGGTTCTAACTGAGGTTTGGGGATGACACGTCTGTTTATTCCATTATTGGATGTGGGCAGAAGTTAATGGAAATCCCCTAAAAAACACCTTGTGGGTTTTAATCCCCTTTGTGGATTTTTCATAGATTTTATGGGCAGAAGGGGTCATTGTGATCATCTGCTCTGACCTCTGTATAACACAGGCCATAGAACTTCCCTGAAAAAGATTCCTGGATTATATCTTTTAGGAAAACATTGAATCTTGATGTAAAAGTGTCAGTGATAAAGAATCCAACATAACCCTTGGTAGATTAAGCAGTTGAACAATTACCCTCACTGTTAAAAAGTTATGCTTTATAGGAATGGCTCTCCTTTTCCACAGTAGGTAGAAGTTAGTAATTTATGGGAGCTGCTGGTACCTAATGAGCCATCATGTGTGTACTTGATGGGACTAATGCAGTACGGAAGAACTACTCAGAGTGAGCTGGGTCCTAAGTTAGTTGCTACCTCTCTAAAAACATAACATAATATAAACTCTCTCTGCCCCATTGGCACTTTGAGAAAAACTTTGGGCCTGCTTGTTTTTACTGCTTAGTGGGGGAAGTTGTAGCTGAACTGATCCTGTGTACTGAACCATCTCTCCCACTATGCTGATCCTGGGATAGTAAATTCCAGTGGTGGAAAATAATGCCCTAAGTAAAGGAACTGAGATAAACATAGCTTTTAATGCCCTTAAATAATAAGATGGAATTGTGTTTTTGCTGTTCAGGATGTATGAGGATTTAAAAAGAGACATTCTGGAGAAATATGGAGCAGAGACGATTGACCTGACCAGTATTTCCGATGCAACCCATTTGTTTCTGTAAACATAAGCTGTTTCTTCTAGAATATAAATCAAAGAAGCTGCCAGTGTGTTAAAGTTACTTAACTATTAGGAGAGGCTCCTGGTATGTTAGTTGCTGTGGCAATAAAGTCTCCTTAGGGAGTGAAATGAAATTTATGGCCTATTACTAGAACATGTTTATAGTTTGCAGACCTAGCTCGCTGTGTGGTGTTTTTCTTCTGCAGTTTCATTTGTTCATTTGTTAGATTGTGGCGTTCCCGACAAATAATAGTTAGAGGAGTGGGATGTTAGCATCTTTCTGTATCTTCAGATATGTTTGTTATCTGAAGCCAGGTCCAGATCTTAATTTTTCAAATTACCTCTATCTTAATAGTGCACTGAACTAAAACCATAGATTCAAATGTTCCTGGACTCTGGGGTTTTGAACTCTGGATATAAATTTTGTCATTTGAGCTCATAAAAGGGTGAACTCACTGCTGGAGCACCCCTTGTGGCCAGCTGTGGTGTAGCCACTGGGCATTCCCTACCAACAGACATTCTGACCTTCTGGTTGTCCCCCCTTCCTGCCAGCCAAGTCGAGATTTGCTTCCACCCTTTCTGGGGTCACAGAGTCCTTTTAATCAGTCCAACAGAAGTATAAAACTAAACCTTCAGCCCCAGATGGGCTAAGCTGGCTGCCCCTTATTACTCAGGAGACTCTCAGCTGTCAGGTGACTTCTTCCCTTTGTCCATGGTCTCAAGTGCTCTCTCCACCCCCAGCCTAGGGTGGGCATAATTTTCCACCTTTCTGGGTCTTCAAGCAGGCTGTCACCCCTCAGTGGTTCCTGATCTTCCCTAAAGCTTCAGACTCTCCTCAGGGCAGCCTGTCTACTTCTCTGCCCATCCACCTTTCTTAGCCATCTATCAGGCCCCTTCCCAGAGAAAGGTCACTCACTACCTCCTCTCCCAACTAAGCTTCTTGCTTCTCTTTTAAGTACAACCCCTTCACCTGGCCACACCTCCCTCAGGTGCAATCAGTGGGGTGACTAACACTCTCAGGCTTCTTTAACCCAACCTCATTTCCTGGAGATACCTTTGTTTTCCAAAATATGCCTTTAAAAGGTGTTTTGAACATCACAGGCCCAATTTGTTTCTTGAGTTCCAGTGGTGGATTTTGGCCCCTGGCAAGAGAAAGTCTGACTGGGATGAGGATGCAGCAGTGTGAGCCACCTGCAAATGCCGCTGGGCTGGCACTGGTCATAAAACAGGTGAGGCCAGCCAAAGAGGTAGAAGGACAATGCAATGATCCATCATATCTCCCATTGAGCCTCTTCTGAGGGGACTCTCTGGAGTCTAAGCTGTACTCCTCTGGAAGAGGGGAGTACTGCTTCAGGATCCCACTGGGAAAGATCTAATGCTTTTTGTGTGGACATGAGCTAATTGGTGAGGAAGAAATATATTTTCTGCAAGTGAGGAGGTAGGTGGGGTCCTGAGAGGATGGTACCAAGAGAGGAACTTGAGCGGGTCTGGGAGAGCCAAGAGGAAATGAAGAGTCGGGGCTGAATGAAGCTTTAACGCTTCCTATTTTTATTTTTTGTAATGTCCCAAGAAGGATATGCATTTCTGAGATTTAGTCCTGGGAGAGTTATTCTTTCCTCCAGTTCTTCTTTTTGTAGTACAGAAAGATACACAAAAGCTGCAAGGTTTTTAAAGTCATTATTTCTTTGCGTTCAATAATCTGTTTGCATCAATTTCCATTGGGTAATGTGGCTGGCAGTGTTGAGCCATCCCCTCTGAAATGAGCGTGGGGTACTAGGTCCCTCACCAGTGAGCACTCTTCCAGCCCTCAGCAAACTTCAAAGGCTGCTTGCTGTGATCTAAGAGGTTAACATAGAAAATGCACTGCAGTGCTTTCCAATAAATCTTCACTAAATGGTCTTAATCAAGCCCAGAAATGTTCAACCTTTTTTTCTCTATGAAAAAAAAAAAAAAAGATGACATTAAGTGCAACGTTATCAGCTCTCTGGGGATTTTATTAGGTGCTTCCTTCTATACAAACTTCTTAATTGAACTCACTGGTATGCAGACCAACATTGGCTGGCTTCAAGGAAATGAGATTCAATTACACAGCTCCTTTTTGATAAGGCATATTAGGCCTTTTTAAACACGGATGCTTGAGGAAGAATAAAAATAAATAAAAAGGAATCAATCCATTCACTCTGCACTGGGACCAAGAAAGTAAATAGAGATTTCCTTGCCCCTATACAAAAAAAAAAAAAAAAAAAAAATCCTAAAATGATGGAAATGATCATGTTGATTCCCAGTCCGAGTGCTACAAAATTATAAACCTTGGAGCTGGTTTTGTTGGAGGGAATCTTTAAGCCATGCTACCAAAGAAAGAGGGGAAGAAGCATCCCGCACTGCTACATTTCTGAAGTCTTCCATTATTTACCAGAAGTCATTAACCATTCCTTTGTTAGACCAGGCTGCCTGCACTAGCAAGTTCAAACAAATTCACTGATGTATCCAGTACATTTTACACAGGGGAGCGACAGCTGTTTGTGCAGATGCCATTATGCTAATAGTGGATTGTCACAGTTAAAAGTTTAGTCAATAGGACAAATAAGAAGGTGCGGATTGAAATAATTTATTTGCTTTGCTTGCCTTTCCTTTGGTACAATAAACAATATAAAGTTTATATTCTGCCCCCTGCTTTTTCTTAATGCTTTGCAAACTAAATGGAAATAGAACTGGTTCCATATTAAGACGTCTGGTTTGTTTTAGCCACAAACTGTCAGAGAACAGGAATCTTGTAGAGATCTAAATGATATAGCTTTTAATGTTGAACAAAAAAACCCACAAAATAACCCCAAACCTTCCAATGTAGGAAATCAAATGTGTTTTATTTGAATGTATGATGAACTGAACAGTTGTGTCGTTCCAATCTCATAAGCTTCCTGGTTGCCTGTGGAAAAATGCCAGAGAGTGTTTAAGATTTAGATTGTGATTTCCTGATTGAAGATGATTCTGATGGGAATTTTGGGTGCTCAGATAAATAAATAAATAATCAAACAGTTACAACATACATTTGGTTTAACACTTTCACTGCTGTGTTTTGTCTCTCCATCTGTGCTACAATGGAATGTGGCAGCACCTCTTTGAGGTACCAACATCCCATAGGCAAGTCAGTGCTTTAAAACGATGTAGCTGGTATGTGGGTCAGCTTTTGACCTACATTCTTCTTCATTTGGCTGACATGTTGTTCAGCAAGGACTTGATCCAGAGCCCACTGAGGTTAGTAGGAGTCTTGGCACTGATTTCACTAGGCTTTAGGTCTGCCCCAATCAGGTGTATGATTTAAAACAAATTATTTGAGAAATCTTATCTCTATTTATAAACAAATTGTCAGTGAGCAGATCCAGGTTAGTTGAAATACATCTGCAACTGGAAATTATTTATTATATATATTTTTGGAATTGATCTTGGCCTGCTGGTTACTTGTGAGGAGTTAGTTGTGAGTAGTGAATAATCAAAATGTGAATAATAAAAACATAAGCCCTGAATAATGGCTGCACAGAACCATGGGTAGAGCAGCTGCTCTGGGCTACCTTTTCCGTATATACACCGTGGCAATGACCTTCTCACCAGCCCTGCATAAGACCATTAGGGGCCTGGATAAGGTCATTCATGCAGATCCAATATCTCCCAGAGCCCCATGTAACTGGCATATAGGACCTGCAGCTGTTATAGACCAGCATCTCAGGACTAGTGCCATTCAATATATTTATAAATGATCTGGAAAAAGGAGGTGGCAAAGTTTGCAGATGATATAAAATTACTCAAGATAGTAAAGTCCAAAGCTGACTGTGAAGAGTTACAAAGGGGAACTCACAAAACTGGGTGACTGGGCAACAAAATGGCAGATGAAATTCAATGTTGATAAATGCAAAGTAATGCACATTGGAAAAAGTTATCCCAACTATACATACAAAATGATTGAATCTTCAATTAGCTGTTATCATTCAAGAATGATCTTGGAATCATTGTAGAGAGTTCTTTGAAAACATCTGCTCCATGTGCAGCAGCAGTCAAAAAAGCTACCAGCATATTAGGAACCGTTAGGAAAGGAGTAGAAAATATAACAGAAAATATCAAAATGCCATTATATAAATGGCAAAGTGTGGTAACCTACGTGTTGAATATTGTGTGAAGTTCTAGTCGCCAGAGAAAATGTATGTTAAAAGCTGACCTCAAAATGATATATTAGAATTGGAAAAAAATACAGAGAAGGGCAACAAAAATTATTAGAAGTATGGAACATCTTCCATATAAGGAGAAATTAAAAAGACAGGGACTAATCATTTTAAAAAAGAGACTACTAAAGGAGGATATGAGAGAGGTCTGTAAAATAAGGAATGGTGTGGAGAAAGTGAATAAGGAAGTGTTATTTATTCCTTCACATAACACAAGAACTAGGGATCACCCAATTATATTTGTAAGCAGTAGTTTAAAAACAAACAAAGTAATTCACACAATGCAGTCAAACTGTGGAACTCGTTGCCAGGGGATATTTTGGAGGCCAAAAGTATAACCAGGTTCAAAAAAGATTTAGATAAATTCATGGTGGATAGGTCCATCAATGTTTAGTAGCCACAATGTTCAGGGATGCAACCCTCTGCTCAGGGTATAACCTCTGACTGTCAGGAGCTGGGAATGGACAACAGGGGATGGATCACTCTATAATTGTCCTGTTCTGTTCATTCCCTCTGAAGATGTGGCACTGGCCACAGTTGGCAGACAGGACACTGAGCTAGATGGACCATTGTTCTGACTCAGTATGGTCATTCTTATTTTCTTAAGAGTTAGGCAGGGGTAGGAGACCAACGTCCTGGCTTCTTGTTGGATTTGTAATGTTTACCTCCCTAATCTCATTGTAATTCATCCACATATGACTTATACCACTGTGCATTGAAGGAACTATGAGGTTAGTTTCACGGATTTCAATGGTCATCCTTGGTTTGAACCCAATTACATAAGAATATTTGATTTCAGAAAGCAAATATAAAAGGAGTATGAACACAGTCAAAGCACATTTATCTAGTCATGAAAAAATGTACTGAAGTCAAGTGACTGATAAAATAACCTACATGGTTTTAGAGTCAGATCTTCACTACAGTAAACTGGCATAATTCTGTGGGCTTCCATGCAATTATACCAGTGTACCCAGCATAAAATCTGGTCCCATTCCTTAGAGGTATCATTTTTCTCTCTCGTGTTTAATGTGGGCCAGCGCAGAGCACACATTGGACTGGAATTCAGAAGACTTGTTCTCTATTCCCAGCTTTGTCACTCACATGCTGTGTGACCATGGGTAAGGTGCATAAACTCTCTGTGCTTTGGTTTCCCCTGCCACTCTTTGTCTTGCCTAATAAGGTTGTAAACTTTTTGGTACAAGGACAGTCTCTTTGTATACGAGTGTAAGACATCAACCGTAATGGGGCTCTGACTTCAGTTTTGGGCCTTGAGTGCTATTGTAATAGAGATTAAAAATAATACAGTACTCATTGTGCTTTACAATGTAGTCACAAAAATAGAGAACAAACTTGTGTGCCCTGCTGCACAGTATGCACGACAAATTCAGGTGACCCACTAACCACTTGAGTCATCCACTCACTCATTCACGAAACTTCAGGTGTGAACGATCAAGTAGGTGAGCTTAACTGCATGTGTTTATGAGACTGAGGCTTGATTGCTTGAATGCTCACAGGAAGTGAAAGTTCATTGGCTAGAAGAACATGCCAAATGAAATCAATTTTAAATTGAAGCAAATGTTAATGGGATCTTTTTGTGACGTATTTGTCCTGTTCTATATAATATGCAACTCTGTCTTTAGATCATGAACATCATTTGTTTTTAAGCTTCTGTTCAGATATGTAAGTTTCTTTGCTTTCTACTATCTCTAAAATACCTCATTGTCATTTCTTAATTAATAATTATTAATATAATAACCATCAGCGTGATAATAACCATGCTCATTTATACAGCACCATTAGTTGAGCCTTACAAGCAATAAAATATACCAGAGAAGGAATTAGATCCTTTCATTAAGAAGCTAACAAAAACTGATGGCATGACGGGGTAGAGCATAATATCTACAATAT
The DNA here is from genome assembly GCA_007922155.1 of Mesoclemmys tuberculata. Lineage (NCBI taxonomy): Eukaryota > Metazoa > Chordata > Testudines > Chelidae > Mesoclemmys > Mesoclemmys tuberculata. Next base: position 18,594,348 of record ML675611.1, on the reverse strand, counting down.
GAACAGGGTTTGGAAAGTGAACATACGCCATTCTTATGTTCATTATAGCTGGAGATCTCCTTGGAAGAGGTTGGTTTCTAAAACTTCTTAGAGTAGAAGAGTGAAGCAGTTTTGACAGACATAGTCTGGCCTATGCTGACTGACAAATTTGGTGGAGTCGAATTCAGTGTAACTCCTGTCAACTTTGTAATGTCCATTTTGCGTGCCTTCTCTACTACGCTGCACCAATAGGAAATGTGTACCCATCAATGCAGTGCTATGCTTTTTATGGAGGTGGTTTTATTAGATCGACTTCTGGATTGATTGAGCATATCTTCAATTCCGCTCAATCAAACTGGAAAAATTGATCTGATGGTGGCAAATTTGTTGCTGTCATTGTAGACATAGCCATAATCTCTACAACACAGAAACTTAGGGGGAGATTTTCAAAAGGCACAAAGTGCAGTTAAGAGCCTAAGTCCCATTGGAGGTACATGGGAGGCAGATGGCTATCTGCACCTTGTGCCTTTGAAAGGATAAGGTGTAATATGTTAGAATCATAGAATATTAGAGTTAGAAGGGACCTCAGGAGGTCATCTAGTCCAACCCCCTGCTCAAAGCAGGACTATCCTCAGCTAAATCATCTCGGTGAGGGTTTTGTCAAGCCACAGCTTAAAAACCTCTAAAGATGAAGATGCCACCACCTCCCTAGGTAACCCATTCCAATGCTGCACCACCCTCCTAGTGAAAAACTTTTTCCCAATGTCCAACCTAGACCTCCCCCACTGCAACTTGAGACCATTGCTCCTTGTTCTGTCATTTGTCACCACTGAAAACAGCCTAGCTCCATCCTCCCTGGAACCCCCTTTCAGATAGTTAAAAGGCTGCTATCAAATCCTCCCTCATTCTTCTCTTCTGCAGACTAAACAGGCCTAGTTCTTTCAGCCTCTCCTCTTAAGTCTTGTGCTCCAGCCCCCTAATCATTTTTGTTGCCCTCTGCTGGACTCTCTCCAACTTGTCCACATCCTTTTTGTAGTGGGGGGCGCAAAACTGGACACAATACTCCAAATGCAACCTCACCAATGCTGAATAGAGGGGAATAATCACTTTCCGCGATCTGCTGGCAATGCTCTTACTAATGCAGCCCACTATGCCATTAGCCTTCTTGGCAACCAGGGCACACTGCTGACTCATATCCAGCTTCTTATCCACTGTAATGCCCAGATCCTTCTGTGCAGAACTGCTGCCTAACTCGTCGGTCCCCAGTCTGTAACTGTGCATGGGATTCTTCTGTCCTAAGTGCAGGACTCTGCACTTGTCCTTGTTGAACCTCATCAGATTTCTTTTGGCCCAATCCTTCCAATTTGTTTAGGTCCTTCTGTATCCTATCCCTCCCTTCCAGGGTATCTGCCACTCCCCCTCGCTTAGTGTCATCTGCAAACTTGCTGAGGGTGCAACCTACCCCCTCTTCCAGATCATTAAAGAAGATGTTGAACAAAACCGGCCCCAGGACCGACCCCTGGGGCACTCCACTTGTGACTGGTTGCCAGCTAGACATTGAGCCATTGATCACTACTCGTTGAGCCCTTTGCTCTAGCCAGTTCTCTATCCATTTTATAGTCTATTCATCCAACTCATGCTTTCTTAACTTGCTGATAAGAATACTGTGGGAGACTGTATCAAAAGCTTTGCTAAAGTCAAGGTATATAACGTCCACCACTTTCCCTTCATCCACAGAACCAGTCACCTCTTCATAGAAAGCAATCAGGTTGGTCAGGCATGACTTTTCCTTGGTGAATCCATGTTGACTGCTCCTGATCACCTTCCTCTCTTCTAAGTGCCTTAAAATGGATTCCTTGAGGACCTGCTCCATGATTTTTCCAGGAATTGAGGTGAGGCTGACCAGCCTATAGTTCCCTGGATCCTCTTTCTTCCCTTTCTTGAAGATGGGCACTATATTTGCCTTTTTCCAGTCATCTGGGACCTCCCCCTGTTGCCACGAGCTTTCAAAGATAATAGCGAATGGGTCTGAAATCACATCAGCTAACTCCCTCAGCACCCTTGGGTGCATTGCATCTGGCCCCATGGACTTGTGTATGTCCAATCTTTCTAAATAGTCCTGGACCTGTTCCCTCAGCACTGAGGAATGTTCACCTCCTCCCCATTTTGTGCTGCCCAGTGCAGTAGTCTGGGACCTGACCTTGTCTGTGAAGACAGAGGCAAAAAAGGCATTGAGTACCTCATCTTTCTCCACGTCCTCTGTCACTAGGTTGCCTCCCCCATTCTGTAAGGCATAGATGTCAAACTCAGGCCCGCAGGCCAAATCTGGCCCGCAGTGTAATTATATTTCGCCCGCGAGAAAATACCAAATATCTACTAGAGCTGGCCCGCCGGTAGACAGCGCATGCACCGATTTCACATGTGTTTATAGTATTAAGCTTTGCTTGTTCCAGATTCAATGTTTAAGCAAAACTTAAGTTTGTTTCCATATGAAAAGGTTCATCGTTATATTTGATGAGAAGGAAAAACTTCCTCAATTGTAGACATTTTTTCAATAAATATCAAGGTTGGCCCACGACTTTGTCCAAGTTTTTAATTTTGGCCCACGTGTATTTGAGTTTGACATCCCTGCTGTAAGGGGACCACACTTTCCTTAATCTTCCTCTTGTTGCTAACATACCTGTAGAAACTCTTCTTGTTCCCCTTCACATCTCTTGCTAGCTGCAACTCCAATTGCGCTTTGGCCTTCCTGATTTCATTCCTGCATGTTCGAGCAGTAGTTTTATAATCCTCCCTAGTCATCTGACCAAGCTTCCACTTCTTGTAAGCTTCTTTTTTGTGTTTAAGCTCACCAATGACTTCTTTGTTAAGCCAAGCTGGTCACCTACCACACTTGCTATTCTTTTTGCACATCGGGATGGTTTGTTCCTGTGCCCTCAATAAGGTTTCTTTAAAATACAGCCAGCCCTCTTGGATTCCTTTCCCCCTCATATTAGCCTTCCATTAGCCCATCAGCTCCCTGAGGAAGTCCAAGTCTGCTTTTCTGAAGTCCATGGTCCGTATCCTGCTTTTCTCCTTTCTTCCTTTTGTCAGGATCCTGAACTCTACCATCTCATGGTCGCTGCTGCCTAGGTTGTCACCCACTTCTACTTCCCCTACCAAATCTTCCCTTTTTGTTGGCAGCAGGTCAAGAGCAGCAAGGCCTCTAGTTGGTTGCTCCAGCACTTGCACCAAGAAGTTCTCCGCGACATGTACAGTAAAGTTCCACTTCCACATTTGTGACCATAAAAGACTCTCCATTAGAGAATACAAACTCTGATATGTCCAAATGAGACATTCATTTCAATACACTTTTCACTAGCTCCAACAGTACAGGAATAAATTGGAAGATTCACTGGAACGCTCCAGCTCCATTGTGTCACTCTCCAATGAGTTTGTGACTGTTTTGCTTTGCTGGAGCAGTGCAGTGGAGCGGAGAGACTAGCTCCATGTCTATAACTTAACTTGATATAGCAGCTTTCATCTCATAATATTCCAGAGAACAGAGCACACTTTGCATATGAATGAGTTTCAATATTAATAATTTGGGATCCCCACCTGCTATTAATGTCCCAGTGGTGTCAATGTCCAGAAATAATTTTTTTCATGTGCTTAGTACAATGATTGGGACAATTACCCCAAATTTCCATCACTCCACTTATCTTCTTTTCCCACTTCCTTTTTGTTTGCTTATGATCCTTACTTGTTCAGCTGTAAATTGTAAGCTCTTTGCAGCAGGACCATGTCTTTATTTGCTTCTGTGTAGCACCAAACATATTCTGGGGATGTTGAGCAATAATAATATATGACTTGTCAATCATCCATGCCTTTGTTACCGCCAGAAAGAATTACTGTACTGCTGTGTACATTGGGCTACTCTGTTAAGGGTCACTTGTAAACTAACACTGAGGCAGAATGGAGAGGGCCACATACCATGCCATATTAGCTGCAGGGAGCATATTACCACAGTCAGTATCCACAGAGGATGTGGGCTCCAATTTTGTAAGTCTCTCTCTTTATGCAGACTTTTGCCTGAGTGATTGATAGTGGTGTATGTTGTGGTTCCAACTTCATTTTGGGATTGAGTCCATTTGTATTATGACATCTATCTTTTGTATTGTGTTGTTTTCATCATTTCTGGGCATGCCCTCAGAGGCAAACCTGAGGAGCACATTTAAAAAATAATATTTAGTGAAAGCAACAACACCTGCTTGTGTTCTTCCTTGCCTAGGTGCTCCAGCACACTGGCACAGCAGATTTATGTTTTTCTTTATTACTGTAATAATAAATTCTCACATAAATTGCATCAAGTTTGAAATCCTCATCCTCAGCTTCAAAGATCTGCATGGGTCAGCCTCATTGGCATCTCAGCTCACTTCCTGCTACAGCCCTCTCCTGTTTCCTTTCTTAGTGATGACTTTGTCTATTTCTACCACTCTCCGTTTTGTATCATGCTTCACCCAAGTCTTGAAATGGCCTCCTCCTTCCTGTGCTTGAATGGTTTTACCCAATATACAATGACCATTGAAGTCAGTGGAAAGATTCCTAGTGACTCCCTAGCCTTTCTCCCATTAAATCCTTCCTTAAAACTCCAGTTCTTTCACATAGCCTTCCAGTACTGATCTCTTTGTTGGTGCTGCCTGCTCCCAGTCTTGTGCTCTGAATATTACCTTTTTGTGTTGTCTAATCTAGGGTGAAAGTCTGTGGTTTTTATTCAATGGAAACTCAGGGTGAATTTTGCTTTATTACTGTAAACTCTTTGGGGGCAAAGGCCTTGTCTTCCCGCTCATCTGTAAAGGCCCCTGTGCATTGATGGTGATAGATAGGAAATAAAAATCAATATTAATAATGATTGCTTGTGTTCTTACTTGCCGTGGTGCTTCAGTGCACAGCCACAGCAGATTTATGTTTTTTCTTTATGAGTGTCAGCAATAAATTTATTTTTTTTTAAGTAGTCTGATGTTTTGCAAAATGAACTTGAATAAAGAAGTGACTAGTTAGGCAGAATGATGAACAATCTTTCCTTTCTTGCTCACTTTGAAGAATCCCTTCTTGAAACACATACAGTAAGTTGCTTTCACATACATTTCAGCCCCTCGGGCCTAACAGACACAAGTTTGGTGCGCCACTGCACTCTTTATAACACCATGTAATTTCTTCCACATTACAATGATGACAGACACTATTCTGTTGGTGATCAGCCATACAGAATGAAACTTCTCTTTCTGCCTGGGAGGCTGAACATATTTGCAAAGTTCCTGATATCTATTGTGAATTTCAGAGGTTCTAAACAATACAAACTCTCTTATTATCTTCTGTTATCTCTAGGTCATCATTTACTATTATATACATTTTGCCTATAATGACATTATGCAAAGAAGCCATAATGCATATAGTTAAATTCTAGTCCGACTTGTTACTCAGAATTAAGCATACTAGCAGGAATTGTATATGTGAGCAATCCAAATGAATAAAACATATTGCAATATTACATTTGTGGCTCAGAAAGATATTAGCTGTGAGCTAGATTTGTATCCTGTATGAGGGTTGCACACCACAGAGTGGGACTTTAAATGTATAGACAGAGTGGTGGAAGTTCAGTAAAACAGTGACAAAAATAGATTGGAAGGACTGATCTCTGAAGAAATATTAAAACAGTTATATTTAACACGGCTGAGTGATGGCTTGGGAAAGATGGTGACAGTCTACAAATAGCTGAAGGGTGTGAATACCAAGAAGTGAATGAATTATGTAGCATAGTTAAAGGGAGCGTAACGAGGCACAATGGGATAAAATGAAGGTGAAATTTAGGCCTAATATTACAGTAAGTGCCTGCTTTGCTGAATAGAGAGAGACTCAAGCCCACGGGCTGAAGAACTTGGCAGAATCAAGGTTTAGTTTGTTTGATACAGTGAAGTAGAGAGACAGCAGGTCGCAGTTCCCTTCAGCCTCCATGTATCTCTTATAAACAAACAAACTATCCTTCCTCCTTTCGCCGTCGTTCTGAGTAATGTGACAACAGGATCTCCAAGATCTCCAAGGGGAAGGAATGATTTTCTTATAAACATCACTCCTCCAAATGTACTTAGTAAAAAGACACATTCTTTTGCATACATTTAATTACAGGAGAACAGATTTTGTCCCAATAATTAGGTAATTTAAATTGTGCAGTCTTTCCAAAAGAACTATATTTAACTTTCATTTGAATTTAATTTACACATCAGAGTTCCCTTAAGCAGTTCTGTAAGCCAGAACACTGATTAAATATTTTTTAAAATGTTAACTGCTGCTTAATTGTGGTTAGCACCAAATTTGTTCACAGCAATAACTGCTTTTGATCGTCAGCTATGTGGCTCCTTTTCCACTGTCAATTTTTTGTTCAAAACTACTTTACACCAACTGTTCGATGCATTTTATACCAGAGATTATAGACAACTGAAAAATTCAAAGAAAGTGTGTGCAGGAGGGAGGGGAAGGATTTGAAAAGTTTGATGAAGTATTAAACAAGGTACTGATTAGTGTATTGGCACTAGAGACCAACTGCTGTAAGAACATAGGCATTTTTAAATGTAAAGATGATAAAATTTTGCATTACTTTGGTAGCATTGTAAAGAATAATCTCATAATGAGATGTCCTCCACTGGTATAAATCAGCATAGCTCCACTGAAATCAATGGAGCTACTCTGGTTTACCCCAGCTGAGGATCTGGCCCTTTACATCAAACATATCTCACACTACAGAGGAATAGATCATTTCTTTCTGACTCGCTCTCTCTTTTTGCCCCTGTAAATTACTTATATGAGATTCACAAGCAGCGCAATAAAAGTAAACAGCAAGAGATGGAACTGCAGAGTTTGAATGAGTTATAACACAAACTATAGTAGGTCTGACCTACATTAAACCAGTTTGGTGGAACAAGCTTTGCATGAATTGGCCTGTATTTCAAGGTTGACTTTTGATAATAAAAATAGAAATGATTCCGAAGGGTCCTGATGGTGTTATCAGTCTCGTTGGAACAAATAATAGCGAACGTAGTCTACACAGCTCAGCCATAAAAACAATGGGGCAGGAAGCCTTTCTTGTAACAGCATCTCCCACTGGGTGACAGCAGTTGAAAGTACTTACGATGATTATGATTAATTTCATTAGTGCTCGATTCACTTTAATACTTCTCTCTCACTATCTCTGAGTGCAGATAATTTTTCCCAGCAAGTAAATCCAGGGTGACAGTTTAATAGGCTCAGACATGCTTAGATCTGGAATGAGACTGTAATATTAATATACTATTGACCAGTTATGGATTAAGCAAACTGAGGGCACACTAAAGTAAATGACTTCAGAGGGACAAGTAAATGTGCTAAGTGGTTCACGTGCAATGATTAAAAATATTCTTCACTTACTTGGAAATTAGCAGTTTTTAAAAAAGATTAATCTAATAAAGTCGGCCGATGCTATGTTACAAAGTTGGTGCACACTTAATGGGAAGATGCTGAGCTGCCGGATCTTAAAGCCTTATGTTGCTTAGAGTAAAAGGGAAACAGAAATAAACACAGCCATTGATGCAGACAGTGGCAAAATGAGGACAGACACATGGATGGATTTTAAACACCAGGTCGCAACTTTTATTAAACAAACAGAGCAGGGGTGCTACCTGGCTATCACCCCTACTTTCCTATATCAGACATTTAATTGGTTCCAGTGTGGAGGTTACAGAGAGCCTACCATATAACCCATAACTCAGGGTAGGCTCTTAGTTTACCCCGCAAGACTCAGTGAGCTAAACTAAGAAGAACTCGCTGAGTCCTACCACCTCCCTCTCAACCTACGAGGGGGATAGAAAGTGCAGAAGAGTTGGGACGTTGGCCTGTGAGGGCCACATCATATGAGCCCAAGGTCCATCAGCAAAATCCCAGGTCTCTTACCTCTAGGAACTGTTCATTTTATACTTTAAACCTCACTGGAAACTGGCTGCAAATTATGACAATTTAAAAACTCAACCAAGTACCTCAGCTGGGTGCTAAGTACACTTGCCCTAGTGTGACTAGAAAATGTTGTGAGGAAGCCAAAAACCTCCCCAGTCCTTTGCCAATTGGCCCCTTGGCCCAAAAGGGTGATCAGCCAGAGATGCCGCATCTGTCCAGCTGGATTCCCATTACTAATTGAGGATGAGAACCTCAACGTATGCTGGAATGGAGCCAAAAGAGGCTCCATGTGGCCCCTGCTTCAGGTTAAATCCTGGGATAAGGGAATGCTGTCTAATCAGCATCTTTACTCCCCAACTGGTCAATGAATGCCAGAAACTCCAGAGCAATGGGAGGAGCTATCTGGTGTCCCTCCATGAGCGTTTCCCTCTCTCACCGCTGGGGCTGTCCACTTTCACAACCAGCCCCATCACGTGCTCCACCCGCTGAGGTGGATGTGCAGCATGTCTCAGGCCTGTCATGAAATCCCACCATGCTCATATGAACCTCTGCTCACCTGCTCTAATATAAGTGCTGGCTACAAACATTCGTTATACGAAGGATGTTGTGAATCTGGACACCACCTCCCCAAGAAAAGCTATGTACAAACTTAATAGGCAGCAAAATCTCTTCTAGTGTCATTCATATAATTCATAATCCCCCAGTAACCCATAATCAACCAACCAAGCAAAAAACAAACAGAAAACAAGATTCAACAAGACGCACAGCAACTCTAAGCTGAATCTTTACCCTGTAAACAGAGAAGAGGCAGAAACTCTTTGAAGTCCACTAGGAGACTTTGCCAATGCTTTTTTTTTTTTTTTTTTAACATGGAAGGCAGTCTGATACTACGGCAGTGGAAAACGCTAAGAACTTGTCTACACAGTGGGTGTAGTGCACACTATGGGCATGTGGTTTCTAAAGCAGACTAATATATTGCACGTTATTTGGTCCACGTAGACCCCGTTCGTGTACACTAAAAGTTCCTTTATCTGGTAAGCACTATGTTACATGTCACTAGGGAACTTTTTTCTCCACATCAGCAGGGTCTACACAGACTATTTAATACACAAGAAGTTCAGGCACTATAGAAATCACATCCCTGTAGTATGCATTACCTCAGTGCATAGACAAGCCCTAAGATTGATATCCCTCTACCAACAACTTTATAATGGGAAAATTAGAATAATTTTTAATACATAACTAATGTCCTTCTTGTTTATTATTTGTATTGCAAATGTGGCTAGAGCCCTA